>CM067367.1:76923027-76980527 GCA_034401795.1 Chaetoderma sp. LZ-2023a
GATGCGTATCCTTAAGCATATTCACATCGAAATGTTTGAAAACAAAGTTGTTAAAATTGTATACTTTTAGAGGCTTAAATTGTGTACCTCAATATAATGAAACGAAATAAATCTTAACATCTGATGATTTCATTCCATATAAATTAATATATTCGTTTAGTGGTGAAGTTGAATTATTGACTCTATCTAATTCAATTTAAAAGCGTGAGAAAAACACATCAATTTATACGTAATGAAACCATCAGATGGTAAGATTAATTAATAACGTCTACATCTACGCACATAATTTAAGCCTCTAAAAGTATGAAATTTTAACAATTTTATTTTCAAGCACTTTGGTGTGAATATGCACAACAACATACATCATTTTATAACCTCTTCAAGGCATAATTGGAATTTCCATCTGCAGTGGAACGTGCAACTTGTATACTTCTAGCTCATATTCTCGCGGGTTGCATATTCTCGCGACTATATGATTTTTTGCTATAAATAAAATCCAAGGCCCCTGCCGGCTGTTTCCCATGGCGTCAACGTAACTATGAGGTCAAAGATGCCCTCAAACAATTTTTGCCATAAATGCCCCGCACTGATTCGTGAGTAAAACAGAACGCTACAATGTACAAAAAATGTGAACGATATAATATACACGCATGAACCCTATTTGCTAAATTATCACCACCTCACAAAACTCTAATAGGCCTATATAAAACTTCTAGCTGCCTGAAACACATTGTCTGCTAATTTATTTACGTCAGAGACATAATCAAGTCCAGCGATCAATGATTCCGCCTCGCTGTTAGACGATTAAAGGTTATGGAAAAAATAAGGGTCGCCATCATTTATAATAAGCTCAGAATGTTGCTACACCATACCACGTTATCATGTAACAATTTTAGGGGTTTCCCCAATAACGCGTCTTATAAACAAACTATGGCACGCCCTACTGCTTACGTATGGTATGAGAGAATCAGGATTCTGATGGATTAAAAAAAAATTAAGTGTTTTGTTCATGACGTGTTAACCTGGAAAGCATTCCTGACATTTTTCTGTGTTTTGACTACGCTGACCCACCGTAAATTCTATTCTTTGTTTACCGCGAGAATATGGTACATCTCTTCAGAAATACGACCACCTACCCTGCTGCTTTACCGAGCTGATATAAATACCTTCATCTGCACAAAGCGGGATTCTATTTTGATAACAATTCGGTAAATAGGTCTGACATTCAAGTCTCAATAACATTTCAATCAGGGAAGATTAATTTATTTTATTGCGATATCAACTGTCGTCAATACCGCTAGAATATGGAGCACCATGGAATCCCCATCACCACATCTATTTCTAGATCAAATAAGTACCATCCAAAATGGCATCAGTGTTTGCTCAAATTCATGTTTATTTCATCATCGTCAAGCTGAAATGTATAGTTTCTGTATCGATTTGTGATTGAAACATACTAGGGCTGCGTCATAGTTCCTGTTCTTACTGCGATAGACAGCAAATTTGTTTCCAGGATACAATCTTGATGCTGGAGATTGCTTATCTCAAATATCACCTTGGCCTAATTATCAATGAACCTTTCCAGTTTTTTCATCCATCATATGCCCTCAGAATCAACTACGTGACGCGTAAGATGACGTCATCCTCAATTAGAACGTGAATGACTATCGTCTTACACGCTTAATTGTCCGACACGTTGTACGAATTGTATGCCTTTGCTATAGGCAGCAACAGCACCAAGTCAAATTAGTTTCTAAATGTTCAACAGCTTACCTGCATAGTTTTCTGGAGAGTGATAGTCATGGAGTTCAGAGATCGATTGATTCCAACACGAGCGCGGTGTGGGTGGAGCCTAGCTAAAGATGGGCGGGGCATAGCTAAAACTGGAAAGCTCCGTTGAGATAGTGCGAGTGCAATGATTAAATCGACAGACGAATAGTTACGAAGACAAAGTCAGGACGTCGTAAACCAATTTTCGCTTGTAGATTTCCATAAGCCATTCTGGGATTCTGTTTGCCTAGCGTTAGTCTACAGACAATAAATATCGCCATGTGTAAATAAAATGAAGCCTCTGGAGGATGTCCTTGTGCCAAGAACAATTAAGACATTAACTGTTTGTAATACAAAAATGGAAATCGTAGAGCGATATGTGTGCTGATATATCTCATTGAGCACTGTTGTCGTGGATTGTTATTATGCCATTGGAGACAACTGGTTTAGTTGTAAGAATATTCAGGTTAATTTTCCTGATTGAATTTTAAATCATATGTAAAAATTAGTCCTAAATTCGAATTGGTGAATAAAGTTAACACAGTTTGTATCGAACAACTTCTGTGCTAACAAAGAGAGGTTACTAAAGACAGGTGGTCACTATCGAAAGTTGGTCACTAAATACGTTTTCAATAGTAAATGGATTTTGGTTCCACTATCGCCGAGCCATATGTCCCAGCGCCTACACGCATTATTTGCAACCACCCACCCATCGAAGATTTGCATGGGGATATTTTCAATTTCTTTAAAATTAATATTAAACTGGCCAATACTGCAACACTGTCTACATTAAATAATGATGATGTTTATTTCTCAGAGTATCGGAAATCGCTTTTGAGAACATCTAATCTTCCAATTTTCTCAAGGAGAGATACCAGGTACCACTCATCCCTTGGGTGGCTGACACTTGGGTGGCTGACACCAGTCTACGACCATCACCCAACTGAAGCAAAACCAGTTGTATCTGGCTCAATCCAGCGAACAATCCCGGGTGTCACCACTGCCTCTATCGGGACCTTAAATGAGCAAAGTTAATTCAGCAGAATGATCTATTTCTAGCCATGGCACGCCCCTGTCAAGATACGGTCTGCACACTTTGTACACGAGTTTGAATAGTTTTGACGTATTGAAACCTGAATTCCTAAAACCAAAATGTCAATATAACTATACAGGTGAGCTGCTGGATATTTTGTAACTAATTTGACTGGCTGCGGTTGCTGCCTAAGTTGTAGGTTTACCAAACACATGCAATTGAGGCAGCAACAGCGCCCAGTCAAATTAGTTTCAAAATATTCAATATAGTATTTATTAAATAGTAAGGACATACAATTCATAGTCCGTCTTCAAAAATGCGTTCGTGACGTACTTATCTACGCCTTTCATGACGTCATAATGACATCATTCATTATGACGCAATTCTATACGTCACGTAGCTGATTATGACGTCATATTATGGATAGATAAGGTGGAAAGGTCTATTGAGTGACATACCTGATTCCTCTATTCCTTAGACAACTGAATTGTCCTAAATGACCCTTATATCACAAACGACATTAAATTTCGTAAGGGGTTTGATTTAAGAAAGTTTAGGATAAATTTAGAACTGGTTCAAGTTTTGAACGACATCATAGATAGACAAAAAGAAAGTGTATTTGGTCAGGATTCTTGAACCGCGAACATGCCACATACATACGGAATCTCATCAAGATAATGTGATTCTCATTAAAGATATATAGTACTATACACATCTAGACCTTACAGTGTTCAGAGCTTAGCTAACCACTCAATGACTTATTAATCTTCTTCAAAATAATGAGGAAATCCAATTAGAATATTATTCCACAATTTTCTCCTGACTACCGACATATTGTATATCAGTTACTTGAACTTCAGAAAATCACTCGGAATGTGGAAATGATTTCCTAATTAAATAACTTTACATGTTCGAAAGTAAGTTTGATCAACCCCGCTCTATTGACTTCTAAAGACCTAATACAAACTCCACTAGAAATCATAATGCTGCTTTTCCACTTTCAAGTTAGTTAGTCGGTCGGTCAGTCGGTCGCTCGGTCAGTCGGCTGGTCGGTGGATTGGTGTGGGTCGGTTGGTGGGAAGCAAACACACCTTCATGGTACAAATTCAATTGAATCCATGAAACACTTTTCCTTAAAGTTATTCTGACACAATAAGAGTAGAAGAAAATTGGAAGAAAATACCAGTGGGAACAGTCTTCTTCGAAGGAGCCATTTTCGTTTGATACTTGTGGTCGCGAATATTTTGTTTCCCTAATAATGGGGGCTTGAAATATCAAACTAATATGGTAGCTTGGAAGAAGCCGATCGTTAATGACTTTTTTTTT
Organism: Chaetoderma sp. LZ-2023a; assembly: GCA_034401795.1. NCBI lineage: Eukaryota > Metazoa > Mollusca > Caudofoveata > Chaetodermatida > Chaetodermatidae > Chaetoderma > Chaetoderma sp. LZ-2023a. The sequence goes on from CM067367.1 coordinate 76,927,157, forward strand.
TAATGATTTCTAATCATTTTGCTTCAGCATAACTATAACCAGTGTCAACTTGTCAATTCAGCGCGAAAGAGAGCCAGATTGATGGCAATAAGACGGACGCTAGGAGTCGTTTAACCCTTTCATGCTGAGGCCGGCCAAAACCGACCTCTGCAATGGTTTTAAGAAATGTTCATTTGCAGGCTAAAAGAATACTATTTTTGAGAATTTACCGTTCGAATCCCTGGCCCTATAACCGAGGCAGAGATTCCAGAGATAAATTAAAAATGAAATAGTCCTCTCTTGGCCTGCTAATGGACATTAATTAAGCAGAACTTTTGATTATTTACCAAATATAGCCACTGTTTAAACTGCACCGCCTGCCCATACCGGGAGAAGCGAATTAACCTAATATCAATAACTTTAATGAAGATTCGAAGGTCGCAGAATATAATAACCGTACATGTAATTTACCATTATGATAAGCCACTTTGAGGTGATGTTAGAGCAAATAAGTCTAGACATTCTCACTGCGCGAAACTCACGGAAATCAATCTAGCCAAGCGCAAGTCAATCGCTGGCTATTAACCTATTTCATCACGACATAGCGTAATGGCTTTATATTTGCTTCTGTCGTCCTTCATATCTAACAACCATAGCAGACGACCAACTCCAACGCCACCCTTGCTGCCCTCACTGCTACTGCATACCGCCACTACCACCAGCACCACCGCCGCCACAGCCACGGCCACTGCCACTGGCACCATGACTACCACCACCAGCACCATCAATCAGTCATTGTGTCACACTAAATGGAGGGATCCATTTCTAGGTATGCATCGCCCATTTCTAGCTACGCTCTTCCCACTTTGCATGCGTGTTGGAATCGCTTAATATGCTTTGAAGACTGAATTCCAAGAATCTAAATTTCAAGTTAAGCTGTTGAATATATGAAACTAATAGGATGGGAACTTGTTACTGCATATGCCAGCAACAATTCTCAGTACAATTATTTTCTAAATATTCAATAGATGATGATTAATTTGTAAATTCATCAAAGCCATACAATTAGTATACCTTCTGACAGACATTTTGGGTGTCGCGATGGAGGTCCAGAATTCTGGTTGTGACATTACCACTTTCTTTTCTTTATTTCTTTCGTTTCAAATACCACACAAACTTCAACAATTTAAAGGCTTGAATGTAGGGCGTGGCTGCGATTGACATAGTTAGTATTATAATCAATATTTACCTATTAAATTATCAAGGCAAACTGCAGAGGCTAAAAATCTTATGAGTGTGATACAGTTAACTTGTAAACATGTTAAAAGCAGTTCTTGTTATGGACGAAGAGCCAGAGGCGATCTAGCCTGGCGAGATGCCCATTAAAAGTGTCAGGGGATGGGGACACATTTACTTCCTCTGGTAGTTTACTCCAGCACACAACGCTTTGTGGAAAGAACGGTATACGGCATGATCCTTTCCTTGTTGGGATTTGGATGAAGCTATGCTTCTGGCGCTAGTTGGATGTGTCAGAGGTTTGACATAGCACTAAGGGTTGATGGATACCTGGTTATTCACAGTATTATAGAACATACGTAGCCTACCTTCCAGCTTGCGGTGTTGCAAGGTAGGATAACTTAGGTGATTAAACATACTTGTGATGCTTGAGGTGTTATGATACTGGCTTAGTGTACATCTAGCCATCCGGCGCTGTAGCAGTTCTATGCAGAGGGTGCCAGACGCTAGGACAATGCTCTAATTCTGGTCTGATCACTCCCTGGTGTGGCATACATTTGGTGGTGTAGGGAATGAATCTTAAGATTACGTTTTAGGAAATAATGTCTGGTTTGCCTTTTTGGTCATCTTGGTGATATGGGGGGTTTCAGCTTAGGTCATGACTTAGGTTGAGTATCTTATGCTGGAGACATCTTCTAGCATATGGTTGGTTGTGTATTGATTAACTTATTTTACGGGGAGTCATTGAACGGGATATTCTGGTGACCTGACATGTTCCTGGGTGAAACTCCATTTGCCAGTCTCGCTCCTACCTCTCCAGTTTAGTAAGATCTTGTTGGCCTAGGTGTGAATCATTGTTGCTAGAAGCTGTCCTATATGGTACGGTGTCATAAGCAAATACGCGGACATTATATTCAACAGCATTTGTTATATCGTGAATATTGACAAGGAATGGTATTGACCCAGATACCTAGCCTTGGGGGATACCATATGTTGCCTGATCAGGTTTGGATGCACTATCCTCGACTATCACGTTTTGCAATCTACGGTAAGAAAGCTTTTATCCATTGAAGCGATTGACTTCGGACACAACACCGAATGCAATGGTGAAATCCATGACAATAATATTTGCTTGCTGACCATTTTGGATATTATGATAGAGTTCATGAACTAGCTCAATTACCTTGGTTCCGCATGATCCTTTTGCTCTACACCCATGTTGTCTGTTGTTTAACAAGTTGTTTTTCGCTAGAAGCCTAACCAGGTCAAGTTCGGTTCCCTAACTATAGTCAGTTTGCTGGTTTACTGAACATGTGCAGTTGCTATTCCCAACTGAATGATGTTTAGCCAACTATAGTTCGAGTGTAATTGAGTGACAGATCGGATCCTTCCATTTGTACCTGAGTTAATTTATCATACACAGACGAAGTGTCAGAATCCGCAAACAAGTTCCTGGAATGTTTGTTCAATGACTATATTTCATGGTAATATTATTTCTGATGATAGAATTAATGGAATGAAATCTCGGGGGTGTTATTCCAACTGTCTGCGATTTATACGATTTATGCGCTGAAGAAATCAGAGAGATCTCTTAATGGACCGTTCCAGTTTTAGCTATGCCCCGTCAATCTCTATCTAAGCTTCACCCACACCTCGCTCGTGTTGGGATCGATCGATCTCTGAACTTCCTGACTATCAATTTCCAGAAAACTATACAGGCAAGCTGTATGGCGGCAACAGCGCCCATTCAAATTAGTTTCAAAATATTCACCAGCATGTTTCTTAAATAGCAAAAACAGACAATTCGTACAACGTGTTGGACTATTAAGCGTTACATAGGGCTTACTCGAATCATTCATGCCGTCAAAATTATGACGTCAGCATACACGTCGCGTAGTTGATTACGACGTCATATGATTGTGTGAGGAAATGGATTCATGAATTAAGCCTTTAACTCTCGAGCCGGCCAAAAACGGGCTCTGCGGTTGTCTCGAAAAATACCCATTTGCAGACCAAGAGAAGCCTATTTTAGAAAATTTACCACTGCAATGACTGGCTCGATGACCGAGCCAGTCATTAGCGTGGTGAATCTTCATAAATAGTTGTCACTTATTCGTCACATGAACATTTTCATTGGGAACATTTCTTGAACAAATTTAACAATTAATAGGCTGAAACACGCATTCATGAGACTTCAGAGACTGGGTCATCCATCATTTTCAATGATCTTGATACTTGACCTTTTAACCATTAACACGTTTCACTAAACAGCCCGAAAAGTTCTTCAAGAGCCCAAGGGAAACGTCTATCTCACGTATTGTGAATATTCTTTCAGTAGAACATAAGTTAGCCTGTCAATCACTTTTCGATTAACTTGACCATTGATCTTGTACTTTAATGCTCAGCACTTTACCTTAAATAAATGAAACCTTCAGGACCACACGGAAAGGTTCACAATGCATGGGTGGATGGATGGATTGATGGATGGATGGATGGATGGATGGATGGATGGATGGATGGACGGATGATGGGTAAGACGGACGGACACACGGACGGACGGGCAGACGGACAGGCGGGCGGGCGGGCGGGCGGGCGGGCGGGCGGACAGACAGACGGACATAGGGAAGGACGGACGGACGGAAGTATGGCGGGAGGGATGGAAAGAGGGAGCAAGGGACGGATGGACGGGCGAACTGACTGTTGGATGGATGGATGGATGGATAGATTGATTGATGGATGGAGGGATGGAGGGACGGTCGGAGGGTCGGGGGGGGGGGGGTCGTAGATGGGTGGGTGGGTGAGATGGATGGATGGATGGATGCATAAGTTATCTAGGCGGATTTAGCCGAAGTCGCAGTATGTAACTGGCAAATGACTTTATTAAACAGACCGTCTGTGTTAGAGAGCATGTTGTTGGTAGCAGAGGTGATCACCGTAATGCTCGGAGACAGACCAGGCCGTTTATCACGGATAATGGTAACAGACAATATCATACGAACACCATTTAGAACACAAAACCATTTGAATAATGGATGCTTTCAATCAAGCGCTACGAAATGGTTTGCATGAAAGCATATTCCCAGAGGACAACGGCACAATATATTATGCATAAATAGCGTTGGGTATCTTAGGAGTTTCACCGTGTGACAAATTTCGCAATGTCATTACGGGAATGGACAGTGAATCAGAATGCCACTATGGGGTTTATTGACAGCAGGACATAACGCCGTCATTAGGCCGACATTCTACCTAAATTGATTTTGTCGATAAATCATCTAGTAAGCAATGGACCATTCCAGTTTAGCTATGTTCTGCCCATCACTAGCTAAGCGCCACCCACACCTTGCCGTGTTGGGATTGATCGATCCCCGAATTCCCTAACTATCAATTACCTGAAAACTATACAGGTAAGCGGTTGGATATTTTGTAACTAATTTGATTTGGTCAGTAAAATTAGTTTCAAAATATTCAACAGAATATTTATTAAATAGTAAAGACATACAATTCGTACAACAACGCATAGTCCGTCTTCAAATATGCTTTCGTGACGTACTTACCTACGCCATTCATGACGTCATTCAGTGTGGCGTCATTTTACGCGTTATGTAGTTACTTATGAAGTCATAGGATGGATGGATAGAGTGGAAAGTTATATGTATTGCTATAAACATATTTAGACCCTGCCGTGTTGTCAATGTTCGATGTTGTATAAATCAGACAATTCGCGCTGGATATATTATCTTATATTTTGCGAGCAGAATGCTCGAATTCTGAGATTGTGCGGTGAATAACAACAGCACGTCAGGAGGTACTGGTCCGCAAACGTGCCATCTAAACCAATCAAATACGAGCGTTTGGGTCACGTGACATCATTTAGTGGTAATACTAGCATTCATGTTCTCGCCAGATCTCCTACGCTGACGGGAGCCAGATGTTTAGATTGGTAATACTAGATGTTAATTGTCATGGCCATAGATATCGTATATGTTGGCTAAATCGCGCGTGAACCGCTAAAGAGGGGAGACGATTGGCTGCGTTGCTAGCGTGGTCGTCTGGTAATCAGCCGGGCGGAGTTCAAATCCCGCTCTACTGTCACGCGATCAGGTCGCTGACGAGCAATCGCTAAAAACTGGGGAAATTTTGTACATAGGATATATATACTATGTACAAAACTTTAAATTTATATACTCAAATTAATAGAGAGCGCGCGGAAACCTTTATGTTCCGTCTCTCTTGTGACTAGTGGAAAAATAAGAGACCTGCCTTTGTGTATGGTGGCACGGTTTTATAGAATGTGGTGTTTGGATCGGACAAGGAGTCAGAAGAATGGGAAGAGCTCTGAGAAACGTCACGATCTTTTGATAGTTGTCGATAAGCTGCCAAAATGAAATGAAACATGAAATGAAACATCAGTTGAACAGCTGTTACTGACTGCTTGCATCCACATGTTAAAATCTGAAAATACCCGGTCAGGCGCACTGGCGATTTACTAAACACAAGTCGTCGCCGGTCGCGATAACCAGCCACATATGCGCAGGGTATGCGCTTGAGTGATCTAGCCAATATATACCATATCAATGGTTATGACTAGACAGGGAGAATGTATCACTGAGATGCGCGTGTCCTGTGATATATCCGTACATCCTCGCTATGAAAATCGCAATTAATACTCATATTGTCTACTGTAACATTTGCAGAGGACTAAGATAAGTGTCACGCATTGTGCGTGAGATACATGTAAGTAACCCTCCTCTCACGCTCTCACGCCACCAGCGGTTAACTCTCACGCAAGTTTTCATGCTGACAGAAATGTGAAAATCTGCTCTGAAATGCGAAAGTGAACACATTTGGTCAGAAAATATGACAATTTGGGAATGAAACAAAAATTTTTAATTTGTAATTGCCAATTATCCCATGTCGAAGATCCAGTGGTATTAATCTCTGCAACTCAAGTAATATGACGTCATAAATCGATTACATTACTCCGTAGCTGTATGCCGTTCATTGGTTTTAATAAATCGTTTGTTGAATATTTTGAAACTGATTTGACTGCAATTTGAAATACGGACCACAGAATGTACTGCCGTGAATAGGAATTACGTGCGTGTTTTTGCTTCCAGAACTGGAGGACAAAAGACTATTTGCACGTGCAAGTAGGTTGGTTTTATTTGAGAGATCCTGGCTTGTGCAGACAATAGACTAAACGAATAGGGCGTCCAATACTTACAATGATTATGGAAGCACGGCATTGCATGCTGGATAGCATTGCCCGTTGGGTAACATTGCAATCTGGGTAAATTGAACAGAAATCACCAGGCATCGCATATCTCGTGCAAAAGTGTCTATATTTAAGGGGATATGAGAACTTTAATCTGTCCAGGTCAAAGCCATTAAACGAAAAGACAAGGCGTTTGAAATCAATATGTTATGACATGCTTAGTCGCATAGGACGGACTATTAAGATCTCCTGACGGACTTAGACATTGGATTCCTCTATTGTCGCGGTTGAATATCTTCTTTCAATTAGACGATCATTTTTGCGCTATGCAATAATGAATCCATTTCACATTGATCATGTTGATCGCTGTATTTGACATGCTTGTCACCCTAAAAGACGACATAATGTTGGCTGACTGCCATGGTCGCAGCCTGGTGAAAAATACATATCTTTGATGGCTAATTGATTCATTGTCTGGTTGCTAATTAATTCACCGCATTGGTTGTTAATTAATTTATCATTCTGATTCCTGATGGGTAATAAATTCGTTTTATAAGTGCTTTTGTAGAATGTACAAGTGTGTGTGCCGTGCACACACATCAACGTATTACCATCTCCTCGTTCTGGAAAATACAAATGGAACTTTGTCATTCAATTTAATGTGGATTTCATGAAACATTTTATACAGTAAACTAAGATTACCATTCTTACGAAATTTCTGGTTGTTCTTGTCTTGTTTGGAAATGTTTTATTCTTGCAAGTGTTTGAGTTTCTACAGAAATCTTGGATGGTGATTCAGCTAATATACAGTACTAAAGTGCATGTATATAGATGCTTTTCAGTGTTCGGCCAACATCCCACAATGCATTGTGTACATTTTGACAGGATAAGACAGGAATCTGAAATTTCGCTCCGCAAATAACATAGAAATTATTATATTTATTGTGTCTTGTTGTGATAAATCTTTATATCAGTTTGTAGATAAGAGCGATGTGCTTATGATGGCGTAAATGTTTTGTGTAACTTTATAGTAATTTGAGAGTTTTCAGTGATTTTATATCATAAGTTTTCAAATCCATATATTATTAATTGACTATTTAGCCAGGGCAGTGTTGTTTTTAGCCAGATGGCGTGTATAGTAAATCCGCTAACAATGGTCAGCTAGGTAGTAATCCGCTAACAATGGTCAGCTAGGTAGTAACCTACTAATAATGGCGGCATCCGGCCCGCAGTGTTTAGCCCTAGCCGACAGCACACCTGAGTTATTTACCAATGATACCAGCTTAGAGAGTGAAAATGTAACTTGTCATGAAAATGAATATTTCATGATTAAGTATAATATATTTTCTGTGACTGTGACAGTAAAAGACTCGAATTCAATTTCCAAGTGGTTATCTAAGTTTGAAGAATGCTATGGTGAAGGAGAAATTAAAGACTATGAAAACGGTGTTATCTTTAGAGTTAGCCATTTTGTCTCTGTGGTAAATGACTGTAAGGCAACCGTGACTCTATATCCGACTACGTCCAAAATACACGTTCAGGGCCCGAATTCACGATACTGGATCGCGACCGAGCTAGTTCATTTATCTCGTGATGTGTATGTAGGGAACTATGACAACGGTCAGAAAGAAGGCGACAATACATCGGTGTGGTAAAAAATATCGGCAAGCGACGACTTAAGATTTCAGACATTGTTAAATGTATCACTTGACATCTCCCAGCCAACACAGCTGGATAATCATGACACAAAACCGAAGGAGATAGATTTCACCCCTGAACTGGTCAGTACACCAGTTGCTAGGATTTCGGCGACACAAAATCATAAAACCGAGGAACTCAAGCGCGAAATCACTAGCCTACGAGAGATAATTAAAGCAAAGGATACGGAAATCAAGAAACTGACGGATGTAAATAAGTCACTTATGAGTAGGCCTACAGGGTATAAGATTGTGACGGATAGGCCAGTTGAAAATGAGACACGTGAAAAGCCAATGTCAAAAGCTAAAACAACTGTTGATATAGCTGTTGGTCCGGGCGGAATCATAAGTTCAAATGACCACCCAATTGATAGTCACAAAACAGTAGCCCTAGATAACGTTAAAATAACGCCTAAGACGGACGATGCTTCAGATACAGGTAGGAATGGCGCGGGTCCAGTAGATACAAACTATGTGAGCCAAAGACCAAAAAGGACGTAAAATCAGAAAAATGTCTACCTAAATGCGTGAAACCAATTGTGGTCATTACAAATCAGAAGTCTACTATCAATCCAAAGTTTGCCAATCACGTGGCTAAGGCGGACAAACAGACATTGATCATTGGATCATCAATAGTCAAAGGTATTAATGAAAACGGCCTAGACCCATCCGTACAAGTGATGTGTTGCCGAGGTGCTAAAATTATGGACATTTTAGAGGTTCTATATAACATTGAGCTGGCTGGTTATAACAATATAATCGTAATGGCGGGAACCAACAACTCTGACGGTCCGGTCGGTGACGCGCTCAATGATATGGAATCATTAGTGCTTGACCTACACATTCTTGCACCACAGTGCAAATTATATATCTGCGAACTGTGCCCGCGCGGTGATAACAACAAGCGACAAGATTTCATCCACGCATTCAACAGACACTTGGAAGTCCGTGAACAATTTATGGACTTCACGGTAATTGAATCGGCGGAGTGTTTCTATTCTCGGAGCAGACCAGGTACGATAGACAATTCGTTGTTCTTCGCAGACATGCTTCACCTCAACAAAAGCGGTTCAACGGTACTCGTACATTGCATAAATGAATATGTTACTATCTTAATTAATACAGCCTGTAAGTTTTGTGCAGAACCCAATCATAAATCGTCAATGTGCCGCCACGGTCGACCGGTTCTGTGCCATAGCTGCAATCAATACGGTCACAAATCTAATCGATGTCCTGGACACTAAAATGTCGGCCAGGAAGGAGTGCCCATCCAAAATACTGTTTACATAATAAAGACTCAAGATGCTACACGAACAAACTATCATAATACAGATAATAATTATGCTAGTGATGTCATTACTGTTTGTGACGCTGATGGTGATGATGATGGTGTTGATGATGATGATGATGATGATGATGATGATGATGATGATGGTGGTGGTGATGATGATGATGATGATGATAATGGTGGTGGTGATGATGATGATGATGGTGATGGTGATGATGGTGATGATGATGATGATGAGGATGATGATTGTCATCATCGTCATCATCAGCATCAGCATCATCGTCATCAGCAGCAGCATCAGCATCAACAACAGCATGGTGAGCATGTTCATGATCATGATAATCACCATGCCGATAATATGTCAATTTCTAGACCTGTCTATTGTACTGAATCTATTTATAATGTCCCGGTCAGTAACAGATTCGATCTGTTATATCCTAATAGCGATCATTTAAATAGAGATGCCTTAATAGATGATGACAAAACCGTAAGTCGTGTCTTGCGTTCCAATACCCTAGTAACGCAAACTGCTGCGGCCAATGCGAGCGATACTGCTAGCTGTCATGCCGCGACCACCTCACATTCTACAGCAAGCAATGCTCACTCTAATATAGGCTATGCGACACCAGCTATTCAACATGCCAACCACTGTACTATTAGTGCTAACATTCGGAATAAAACTATTAGTGCTAATATCGATGCAATAATTGCACCCGTTTGTATTAATGATAATGCTAATTCAATCACTGTAACTAGTAACTACAATAATAATAATAATAATAATAATAATAATAATAATAATAATAATAATAATATACTTAATAATAATAATAATAATAATAATAATAATAATAATAATGATAATAATAATAATAATATACTTAATAATAATAATAATAATAATAATAATAATAATAATAATAATAATAATAATAATAATAGCGGATTAAATAAAAATAATCTGTATTTGGAATATATTAATATCTTCAGCTATATGGTCAAAGTACGATTTCTGAATTTCATTAATATTATATCGTATTGCAACATTGATGGCGAAAACCATCTATATGCGCATGATTATGTTGATAAGCCATTATGTCAATGGAAGTGTAGTTACAATTTTATTAAATTAACGCAGGAATATGATTCCCCGTCGTTTGCAATAAACACGAAAGGCATGCGAATAGGACACATAAATGTACAACACATACTCCCAAAAATGAATCAATTGAAAATAATCATGGAAAAATCCATTAAGGAATTAGAAATCTTCGCCACAACAGAAACAGTTCTAAGTGACGTAATAAACAGTAATCAAATAGATATTAATGGCTATAATTTTGAGAGAAAAGATCGGGCAAATCGGGATGGGGGCGGTATCATAATCTACATAGAAGAGAATCAGACGTATTGCAGGCGGGAGGAGTTAGAATCAGCAGAGTTAGAGTTATTATGGATTGAAGTTACGCCGTATAAAACGAAACCTTTTCTGTTAGGCTGTGTCTATAGGCCGCCAAATTCGCCAGCTAGCTGGATAGACGAGTTCGAACCTTTACTCGAGGCAGCCTATCTACATAACCCGGATATAATTCTAATAGGCGACTTCAATATTAACTTTCATCTACCGATACCTACAAAATGGCAATCAGTGATGGATGGATTTCATTTAGAACAACTAATTTCTAAGTCGACTAGAATCACGGAGAAGACTGCCACCCTAATCGACCACATCTATGTCACTGACAAGAGCAAAATTACTGAAGCAGGCGTAGGCGATCTAGCCCTAGCAGACCATCTTCCAGTGTTTGTTGTGCGGAATAACGTCACGTACAAATCTCAGACTCACCATACGATAAAATACAGGTGCAGAAAGAAATTTGATAATATTAAATTCCTTAATGATTTATCTCAATATAATTGGGAAATGATTAATATGATATGCGATCCAAATGAAGCTCTCGCGTTATGGCATGAAACTTTTCTTGCTATTCTGAACAACCATGCCCCTATTATTGAACGTAGAGTTAAGAAATACTGTCAACCTGGATGGATTAATGATAATATTTTGAAAGCAATGAAAAGCGCGATTATTTAAAAATAGTAAATGATATGGTTAAATATAGGGAGTTGAAAAATAATGTAATGTATTTAATAGAAAGCGCAAAGTGTCAATATTTTAGTATAAAGTTAAACGAGCATAAACAGAATCCCTCAAATATATGGAACATCGTGAGAAGCATCAACCCAAAATCTAGCAAAATGCCACTAGTTTTACATAATAGCGATGGACGGGAAATTAGGGACACTGCCCAACACTGTGAGATGTTCAATTCATATTTCACTACAGTTGCAACCGACCTAGCGAATTCGATAAATACCCAAGACAACGCAATAACTAATACAGGCAGGCTCGTAAATCACGTTAACAGTAAAGTACCAAAAGGGGTTAATTTTAGTATACCTAACGTAACAGTAGCCTATGTCTATGATGAAATATCGAAATTAAAAACAAACAAGTCGGCAGGGTATGATGAACTTAACGCCCCTTTTCTAAAATTATCTGCACCGATCGTCGCGCCGTCAGTAACTGCCATCATAAATAAAAGTATTGATACTGGCGTATTTCCTACAATGTGGAAATACGCCAAGGTAAAGCCATTACACAAATCAGATAATAAAGCCGAGATCAGTAATTATAGACCCATTTCGATACTGCCAATTCTATCAAAAATTATAGAACGGCATATACATAATTATTTATATAAATTTCTAAGTACATATAATTTACTATACGAATCTCAATCAGGATTCAGGCCAAAGCATTCTTGCGAAACAGCGCTGCTAAAATTGATAGAGAAATGGCGATTCTCAGTCGATAAGGGCGATTTTGTAGGAGCTATCATGATAGATTTTAGGAAGGCCTTTGACCTTGTTAACCATGATATACTCCTGCATAAATTAGGCATATACAAATTTGACCCTCTTTCGCTAAAATGGTTCTCATCATATTTAGAAGACAGACAACAGTATGTGTCAATTTCTGACAAGATTTCGAGTATGTCACCGAAAACAGTAGGTGTCCCCCAGGGTTCAGTATTATGACCTCTGTTATTTATTATTTATGTTAATGACCTTTATATGGATATAAACAGTAACATTGATATGTACTGTGACGATTCAACCATGCATTGTAGCTTTGACAATGTGCCAAAGGTGGTCGAACATCTGACTGGTGATATGACATCAGTACAAAACTGGTGTCAAAATAACAAAATGATTTTAAATGCAGATAAAACTAAATTGTTAATGATAAGCACAACTCGTAAACTAAACCAAATTAATACATCAGAAATTAGAATTCCAATAGGTGACGGTGAGCTAGGCATAGTAAACGATGCAAAACTTTTAGGTTTACATATTAATGATAATCTATCATGGCAACCACATGTAAGCAAAATATGCAGCAAAATAGCTTCCCTTATTTATATGTTGAAGAAAAACAAACAATACATGAATATCGATGAGCGTAATTTATTCTACAAATCATATATACTGTCTCATGTAGATTATTGCTGCTTAGTGTATTATGTAGGCAATACGGCATTGATAGGTAAACTAGAAAAATTACAGAAACGCGCAGCAAGGATTATCTTGGACGTCCCACACAGAACTCCGTCTAAACCGTTATATGACACGTTAAAATGGACAACCATAGGTGAAAGAATGACCCTGAAAACAAACATCATGACATACAAAGCCCGTAACAATCTTACACCTAGCTATATTACGGATATGTTTACACCCATAGATGAAGCCCACAAACGAAACTTACGATCTAAAACTTATGGTCACTTAAGACCTCCTAAAATCCGAACAGATTATGGCAAGAACAGCTACATATATATGGCATCCCAAATGTGGAATACACTACCAACAAGCATTACACAGTCACCATCCCTTGCGTCCTTCAAAAATAACATCTATGCTCATTTAAAAGCGAATTGATCAAGAAAAGTGCCTTTGTAAGAACAGGGGTGTATGTGTAAATATCCTCGTATGTAAGTTCTCTGCGCGCGTGCATGTATATAGGCCTCTGTTTGAGTAGGCACGTACGTAGGCCTACTATGTTTATTGGAAACGTATGACTACTGATTTTTTTTTTTACTCTCCAGGACGCATTTTCAAGAGTAAGAGTTGCCCATGCGTCTTTAATTCATTAGACACTAAATAATCTGAAAGAATAAGAACCAAAGATGAAAACCCTAATGTAAATTTGCCGATCAATAGAGTGCGATTTTTAAGATTTTACCGCTGAAATTAATGGCTAGACTAGAGAGTGTCAGTCATTTCAGTAGTAAGATTGCAAAAGTCGCACTCGCGTGGTCTGCCAATGGACATATTTCAAGATTAGGAAGCATAATGGTAATATTTGCCCAAAGAATCGATCTTAACAATTTGACTGATTTCCTCATAGAAAATGTTATCTTGCAAAGCATTAGTGTGTAATTTATGAGATCTTACCGCTGCAATGATTGGCTCGATTGCCGACCCAGTCATTCCGTCGGTAAAATCTCTGAAATGGCATACTCATGGTCTGCAAATAGACATATTTCAGAGTAGCGACATGTGTTTTATATGCCGCTTTAAGAAGCATAATGTAAATATCACATACCTTCACGAACTGATTTTAATAATTTATTCTCCACTGTTGCTTTTGTTGTACAAATTGTAATCAGCTGTTTATCCTGTACATAGTTTAATTAAATTAAATAGATGCCTTTCTAGGTAGGTTTAGAACATAGAAGGTAAATAGCTCCACAAAGAATTGATGTTTAAATATCTGTAATCTAGATCCGCTGATAATAAAAATAGACATATTTCAAGATTAGGAAGCATAATGGTAATTTTTGCCCTAAGAATCGATCTATATATTATTTGACTGATTTCCTTATAGAAAATGTTATCTTGCAGAGCAAAAGTGTGTAATTTCTCAGATCTTACCACTGCAATGACTGGCTCGATTGCCGAGCCAGTCATTCCATTGATAAAATCTCTGAAATGGCATACTCATGGTCTGCAAATAGACATATTTCAGAGTAGCGACATGTGCTTTTATATGCCGCTTTAAGAAGCATAATGTAAATATCACATACCTTCACGAACTGATTTTAATAATTTATTCTCCACTGTTGCTTTTGTTGTACAAATTGTAATTAGCTGTTTATCCTGTACATAGTTTAATTAAATTAAATAGTGTACATAGTGTAAATATAACTGTTCCGAGAAGGCCTCGGGTAGATCAGGCCACTGACGATGTACCCTCTCTAAATAAAGTTTATTTATTTTTTATTTATTTATTTATTACGCTTACTACGGGTTAACGTTAACCGTAACCTGTACCAGGAACAGTGTTCCCGTTAACGTTAAGCAATAGTAAGCGCCATCAATTGTTGGATGGTGGCTGAAGACCGAATTACATGCCTAGTCGCATATTTGCTCAAATATTTCACCCGAAATTTTTTATCAGTTTCAATACTTTCCCGAGTGCGAAGCACGATAGCCAATATTGAAACTGATATAGAATACTGGCGAAATACGAGTGCAAATATGCGACTAAGCATGTCATAACATTTCTTTCCCGTTTAATGGCTTTGACATGGACAGATTAAAGTTCTCATATCCCCTTAAATATAGACACTTTTGCACGAGATATGCGATGGCTGGTGATTTCTGTTCAATTTACCCAGATTGCAATGTTACCCAGCGCGCAATGCTATCCAGCATGCACTGCCGTGCCTCCATAATCATTGTATGCATTGGATGCCATATTCGTTTAGTCTATTGTCTGCACAAGCCAGGATTTCTCAAAACAAAACCAACCTCCTTGCACGTGCAAATAGTCATTTGTCCTCCGGTTCTGAAAGCATAAGCACGCACGTAATTTCGTATTCACGGCAGTACATTCGGCAGTCTGTATTTCAATACTGTTCAGAGAAAGTGTGTCAATTTCCATGAGAATATAGGAGAACGCTTTTATGTACTTTGACAATAATTTGCGTGAAAGTTGTTGCTATCAATGACAGCAACAATATTCAGTCAACTTATTGGCAACAAAATTATTAGGTAATGCGATGACTTCCTGCAACATATCTTATACTAACTTTAAAGAACATTGTTGCTGTAACAACTTTCAGTCTAAAATAATCATAATTTTCAGTCTACACTCGCTACCTGATTTGAAGATGAATTTGACTGCAAGTTGATGATTATTAAGGCACCAACATTGTAGAATTGTTATCCGTACACATGCAGCCAATATCTTTCTATATAGGTAGATTGAGAATAGGCCTATGCCCTACATATGCTTTCTCGCGAAGACTGAATGATTAGCAAACAGCGTGTAAGTTTCGTTGCCGGATTGTACATTTGATTGAAATGCATTGATCGAGCAGAAACATACATACCCTAGCTTGACTAAATATTTCTTTCACGCAGGCCAAGCGAATTTTGGGCATATACTCACTCTACTTAGATAGCATTATTGAACGTCATATGATTCTATGGACTACAATTTGATAAAGTTGTTGGTGCCTTATTCAGCAACAACTTACAGTAAAATTACACTGCAAATCCGTAGCGAGTGTTGAGTGAAATAATGATGATTATTTTAGAACATACAGACTGAAACCTCTTGCAGCAACAATGTTCATTCAAATTAGTATCAAATCTGTAGCGGGTAGTAATCGCATTATCTACTAATTATTTTCACAATAATTTGACTGAATGCTGTTGCTGTTATTGATAGCAACAACTTTCACACAACCTATTTTCAAAGTATATCACAGCTTTCTCGTATTTTCTTCTAGAAATTGACACACTTTCTCTGAACAGTATTGACATACAGACTGGAATATACTGCTGTGAATACGTCCTACGTGCACGCTTACGCTTCCAGAGCTGGCGGACAAATGATTATTTGCACGTGCAAGCGGGTTGGTCAGAAATCAACAGGCATCTCATATCTCGCGCAAAAGTGTCTATAGTTAAGTGGATATGAGAACTCTAATGGCCATAGCAATTCAATAATCCCTCGACAGTCGTCATCTCGCAATTAGGCAAAATGTCAATTACTAATCTATTTCAGTTCGTATACCTGCTAGTTGTCACGTTCAAGTTCAAGTTCTCTTTATTCTTGCCGGCTATACAATAGCGCATTGTGGTAAATCTATTTACATCATATAGTGCCTGTGGAGCAATATTTTTCAAAATTAACATGGAATGTACATGTCTCCTTAGAACATTGGTAGCTATGCGTTTGTGCTCTAAAACCGTGATCAGATAAGCCGCTAAATGTATTTAACCAGTCCGACCGGATGTTACTGCTGCCTTAGTCAACAACTACCTCAAGTCAGTCTGGTCCCAATATACTTAACACCATATTATTACATCTTGGTGGATCTGTGGACTTTATCATTCAACATAAATACATAAAGGTGTGAGGGTTCTATTACACACGTGTCTTCTTTGACAATGGAATATATTTACATAATTCAATCAAAACATGTTTATTGCATTTGAATAATAGCTCTTTTGTCTTTTCATCATCGGTGTTTAGCGCATAATAATTTGGAATGTGTTTGTGTTTTTGCCGTTATGTGTTAACATTTCGACAGTAAAATAAGATCTATCTATTCCAAACCATTTTTGAGTTTCAATGCGTGGTCGGTGGCTTAAAGTTCTAAAGCGGCACAGTGTAAGCGTTTACTTATATGGCAGTACTATTAGATAGGCACAAATTTAAGTGTTATTTATTTTTTCTCAAAAGGTTAACCTAGTTGATGTCTGTATTTTCTTCATCCAGTTGTTTTCGAATTGAGTCTGTAATATTTTCTTCATCTGTATCATTACCTGTTCTTTGTTGATAGTTTCCGAATCGAAGATATATATATATATATTTCCTGGTATCATTAAAGGTGCATATTCACACCAGAATGCTTGAAAATAAAATTGTTAAAATTGTATTCTTTTATAGGCTTAAATTATCTGTCTATATATAATGAAACGAAATAAATCTTAGCATATGATGATTTCATTCCACATAAATTAATATAATTTCTTAAATTGCGAAATTGAAATAGAAGCCCGTACCTCTATTTCAATTAAGCAACTTAAAAAATTATATTGATTTATATGGAATGAAATCATCATATGTTAAGATTTATTTCGTTTCATTACATATAGGCTCACAGTTTAAGCCTCTAAAAGTATGTTGCCTTATGTAATACAAGGCAATGGAGTATAACATGGATGACAATTTGATATATCCTGAGTTTATAATATCAATCCAGTACCTAATCATATTGCACTTGATTAAAATATCTAGCGGATAGATGCCCGCCTCACCATAAACTGCTACATTAGGAGTACCCCTTTTCATTTTGAAATTGTCTAATATTTTTGTGTTCTCCAAGCCCGATACCTCAGAGGCATATAGCAGCACAGGAATGACCATCATATGAAAATTTTTACATTGTTGATCAAAAGGTATATCATGTTCATTTATCTTCTTGATTAATGCATACATTGCTTTTATTCCTTGATTTTGATTTCTCTTGGAAGGTGCGTAAAAACTACGGTTGCATTTAAAGATGGGACCATATAAAATTCTAGTTGTCTGCGTTGTCCTTGTCTAGAGAATATCATTATCTTTGTTTTTGAATATTTTTCTTTTAGTTGCTATCGTAGGTAATAGTCAGAGAACAATCTAATGTTGTTTGAAGTGATTGTGCGTCTGCTATAATTATAGTGATATCTGCATAGAGAAGGATTACAAGGAATGGGAATACATTCAGGTTTTCATAGGCAATTTCAGTTAGTGATAACAGAACAGAGATGGCATGTTCTTGCGGGTATTGTTCTAGTTCATTAACAATATGGAGAATAAGAAAGGCGAAATGTCTTCACGCTGTGGTACACCAATTTTGCTCCAAAATAATCTGATTCTGATTTGTTATGACACACACATGATTTGAATGATTTATACATATTTCTAATTACGTTGAAACATTTGCTTGATATGCTATTTCTTAGAAGCTTGGTCCAGAGACCATGACGTCATACCGTATCACACGCTTGTTTAAAATCTATAAAGCAGCAAAAAAGGTCTTTCTTTTGTGATGATTCGTGTGACTAGTCCTTCTTGCATTTTCATTGTCATCATTTTCGATATTATCGTCGTTGTGTATCCGTGTTAGAGCATCATATTTGTTTGCTAGTGGGATCCTGGATGCATACATAGTTATTTGTTTCATATAATCTGTTCTAAATTACATGATGAGAAAATTCTTGTTGTTGTTGTTGTTGGATAAACTTGGAAAGGTCCATGGTGACTCTACTCTATTCCTGTCTTGATAATACACACGCTGGATAATATACTGATGCGGTTGTATACCGAAAAGGGGGTACATTGTATGTGTGTGCCATTGGCTGTATTCGACTGGGACTTTGCCAAAATGTGCTCTACGCAAACGTACCAGTCGAATACAAAAACCCTAGCAGCATGGAAGGTGCGGAAACCGACTAAATCGCCTAAATCTTACTATCTTGAAAATAAAATCCACCTTTCAGCGCTGATTTCAGACATAGTAAAACGCCTGAATAATAGGGGAATTCAGCTTGTAAGCCGCGCATTTTCAAATTTTAATCACGTGACATACTTCACGGAGCATGCCACACGTTTTGGCCCTGGCTTGTTTCGTGCTCTATTTTTTCCGGGAAATACCAGTCGAATAAAAATTATACTCTATGGAGCCAATTTATTCTAGCATTTCGACAAGTCGAATACAGCTATTGTGGCCGAGCAGGCGGTAATATATGAACGAGTGGCGAGGTAACATTAGCATTGGTGGACATAGTACATTCTGATTGTGTCATCATTGATGCGGCGTTTGACATCACCACAGAGTTCGTCATGACATCTGTAGTTACGGTTCTTGGTGGCACAACATTGTGTTATTCACATCCCGTTAGCTAACGTGTAGCCTACATGAAATTGTTACCGCTGAAGTGACTGGCTCGATGATTGCATTAAAATGTTTTCTGTTGGCGTGCATATGGACATTCGCTGAGCTAAATATTAAATTTTCTTGAAATATTGATCTTTAAAGAGTTCAGTCATTATGACCTCATGTAAAATTTTAGCGTACTTGGAATCTATACCGGAAGGGTTTCGGGGCTTTTGGGAACAATTTAAGCGCTTTCAAGGTCCAATGTCATTGCAAAGCAAATTCTGAATTTAAGGACTTTCAAGAAACGCTATAGGAACCTTGACGTGCACCCTCCCCACGCCCACGCGCTATAACCACCCATCAACTCACATACCCACACATGCACTTGCACACACAACTTCATTATATTCTGAAAATAATATGCAACGTGGCCACAAAATTATGTCAACAAACATGGTCGTTGTTTTGTTTCGGTGTAACCTGAAAGTCAGGCAGTCTGGGTTCTTCTCCTAGGCATTTTGAAAATGTAGATTGTAGAATGCACGTGGCGCTGCCAAATGACTCTGGCCATCACTTTGTGCCCGTTTTTCCCGACGGTTCGGAGTGTTCCTGGTATACTGAATGCAATTTCGTAAAATATATTTCATAAGATTGACCCCACCCCCTTTAGAGATGTATAGTAGTCATGATTGGATTTTGTTCAAGTCGTGTACCAAAACACGCATATATCGATCCATCTTAGTCTACAGTATGCCATATACTGTATTAATTAAAAGAAAATGTTATAATGTGTGCAACATCACACGTTTAAATGACGAGCCTGAAAAAAAATAAATCACGGATACAGATGACATCCTGCATTAAGCTTTCGAGCGCATTAGATTAGCCATAAATGAATAACCTATATTTGTCAGATGCATAACAAACTGAAGCATGATAGCTAATTCTAACCAAATAAAGAAGGAAGCGTTGAGACAATAAAGTAGTATGTAAATAGCAACTTGTACCACTCAATTAATTGTGGAATTTTACCAATCGTTCCATTCTCCCCAACTGCAAAATGACAATCGCCACCAGCAAGGTAGACTGAGATATATCACGACGCATATTTCTCCATCTAAGATCACCATTTTATTATTGCAAGCAAATGTCTCAATTCGTGAATCCAAATCATCACTCAGTCATATGACGCCATGATCATCAACTACGTGACGTGCAGGCTGACGTCATAATCATGACGCTATGAATGACTCAATATAGTCCGTCTTTAGTGCTTAATAGTCCGACACGTTATACGAATTGTATGTCTTTACCATTTAATACACATTATGTTGAATATTTTGAAACTAATTTGACTGGGCGCTGTTGCTGCCTTAGGCAGCAACATCACCCAGTCAAATTGGTTTCAAAATATTCAACAGCTTAACTGTATAGTTTTCTGGAAATTGATAGCCGGTGAGTTCAGAGATCGATCCAAACACGGACGTAGTGTGGGTCGAGCTTAGCTAGAGATGGGCGGGGTATAGCTAAACATGGAAAGGTAAATTATTCTTGCTACAACACACATTTAATCGTCTTCGAGGGGGTTGGGGCGGGTGTGTGGTTTTAGTTTATTTACACGTAGCGATATTTATAGCTGTATATCTACAGGCGGAAATTGGTTTACGACGTCGTGGTATTTTCTTCTGAACCAGTCCTCGCCCGTGTGATGATGGCGGTCTCACTATCTCGCCTGATAATCAGGCCAATGTGATATTTGAGATAAGTAATCTCGAACATCAGAATTGTATCCTGGAAACGAGTTTGATGTATGCCGCAGTAAACATCATCCATGACACAGCTAGTATTTTTCAAACGCAAAGTAATTAAGGATATGTATTTGAACTTGGTGATGGTTAAATTACCACGAATTTGCTGTTTTGGACGTTACTTCTTGGATATTATTGATGTGGGAATATACCATTTCATGGCGATACATATTTCGTTTTCAACTGCTGATGTAGATTGTCATAATGTCGTTGCTGAAAATAGAAAATGGTTTATGTTGTTATATTAAAGGAAGTGAAACGGGAAATAACTAATGATGTTCGGATATAACGAAAACAAACGTGAATATGGTTTCGTAAGTGGTATGAATAGTATTCTCTATAGGCGCCGATGTAGAGCGATTAACCCTCTACTGTCAATTCACTATTGATTCATTTGAACACATCATATTGAAAGTTACTGTTTCTGGCGGAAGCAACGAGTTTCGGTCGGTCAAAATGATTTCAAAGTACACTGTTGGTTACCAAGGTCGCAAGTAGTGCTAATAAGCTTAATGCGAATATAACTGAGATTATATGCCGGCTGTAGCGGGTATTATTTATTCGCTCAGCATACACAAGACCGCGCAGCGCCAGCTGCGTCACGAATTGATTCCCGTCAGAGTGACATAAATGATATTTATTTGCATTTTTCAAATTATTCCGATTGATTTCTGTTTTATACTGGGGCCTATAGGTTGATTATTATCTAAATCTATCATTCATCAGTATTTGTTAGTTCCCTGGTCCTTTCCTTTAATCATATGAGAATGAAACGTTATAATCATCTGGGAAGAGAAGAGATACTAAGACAAATTTGAAGTACTTACATTCAACACCTTGTAGTCCCATGTATAACCAGAAACTGCTAAGGGCAGATGATGATTGGCTAGATGGATAAACTGGATATCCCTTTATCCATGTAGCCATTGGGTACACATAGCTTCTTAACATTGGCTGGTAGATTTGTATATAGGAGTAAGAAACATCCAAAGTTAAACCGCTCCGCTGTGTGGCGAGTTCTTGATTGAACAAAGACTAAGGGCAGAATACTATCAGACACATTATTTCCTTTTGAGGACGCACTATAACCTGTATGGCGGGTCAACAGAAATGGAAAACAGACATGTATGCACACTGCAGTTACTGACCATGCACATGCAGTCTCAATGACATGAAATTGCTCTTAGGAACCATAGAATTCATGGAAAATATTTTCTATCGCGCTAGAGGTAATGCATAGGACACTGAACGCAGAGGAACCCTATGTGCGTTTGTTTATTAAGCACTCACAAACAGCCTGAGATTGTCAAAGCTATAATCTGGAGAAATGTGGGTTTGAAACTGATCTTCCTGATTTCAAATCAACTCTAACACGCAATACTGCGCAAGAGAATCGGACGTACGTCATATTACCTCGCCAAGATTTTAATGACGGACGTCACTTGTTCATCCATATATAAAATTCGTTATTGCTTGATATCTTTCTGGCATAGTGATTTTCTTTGCTAGGAAATGTGACCTACTGCCAGAGAATTTCTTTTCAATGTTAGTCATGGCGAAGTTCCAGATATAATTAATTTAGATATATAAGCGTGCATAGAACCTATTCCGTGGCATCTAATCTGTCGATCACATATGGTACATAGATCCTACCCGAATAGACAATGTAGGAATGGATCAATCATAATTAATGTAATTATCAATCAGTTTCTATGACCAGAATCCCCCTCGATAAATCTATGTCTTAAAATTAATTTCCGCTTGTAGGTTTACAAAAGGTATTAAACGATTTTGATGTTCCTCGAGACGTTCTGGCGACAATAACTATATAGATATATAAATAAAGTGAAACCCGCTAGGGGACAGCGAAGAAGAATTCCGTGCCTGTACATTGAAGTCATGTGCTTAGAATGATAACACGAAAATGGCGATTTACATCGGGTCAGAAAATGTCAATGTTTTAAAGGAAATTGCAGAAGTCTTAACCATTTGGATCTGGTCGTCGAAATATGACAAATTCTTTACAATTCGAAACGTATTCTGTCCACGATTTTGAAACAAATTGGACTGCGAGTTGTTACTCCCTGTCGAAGCTCAGTTTTTAGCTCACATGACCAGAATGGTCAAGTGAGCTTATGCGATTGCGACCGTCCGTCGTCTGTGTGTCGTCTGTCGTCAGTCGTCTGTCGTTTGTCGTTTGTCGTCTGTCGTCTGTCGTCCGTCAACTTTTCCTTTAAACGACTTCTTCTCAAGAACCACTGGGCCGATTTCAATTATATTTGGCAGGAAGCACCCCTAGGCCATAGAGATTCAAGTTTGTTCAAACCTAGCCGATCCGCCAAAATCCAAGATGGCCGCCGGCCAAAATGGCCGATCTTTAGAAACACTTTGAAAAATCTTCTCCGAAACCGCTGGAAGAATTGATTCAAAGCTCATAACACATCATCTATTGCAATCGTAGACCCAAGTTTGTTCAAGGCAACCTAATTGGCCGATTTGTCTGGCGGCCATCTTGGATGACCTAGTTTTCGAGAAAACGTCTTCTTCTCCTGAACCGCTGAGGGGATAGACCTGCAATTTGGTAAATATGCTTAGGGACCATTCAAGTTTGTTCAATGGAAGTTCGTACCTTAAAAAACATGGCCGCCATCAACCAATCAAAATTTAGCTTTTGTTGGTCAAATTGGCTTTTTTGTATTTGATGTATTTTGATGGCGGAAATTGCTTTATATGGGCTTATCAGTGTGGCGAGTTCAAATATGCCACTTTCGAGACTGTCGGATAAAGGGTTTGGCTGCCATCTTGGTTTGTTTTCCCGCCATAGGCTCCCATAGTAAAGCAAAGGAGAATTCTTTAAACGACTTCTTCTCAAGAACCACTGGGCCAATTTCAATTATATTTTGAAGGAAGCATTCATAGGCTATAGAGATCTAAGTTTGTTTAAACGAAGCGGATCGGTCAATATCCAAGATGGCCGCCGGCCAAAATGGCTGATTTTTAGAAACACTTAAAAAAACCTTCTTCTCCGAAACCGCTGGTGGAATTGATTCAAAACTCATAACACATCATCTGTGGCATGGGTAGACCCAAGTTTGTTCAAGCCAACCTGATTGGCCGATTTGCTTAGCGGCCATCTTGGATGACCTAGTTTTCGCGAAAACGAGTTCCTCTCCCGAACCGCTGAAGGGATAGAGCTGAAATTTTGTAAATATGCTTAAGGACCAAGGGTCTTTCAAGTTTGTTCAAGTGAGGTTTGTTCGCTAAACAACATGGCCGCCATCAACCAATCAAAATTTAGCGTTTCTTGGTCATATTGGCCTTTTTGTATTTGATGTATTTTGATGGCGAAAATTGCTTTATATATGCTTATCAGTGTGGCCAGTTCAAGTATCCCACTTCAAGACTGTCAGATAAACGGTTTTCCTGCCATCTTTGTTTGGTTTCCCGCCATAGTATCCATAGTTAAGCAATGGACCCATAGTAAACCAATGGGGAATTCTTTAAACGACTTCTTCTTAAGAACCGCTGGGCCGATTTAAATTATATTTGGGAGGAAGCATTCATAGGGCATCGATATCTAAGTTTGTTCAAACGAAGTGGATCGGTCAAAATCCAAGATGGCCGCCGGCCAAAATGGCCGATTTTTAGAAACACTATAAAATCTTCTTCTCCGAAACCGCAAGAGGAATTGATTCAATACTCATAACACATCATCTATGGCAACGTTAGACCCAAGTTTGTTCAAACCAACCTTATTGGCCTATTTGCTTTCCGGCCATCTTGGATGACGTAGTTTTCCCGAAAACGACTTCTCCCGAACCGCTAAAGGGATAGAGCTGACATTTATTAAATATGCTTAGGGACCAAGGGCCATTCAAATTTGTTCAAAGGAATTTCATACGTTAAAACACATGGCCGGCATCAACCAATCAAAATTTAGAATTTGTTGGTTATATTGGGTTTTTTTGTATTTGATGTATTTTAAAGGCGAAAATTACTCTATATATGCTTATCAGGGTGGCGAGTTCAAATATGCCATTTTCGAATCTGTCGGATAACGGTTTCGCGGCCATCTTTGATCATTTTCCCGCCAAAGTCTCCCATACTAAAGCAATGGAAAATTTAAAATGTCTTCTTCTCGAGAACCACAGGGCCGATTCAATTATATTTGACAGGAACAATCCTTAGTGCATAGATATTCAAGTTTGTTCAAATGAAGCCGGTCGGACAATTTGGGCGGCGGCCATCTTGGATGTTGGCCGATTTTTTAGAAAACTCGTTAAAGATGATCTAGGGCAACAGCTGAAACAAGTTTGTTCAAGAGAACTTGATTGGCCAAATAGTTCGGCGGCCATCTTGGATGACGTATTTTTTTCGAAAACGACTTCTCCAGAACCGCTGGAAGGATCAGGCTGAAATTTGGGAGATTTGATTAGGGCCTAAGGGCCATTAAAATTTGTTCAAGGGAACTTGATTCATAAAAAAATATGGCTGCCGTGGCCCAGTCAAAATGTAGCATGTTTGGTGGCCATATTTAATTCTTTTATTTTGACGAATCTTGAAGCCGAAATTGGTTTTATATGTGTTTGGGCATTCTGATTTCAGATTTGCCATTTTCGAAACTGTCGGATAAACGTTTTAGCAGCCATCATAGACCATTTTCCATCTAGAAACTCCCATGTACTAAACCAATAGGAAATTTCAAGTGTATTTGGCAGAAAACATACTTAGGGCATAGAGATACACGTTTGTCCAAATGAAGCTGGTCTGTAATTTGCCAGGCGGCCATCCTAGATTTTCGAAATGCCTTTAAAAATCTTCTTTCCCGAATCCGCATGGGGGATTGATTCAAAACTCAAGACAGGTTATTTACGGAAACAGCCGAATCCAGTTTGTTCAATGGAACTTGATTGCCTAATGCGTTAGCAGTCGTATTGGACGACCTGGTTTCAAGATGACTTGGTTTTCATGGAAACAACTTCGTATCCAGAATCGCTGAACGGATTGGGCCGAAATTTGGGAGATATGATAAGGGACTAAAGGCCGTTAAGTTTTGTTCAAAAGTAGTTGATACATAAAGAAACATGGCTTCTGTTTTCTTGTTATAATTCTGCTCAACTCTGTAGGGATCTACTTATTGTTGATGGCCTTTCTGGTTGAAGTGCCTATGATGCAGGTGAGCGATACAGGCCCCTTGGGCCTCTTGTTATTTCAAATTAGGCTCAAAATTATAATTTTTGCGAGTATTACAAATGAGATTCTAGAAGTGGATGGAATAAAACTTATACAGTAAATACTGTCTTAACAAGATAAGTGATTTCATACCGAAGGTTTTAACTAGTAATAAAATCCCTCGGAGGAGATTGCTTTTGTCATGTAATACATGCCATGATTGAACAATTATCTTTATTGGTAGTTTGAAATGACAGACTGATTAGCAAATTTAACAAAGATAGAGTCATTATCATAAAGAAACAGTTGTATCAACACTCAACAGCAACCCCAGCTTCAGACACACCTGCCACTACCATTTCAATTTCAACACACGTTATCAGTCAAATGTGTTATAGATTTAAATAAACTGTTGTCGGGAAAATATGAATATAAAGGCATATTTGCATTTGTCGTGGACATTTAATAGGTTCTGCAATCATTTTAGAGGCTTTTCACTTGACGTCACAAATCTACGCGCTTCCTCTATCCGCCAGTTTGTGGGTCAGGATATGGGTTCCTCTATTAGAGAAGAGACTTCAGTACATGCACGCAGGCACATACATCATGGACATATTCTACTAACAAAAGACTCTGAACTGAAAGGTTATTGCGCTACACTTGTTATCGCTATTCTACCTGGGAGACTGCTCGTTTCTATGTTGTTGCTTAGAAAGTAAAAACATTCAGTAACACTGCTTTCAAATATGGCCGTTTCACAAACCCCATCCCTCAACTCATTCTTACACTTTCATAGCATTCGTCCTCGACAATGGAGCCGTTAAATCAATCCATCCGTCTTCAAATATCCACTCATTACGTAACTCCGAATAAGTTTGCATCTTCACTCATAGCGCCCCATGAAAATGGTTTGATAATTTATATACAAATTCCTGGAATATTTGTTTAAAGATTTGATTTCATGGTAATGTGATTTGTGATTATTGAGTTAATGTAATGAAATGTCACGAAGGTTAGCTCGACAGCCTGTGATTTCTACCCTTGGCTTATTGATAGCGATACAAAATATGATAGATTCTTACTTGAAGGATTTGGCTTAATTAATCAAGGGATCATTTCTAACTATGGCCTGCCCATTTCTAGCTAAGCTTCGTCCACATTTCCCACATGTGGAACCGATTCATTTCCTTTCAATCCTGAATTAAAATTTCAGGCATCTAATGCACGAGTCGACCTTGTTTGCTCCGCTGGGGTTGGGGGTGGGGTGGGGTGGGAATGGAGGGTGTGTTTGGGCGGGTGGGGGTGGGGAGGGTCTAATGAGATGCTAGGAGTCGAACCAGCGATAGATTGCTGAATCACTAGGATTGGCTGATCTCACCTGTTCTGCTCTATATACATCAGCACAAGCCTTCTGGTGTAACAGCTCCTAATATGTGCGTCCTGCTAAAATCCGGAAACATTAATTTTGTCTTTTTATTTCGACTTTTGACTAGAAAGGTTGTCTCCAGTGCTCTTCCACCTACACTAGGTTTGATTACTACTCCAACTTAACAAAGTTGATCTTTAGGAACAATATATTCCGGATTATATCTCTGGATGGAAAACATGCATCAAGGATAATAATAAGATGCACACATTGACACTTACACAGGGCAGCACCAAATCTCCAAATGGCGAATATTTGTCTTCTATTTTTCCAGAGGTAAAGGGATGGACAGGGGCAGAGTGGAATAACCAAATATAATGAAATGGATGTGGGCCTGGCGCCTCCAAACCTGATTTGTGTTCTCTGAAAGGGTAAACTACATTTACATTTTCAAACAGTGAAACCAGTGAGTACCCCGTCCCCAAGAGATATTTCAATTGTTATGTTTTAACAGGAAGTGCAATGATTAGAAAAATAGCAGCTTGACCAAGTGGATGAGAAACCAGACATTACTCGCCATCTTATTTAAAGTGTTTCACAAGTTTCACCGATTTAACATTAATATTTACATTGTATATTCTCACTCAAACTAAAGGCAGGCATGATCCTGGTTTCTGAAGATGGGCTATTCCCTGAATCTCATTGCAATTGCAGTAGCATCACCAAGAAGCTTCCAAGATGTAACTAGTATGTGAAAGAAGGCTCTTCCTGCCAGATAGGCCTTTTGGGTTATTAAATGGTCTTGTTACTTAGGATAACAATTCCAGCTGTGAAATATTTT
Source organism: Chaetoderma sp. LZ-2023a (assembly GCA_034401795.1). Taxonomy (NCBI): domain Eukaryota; kingdom Metazoa; phylum Mollusca; class Caudofoveata; order Chaetodermatida; family Chaetodermatidae; genus Chaetoderma; species Chaetoderma sp. LZ-2023a. The sequence continues at coordinate 76,955,769 of CM067367.1, forward strand.
TAGTGTTGCTGTATTGTGAAAAATTAATTTCAATTTAAAATGTAAAATCTTTAACTTCTCGGCTAATATTGTTATCATATTACTTTTGATGAAGATCCCTTGCTTCGTGTATCTACTTAATTGTTCTCATAATACACAAAGACTTGCGCTCTACCTTCTCTTATAATCATGAAAAACGTCTATCAGGACAGAGGCTGGAACATCATGTGGTCCTTCTTCCCCTATGATGATAATAGATAATCGGCCCATCCAAATGATCAAATAAACAACATGCTCCTGCCGAATTGCACATCTGACCAGTCTATATCACTGGGTACATGCCCATACCAGACATTATTAACTTATTGATGGCCCAGGTTGTTCAGGTTCCAGATTCTTGCTCTTGCTATTAGAGAACACATGAACCCATATCCGTCTCAAGATTTAGCTCCCTTTCCCTTCCTTCTTTCAAGAGAAAGTTCTGATTCCTTCAGTCGGGATGTCTATCGTTCTAGTCAAACCAGGGATAGATTGTCAAGGCACTCCTCGATCGTTGTGTGCAAGTTGCTGTGTATTAACATCGACGTAGACATACAATTATAACAGTGCCTTTATTAAACTTCTACCTAAATTAATTTGTGGATAAAACGTCTAAGCACTTTGTTGGTCTAGACAAATGTAGACCCTATTATGGAAGACAGACTGTGGAAGCACCCGATTTGAAAAAAATGATTAATCCGCTATCCGCTCAAATAAGGAGTCATCCATCTGTCCATACATCCGTTCGTCTGTCTGCTCAACACCCACCCAGCCACCCACTCACCCCCACAGTCACACACCCAGCTACCCACCCGCCCACCCACCCACCCACCCACCTACCCACCCACCTGCTCACATACCCATCTGCCACCTACCAACCGGCTGTCCACCTGCCCCTCCCCCAACCCGCCCGCCCAGCAACCCAGCTACCTGCCTGAAGCACACACACCCGGTCGCCCACTGAGCATGCCCACCTTTCCAGACATCAAGATCCATGACTGCTCATCTGCCCATCTGCCAGCCCATCCACTCACCAATCCGTCCCAACCTGGCCATCCACCCACCTACCAGCAGTCCATCAAACACACAGCAATCCAGCTGCAACAACACATCCACACAACATCCCCGCCGCCGCCCCACACTCACCACATACACATCCATCCACATACACACTCATCCCCCGATCCACTCACTCACTCACGCACGCACGCACGCACGCACGCACGCACGCGCTCGCTCGCTCGCTCGCTCGCTAGCTCAGCCGCCCACCCATCCGCCCACCCGCCCACCCGCCCACCCACCCACCCACACCCACACCCACCCACCCACTCACTCACTCACTCACTCACTCACTCACTCACTCACTCACTCACTCACTCACCCACCCACCCACCCACCCACCCACCCACCCACCCACCCACCCACCCACCCACCCACCCACCCACCCACCCACCCACCCACCCACCCACCCACCCACCCACCCACCCACCCACCCACCCACCCACCCACCCACCCACCGCCCGCCCGCCCGCCCGCCCGCCCGCCCGCCCGCCCGCCCGCCCGCCCGCCCGCCCGCACGCACACACACCATTCACCCACCTATCCACTCACCAATCCACCCACCCACCCACCAACGCACTCACACATCCATCCACCCAAACATACACATACCCAGCAACCTAGCCTCCGCTGACCTACTGACAAACGCAACCACCAGTCACCTACCAATCCATCCACCATCCATCCAGCCAGCCAGCCACCCACCACCCACCAATCCATCCATCCATCCATCCATCCATCCATCCATCCATCCATCCATCCATCCATCCATCCATCCATCCATCCATCCATCCATCCATACATACATACATACATACATACATACATACATACATACATACATACTTACATCCATCCATCCACCCACCTACCCACCTATCCCTCGATCCACCCACCCACGCACCCACCCTCTTACCCATCTACCCATCCATCCATCAGCATGTGATCCTGCTTCTTCGGCTCCCCGAGCATATCTAAACATCAACAGATTTTCGCTGGGTTTGGTGGCTGGTGGTGGTGGTGTGTGGGGGTGGGGGTGGGGGGGGGAGAGGGTGTCTTTACAGCTGACTTGACACCCACCCACCCACCCACCCACCCAGCTGTCCATTTGTTACGCCTAGTACTATGTTAACGCTATGCCCCTATCGGTGGTTTATTATTACACAGCAATCCATAATCATATTTCAGAAAGGCTTTGCGGAAATGCTAGCTAAAACTAAATTAAATCTAGTGGCTAGTTCCCCTTTAAGCATTTCCAGAAGAATCCATAGTCGTTCTCAGATTTCCCACAACTGACGAGACGAGCGAGATGTAACGAGATTTAATTTGCCATACAAAGACACTGATTCAATAGCCGATGCAGCGGAGCTACATGCCACATCTACTCACCGTTTGAACTATGACGTCGTCGTGTCTAGTCTAGTAAACCATACAGGTAAACCGTTGAATAGTTTGAACCCAATTGGACAGGAACCTGTTGCTGCTGCCATAGGCCGCAACAGCTTCCAGTCAATTAGTTTCAAAATATTCAAAAGCATATTTATTAAAATTTCTTTTGTATTTGGTCTCTTCCGGTTCATAGTGTTAAATCTAAACGTAATCTTGCCGGGTGACATACGATCTCCCCGCCCACCGTAAGATAATCCAGGGGACGTGGTGAATCAATACCTCTTTATAGCTGTCATGGCTTCAGATACTTGTAAAATCCGATTGAGCTTTCTTGGGATTCTGGGAGAATGCACAACATCAGTTGATATTACAAATATAACGGTTCGTGTTTCACCACCACGATTCCACTAACACACATCATTCTATGTGTCTTGGTAGTTGAATGGGATAGTTATTATATAGGTACCTGTAGCTTATGTGTATATAGTTACATGAGTAGAAACGTGACAATTATTCATATCACAGTACAGCTCATAAATAAGTTTTACTGTTTCCAAAACAAAAATCAGAATATAATATGTTAGTTAGTACAATTTTGAATACGATGTAAGAAATATTCTGTTGAATATTTTGAACATAATCGGACTGGAAGACATTCCTGCAGTATTATTGTTCAATTATATTAAAAATATTCAACAGCGCGTTTTATTTTGTTATTGAAATTTGTTAAGTTATTTTTAGCCGTACTGTGCGTCATGTTCCTAGCAACGTCTGATATCAGTAAAGTGTTTGGACCCTATATGCCTGCTTGTCCAATTTGTTACTGTGTTTTTTCTTCTCTGCTTTGGAATTCGCATTAACATCGTTATATCTTACAGATTTCCATGTTTCATGGATGACGGGTGGCGGGCAAGATGGGACAGGTTTGCTTCCTGGAAGTATCTTTACGAAATGGTCTAAGGCGTGGGGTGGGGTGGAGATGGGGCTGTGGGGTGGGGTGGGTGTTGTCTGTACCTATACTGAAGCTCGGACTAGACAAGGTGTTCTCCATGGGAAAATTTTAAAATTTTATGTTGTGAGAAGTAACTTTCTGTATTCTGAGTGATAAACAACAAAGTTATTTAGTGTAGACAGGCAAACTAATAACCCTGTAATATGGGATAGGGGCTGGTGAGAGAGGGCAGAGGCTTCTTGAAAGGGATATTTTCCCTCAATAGCATCAGTGGTGTCACACCAGTGGATAGAAGGAGAATTACATATTGTTACGTTAGAATCAGACCGGCCTACGGATGACACCCTGTCTATTGGGCCCGACAGTATGATGGTTCTTTAACACGTGTGGTCGTAAGACCACCCGTCTTATTGAGCCACCATATTGTGGGAACATTAAAAAATTTAAAATGGACATCCTGTCTTTAGTGACAACCTGTCTTTAGTGAACACCTATCTTCAGTCGTCACTCTTTCTTTGCACATATGGTATTTGTTGCAATCAGGGATAACTGTATTTCTCAATGCAAAGATAATACTATTTTCTCGTATATGATTTGGGCCTCATTCACGTACGAATAACCTAACAGTTATTATTACGTAAACTTCTCCATTCTCTTCAACGCCATAATCATATTCTTCAAACGCAATGCATATCATATTTCTTCCTCTAAGATCTCGAATTTATTATTACAAACAAATGTCCTAATTGTTCATGACACAAATACCATTTAATCGTCGTCTAGGGCGGGGCCGTCTGTTTATTTACCCGATATTTAGTATCTGTAAACCAGCACGAGGCAAACAGATTGCCAAGATGACTTACGTAAATCTACAAGCGGAAATTGGTTTACAACGTTGCACCATTGTCTTTGGATCGGTTCATCAGCCGGTATAATGACCGCGCTCTCACTATCTCGGCTGATAATCAGGCCAACGAGATATATGAGATAAGCAATCTCCGGCATCAGAATTCTATCCAGGAAAACGATTTTGTTGTCTATCCCAGAAAGAACACCATGGCACCAAGCTAGTATGCTTCAAACGCCAAACAATCAAGGCCATGAATTTTGGCTTGAACATGATGAAACACACGTGGACATGAGCAAATACTGATGCTATCTTGGACGTTGCTTATAATTAGACATCGTGGAGGTATAAATAGATACGGTAATGGTGATATATGCCTCATCTTCTACTGTTGATTGAGATTATCATTATGATGTTGGAGCGAATGGAAAATGATTTGTTATTATAATAATAACACGCGACCGCTAAATCATCTGGAAAAAGAGACGCCATTCTCAATTATGTAGACACCAAGGCAGCGGTTGATATACTTTATGCATTCAATCCCTGACAATTATTAAAAATCAGAATGAGTCCAAGTTTCTCAAAGTTAAAGTTTTGCTGGAGAAATGTAAATTCAAAACTCATTTTCCCGATTTCAACTAGACTCCAACATGTAATATAATACTGCATCATATACGTCGTATAGATAATACAACTCCCCAAGATTTGTGGTGCATCGGTAGTTCGCTCATTTATAAAATTCTATTGTGTTTATTCTCATGTTGTCATTTGCTTTGCTAGTAAACACGACTACTAATATAGAAATTATGTCCGCAGTTGGCCATTCTAAGTTTCAGATGCAATCAGTTTCGAGATAGTAAGCTGCATAGAACCAGTCCTAAGATCAGTAATCTATGGATTGTACATGCCACATAGATCCGACCCAACCTGGACAATGCAGGAATGAATCATTCGTAATTCGTAATTAATGTAAACATCAATCAGTGTCTATGGTCAGAAACGCCCCTCGAGAGACAGGGGTGCTCCGTTACTTGAGGGATTCCACAAAGAAGATAACAAAATAATACGATCAATCACCCTACGGGTATCGACATTTCTTCGACATTTCTTCGAAGATAATGGAATGTCTTAAAATTAATTTCCGCGTGTATGTTTACACAAGGCATTACGGGATTTTATTTTGCCTTATTCTGTTCTGGCCACAATATAAATCTAGACGTGTAAATAAAGTGAAACCCGCTATGGGACAGCGAACGATTCTATGCGCGTACATCCATTTGCTTGGAATAATAAAATGGAAATGGCGACAGAAAGAGGTTAGTTGATTTATTGCCATTTACATCAGTGCAGATAATGTCAATGTTTTAAAGGAAATTGCGGAAGTGTAACCCATTTAAATCTGGATGTCGACATATGACAAATTCGTAATGATACGAAACATATTCTGTTAAGAAAAGACGAAGCATATTTGACTGCGAGTTGTTGCTCATTGTGGCAGCTTCAGCTTTATTTCAAATTAGGCTCAACATAGACAACAATTTACGAGTATTGATTGTCTTATAAGCGAGATGTGATAAAACCTAAAGACTAAGATACTGTCTGAACAATATAACCGATGTTATAAAAGAAGCTTTAAACAGCAAGAAAATCTCTCAGGTGAGATTGTTTTTCTCACGTAATATATGATATTATTGAACAAGTTTCTCTATTAGAAGGTTGAAATGCCATCCTGATTAAACAATTTGGTATACATGTCCCTAAAGTAGTGTCGGCAAAATATGAATATAAAGGCATATTCGCTTTTGTCTTAGAGAATGGTCATTTTAGAGGCTCTGCAATCTTTTCTTGGTATTTCAAATAGTTGTTCTAATCCGTGTTGCAAGTCTGTATCAAAGGACATATACAATGGAAAATCGTCTGAAATGTCCATGGACATTGTTTTGCTTAGCTGACTGATAGGAGTGAAAGATAAGATAAAGATAAGAAATACAAATTCTATCTCATTTTCCCCGCATATTGTTATTCCTCTCTCCCGCACTCTCTCATTTTTCCCTTTCTCTCTCTATCCATTTTCCCTACCCCGCCCCCTCTCTCTCTCCTTTCCTCTCGCTCTCTACTTCTTTCCACCCTCTTTCTCTCTCTCTCTCGCTCTCTCTCTCTCTCTCGTTCTCTCTCTCACCCTCTTTCTCTCCCTCTCACTCCCTCTCAGCATCCATGATTGTAAAAATGATTGCGAAACAGTGATCATCATTAGTCCAATTTTCTGCTGCGCAATCTCTAAAACCCACACCATAATAAATCTGGAGAGCACACAATTAGTGAACAGAGCTACAATTAAAACTCTATACTACACCCTTGTTCTTCCGCATCTCACCTACTGTAACGCTATAAGGACGAATACACATAAAAGCAACCTAGCAAAACTACAAAGTCTAGGATATACTAGGATATATATTGGCTAGATCGCTCATACGCATACGCTCACTATAAGGGAATGGGATCGATATCTCGCCCGCTGGATCTTCACTGACTGACTGAGATCTGATGCAGACGATCAGCTATGTATATATATAGCTTCCAAAAGTCAGTAAATTCCTTTTTTGTTAATTGGAATAGAAATACTGCTTAAATAGCATGCAAAATATGGAGCTACAAAACTACGGTAAAAATAAATAGGGGAAATAGGGTAATACGGAGAGGCGGTAAGAATTACAGAAACGCGTTAAAACCTAACGCATACATCGCTGAAATTCCAAACATTTATGTACATATGATAACTATATGATAACTTCTATTCATTTTGGAAACTGCTGCCGTAAACTGTTGCTGCACACATGTAGACAACTTTCAGCATTATTGTTTACATAATCTACACAAATCTGTCTTGTACTGACCGTGAAACAACTAGGCATAGCCTTTCAAATAAGCAAGATAATGGTTAAAGCGAGTTTTTTTTATCTCCCAGTTTCCGCGAAACCTGACACCGTTTGGCATAGACTTCAAAAATAAATTTCTGCGTTTTCAAAACAAGGTAGAATTTCTGTTTTTCTTTTGCAAATATAGTGACTTATTCACATGCATGAGCTGTACTGTAAAATCACCGACTCGATGGTATAGAACATCTAGAGAATAAATTAAAATATTTACAAAACAAGACAGAATTTCTGTTTATGTTTTGTAAGTATATTAACTTATTTATGAGCTGTATAACGTAGTCTAAGCAGTCGAATCACTTGTAATAAGTGAGCACATATTTTAACCAGAGCGGTCAGATATTGTATAGCCTTGCTGTACCTGGTACGGTGACGCCACAGTCAAAATACGTAATTACTGGCGTAGCTATATGCCCAACAGGAACATTGAAAGGTCCTTCAGCTGTACGAATTGAAGAGCTTTACTATTAATAAGCAGCAGCACCCAGTCAACTTAGTTCCAAAATATTCAACAAATTAGTTACCGTGAAAAGGGGATTCTGGGAAGTCATGGTTCAAAGTTTGTATATAAATCACGACGACTACAACGGATGTGCTTGTAGGCCTATCATCTCTTTCCGTGGCCGCTCAGCTCTACGCAATTACGTGACGTGTAGAATGACATCATAATCAATGAAGTCATTATGACATCATAAATGACTTAGACAAGTACGTCACGAACGCATAATGGACCTTTCCAGTTTCAGCTAGTCCCCGCCCACCTCTAGCTAAGCCTCACCCACACCTCGCTCGAGTTGTGATCGATTGATCCCTGAAATACCTGACTATCAAATTCCAGAAAACTATACAAGTAAGCTGTTAAATATTTTGAAACTAATTTGACTGGGCGCTGTTGCTGCTTACGGCAGCAACAGCGCCCTGTCAAATTAGTTTCAAAATATTAAACAGCATGTTTATTAAATAGCGGACATACAATTCTTACAACTTGTTGGACGATTAAGAGTTAAAATAGAATCGTTTATGACGTAATGATTATGATGTCAGCATGCCCGTCACTTAGTTGACTATGGCGTCATATGGCGTCATATAATCGAAGGATAAAATTGTAAAGGTCCATTGAAGACAGACTATGAATTGTTGTAAGAATTGCATGTCTACTATTTAATACATATTCTGTTGAATATTTTGTAACTAATTTGACTGGGCGCAGTTGTTGCCATAGACAGCAACAGGACCCAGTCAAAAATTAGTTTCAAAATATTCAACAGCTTACCTGTATATATTTCAGGAAATTGATAGTCAGGGCATTCGCGGGGATCGATCGATCCCAACACTGAGAAGTGTGGGTGGAGCTTAGCTAGATTGCAATAATGTGAACATCTTTCTCTATATCTTATGAATTAGATCCAGATACAATCTGAATTATCAAACAAAACCGCCAGGATTTACGCATATGGCTAACAAGATGGAAGTAAAGATGGATGGACTGCCTCAAAATACAATCTACTTCGTCCTATAGCCCATAGCTAATCCTATCCAATGCCGATGCCATTACAACCATCTTAAAGTTATGACACTACCAAGAAACCATCATTATTATAATCACAACCACCGTCAGCACTACATGGGGCAGGTAAGAAACTGTAAATGATAGTAAGAACCTATGTAATATTGACTGTTAATATAACAAGATAAACACATTTCTCTCTGCCCTGCAAATATGGTGTCAATTTATCACATGTCTAATGGCTATATCTGTATAGTACATTGACTTTAACTTGAAGCCCATGTCTTTCTACATTATATAGTGCCTGTACCCGTTCTACATGTATAATTTATTTTCTGTTCTATGTAGGGGTCCAAGGTCTAGATATAGTCACTGTCTTTGGTGGACAACCAGTTGTGCTACTGCAAATTGTATATTATATATAAAAATATATTTGAAGCCCAACTTGAATTATAATAATCTCCGGCCACGCTATTTGCCATTGATGTCTTGCATCAATATGTATACTTGTTAAATTCAGTCCTTCAGTTCTAACGGGTTATATGTGACTGTTATCACATTGCCTGCCAGTGGTGGTTGTGGCGTGGGGCGATGCTGATCAATGAATGGATCTAATTTGTCCCTCGAGTATACGATGTTATACTCAATAACGTCATATGTATGCTGACATCACGATATATAATAACGTAACAACTTCCGTTTTGAACATTGAACAGCCCGTCATATATCTTTACTATTTAATAACCGTTCTCTTGAAACAAACTTGACTGGGCGCTGTTGCTGCTATAGGCGGCAACAATTCCAAGCCAAGTTAGCTTTAACGTGTTCAACAGTTTACCTGTTTAGTTAGCTTGAAATTGGCATTCTGGGAATTCAGGATTCAATTTATATAAATTGATCCCAACTCGTGGACAAGGTGGGTGGAGCCTAGATAGAAATGGGTGGAGCATAGCTTGTAATAGACCCTGCTATTACATAAGAAACATTAGGATGCATGCACATGCACCGTATGGGTATTCCTACAGACAAATGACGTTTGAATAATAGCGTATTTTATCATACAAACACTGCTTTTAGCACGTGTAATATTCAACGAAGGATTTTCAGTGGTTGTATAATAAGTAAGAAACATTTTTCACTGGTTAGATAATCTGTAATAATTCCACATGTCACGTGGTTCTGCAAATATTTCCTCGCGGCGATGATGGCGAATATGTAAACACAATGGGATACGTTATGTCGTTGGTTATGTATATATACTACCTAGTTTTGACATACGTTTGTAAATTTGCATGATAGACACAGCAACTTTAAAAGTTGCATTAAAATAATTTTGTTTGTCATTATTTTTTGTCTCGCATTGGCCACAACACATCGCAAGTGATGCATCACATGGGCGAAAATAATCGGCGCAAACGAGTGCATTCAAAACGGTTTCAGGGATCGACTTTATTTTAAAATTGATCAAAATATCAGTTTATATGATAAATAGAATCTCAATCTCGGTCCCATTTTATATCACTATTATCAAGCTCGGGGAAAATGATCACGTTACACTCGCTAACTTAATTCGTGCACTATGATATTTTTCTACTTGCTTGATAATAGCAATATTAAATTGGACCTCGTTTCAGATCCTTTACTTGGAAAGCAAAAACATTGAGCAACGTCGCTTTCAAATAAAGCATCTATCACCCACTCTCCTACCCCACCCACTCAGCATACTTTCCCTATTCGCCCTCAGTAACACAGACGTTAAATCAATCCATCCAGCTTCATATATCCAGTCATTATGTGGCTCACAATAAGTTGGCATATTCACTCATAGCCTCCCATGGAAATTGCTTGATGATTTATATATAAATTCCTGGAATATTTGCTGAACGATTTGATTTCGTTGTAATGTGATATGTGATGATTTAATTAATGTAATCAAATGTCACAAGGGTTAGCTCGACTGTCTGATTTATACTTTGTCTTATTGGTAGAGATAGAAAATATGATAGATTCTTACTTGAAGGATTTAGCTTAATTCACCCTTCCAGAGTATCCATCCATCATCAGACCTCATATTACGTCATAATCAGCTCAGCGCGTGTGTGATGACGTCATAATCATTACGTCACAAAGGGTTCCATATAGACCGTCACCAAATCTCAAATGGTCCGACACGTTGTATGAATTGCATGTCTTTGTAATTTTTTCTATTTAATAAACATGCTGTTGAATATTTTGAAACTAATTTGACTGGGCGTTGTTACTGCCTTAGGCAGCAACAGCACCCAGTCAAATTAGTTTCAAAATACTCAACAGCTTACCTGTTCAGTTTTTGTTTAGAAATTGATAGTCATTGTGTTCAGAGATCGATCGATCCTAACACGAGCGAGGTGTGGGTGGAGCTTAGCTGGAGATGGGCGGGGCATAGCTAAAACCGGAAAGGTCCATTAATCAAGGGATCCATTTCTAGCTAGGCGCCCCACGATTTGCTCGTGTTGTGATTGATTTCTATACTCTGAACGCTGAAGTCTCAGAATCCCAACTTCAAGGTAACTATATAGCTAAGCTGTTGAATATTTTGATACTATTTTGACTGTGTGCTGAATAATTATTAAATAGTAAATCCATTTAAGAAATACAATTCGTACACTTTATGGACTAGTCCAGCTTTACGCTGGATCATTATCTGCCAGGTATGATTGTGACGTCAACCGACATGTGATGTAATTGGTTATGAGATCATATACTTAAATGCCAGGTCAGATTCATCCTTTAAGATAAAATAGTTTTATCAGACTGACCATTCCACCCACCTTTTCGCAAATTGTTATTTTCTAGTGACTGCTAACAAGGGCTTATGGATCATCTTTCAAATTCTTTACAACTTACCAAAACAATGTCTGTCTGGATTATGTTGGTATTGATAGGGTAGAGTAATTAGTCCAGCATATCAGTGAGGACTATGGCAGAAAGTGGAGTGATTGGTATAGAAATTCGGGCCGACAATAAATAGACTACTGCAGAACATCCGTCTGATAATGGGAGAAAGTCTATTGATTGGTTCAGAAAATCAGTCTGACTATAACAAGAAGTAATCTGCCTATCCATTATGTTTGAATATTCTCCATGATACTACAAAAGGAGACTCTTCATGTGTCCTAACTATCAATCTATTGCTGCCCAGCTAGAACTCTTACAGAAGTCCTCTCGGTTAGATCAGTCATACCATCCCCCGGGGTGGAGGTGGTGTGGTGCTAGGGTAGGAATGATTGACCAGCATCTGACGCTATAGGCGAATCAATGATTGATTGCTGAATCTCTCGGATTGATTGCCAAAATCCCTGCATAGATTGCACAATCACTTGAATTGTCTGATCTCAACTGTTCTGCTCTTTTTTCATAGGTGCATGCCTTCTGGTGTAACAGGTGCTAATATATGTATCCATCTATATCTGGAAACATTACTTTTAAATTAGATCTTTGGCTAGAAGGGTTGTCTCCAGCGCTCTTCCAACTATACCCGGGTTAATTTGCAGTCTACCGTAACAGTGATGATATATGAGATCATAATATTCCTGACTGTATTTCTGGATGGAAAACTTGCTCCAAGGATAATTTGCTCAACAGCCCACTCACCTTCCCGCCCGACCAGCCACCCAGGTACCCGTCCATCTACCACCAATCCATTCATCCACCCACCCACCAATCTATCCATCCACTCATGCAACCACATACCTCCCACCACCCAACCCACAGCATCCATCCATCCATCCATCATGGTTAAATAGAAATCAGATCGCTTCGTAGCCAGCTGAAATTACCTATTTACCTCCAGAAATGTATGAGAGACGTCCTGAGCGTATCTAATCATCAACATGGTTTCGCTGGATTTGTGAGTGGTGATGGTGGTGGGTTGGAGGTGGGGGGGGAGGGTGTGGGGTGTGGGTGGTGGCGGGGTTGGTGGGGGGGGGGTGCTGTGGGCTACCCTTGACCTCCCACCTACCCACCCACCCGTTTGTCCATCTACTACGGCTGGTACTACGTTCACGCCACTCCCCTGTCGGTGGTCTATTATTACGCAGCAATCCGTAATCATATTTCAGAAAGGCTTTGCAGAAATGTTAGCGAAAACTAAATTTAACCCAGTGGCTACTTTTAAATACCTTGAAGAATCCATTGTCGTTATCAGATTTCCCACAACTAACTAGACTTAGCGAGATGTAACCGGATTTAATTTATCATGCAAGGGTAAACACTGGCTCAATGGCTCGTGCACGGGGATTATTCTCTATGTCAGGTGATTTTATTTAACGTGAAAATGGCATCTAAGTCGACATTTATAAGGGTAACACCCTTTGAACTCTGATGTCACAATGTCGCAAGTCTAATAAATCATACAGTTACACCATTGCATATATTGAACAGATTTTGACAGGAACCTATCGCCGCTGTCATAGGCCGCGACATCTGCCAGTCAAATTAGTTCTAAATTATTCAACAACATATTTACTAAATTTCTTTCATATTTGGTCTCTTCCGGCTCAAAGTGTTAAATCTAAAAGTAACCTAGCATTACTGGTGCCATATAATCTCCCCGCCCCAGCTTTCTTGGAAATGAATTCAGGGTGAATTCAGTTGATGTGGCAAATGTAAAGGTTCGCGTTTCACTACCACGATTCCGCTAACACATTCTATATATCTTAGTAGTTGAATGGGATAGTTATTATATAAGTACCTGTAGGTTATGCGTATATAGTTACATGAGTAGGCACGTGCTAATTATTCACATTACAATACACCTCATAAATAAGTTCATATTGTTTCCAAAACAAAAAATCAGAATAATATGTTAGATAGTACAATTTGGAATACAATGTAAGAAATGTTCTGTTGATTATTTTGAAAATAATTCGATTGGAAGACATTGCCCTTCCAATCCAATTATGTTAAAACTATTCAAAAATACGTTTTATTTTTCTAAGGAAACATGTTAAGTTATTTTTTCGCATATTTTTCCTGGCAACGTCTGATGTCAGTAAAGCATTTGGAACCTAAATGTCTGCTTGTCCAATTTGTTACTGTGTTTTTTCTTCTCTGCTTTGGAATTTACATTGCGATCGCTATATCTGATAGATTTTGCCTAAAATTGTGTTTACATTAAATTTATTGCCAGTAATAGGCCACTCATAGCAAAATTACAATAATTACGTTAATGTTTCATGGATGGCTGGTGGCGGGCAAGATAGGGACGGGTTTGCTTTATGGAGGCATCTTTACGAAATGGTCTGAGGGTGGTGGAGTGGGTCGGGTGGGTGGGCTGTATCGATCCTAAAGAATGGACTAGACAAGTTGTTCTCCACGGGGAAATTAACAAATTATATGTTATGAGAAGTAACTGTATTCTTAGTGATAAACAACAACGTTATTTAGTGTAGACAGCCTTGCTCTTTTGACCAGCGCGACAATATAGTTTAATATTAATATAATAACCCTGAGATATGGGGTAGGGTCTGGTGAGAGTGGGTAGAAGTTTCTTAAAGGGGCATTTTCCCATATAGCCTCAGTGGTGTCACCAGTGGATAGATGAAGAATTCCATATTGTGACTTTAGAATCAGACCTGTCCATGAAGGACCACTTGTCTATTGGGCCCTACAATATGATGGTACTTTAAGACGGGTGGCCGTAAAACTGTGTATGGCACCCGTCTTATGGAATCACCATATTGTGGACCCAATTTAAATTTAGAATGGACCATCTGTCTTTACTGACCACCTATCTTCAGTCATCACTCTTTCTTTGCACACATTGTATTTGTTATAATCACGGATAACTGTATTTCCAAATGGAAAGTTAGTTCTATTTTCTCGCATATGATTTATGCTTCATTCACGTACCAATAAGCAGACAGTTATTACTCCGTAAGCTGCTCCATTCTCTTCAACGCCATAATGATATTCTTCAAACGCACTGCATATCATATTTCTCTCGCTAATATCTCGAATTTATTTTTATTACAAGAAAATGTCTTAATTGTTCATGTCGCAAAGACCCTTTAATCGTCGTCTAGAGTGGCTTCAGTTTATTTACACGTCCATATATTTAGTGTCTTTAGACCTGCGCGAGGCAAACATAATCCCAGAATGACTTATGTAAATCTACAAGCGGAAATTGGTTTACGACGTTGTACTATTGTCTTTGGAACCATTAATCAGCCGGTGTTCTCAATATCTCGGCTGATAATCAGGCCAAGAAGATACATGAGATAAGCAATCTCCAGCATCAGAATTGTATCGTGGAAATGATTTTGTTGTCTATCCCAGACAGAACACCATGACACCAAGCTAGTATGCTTCAAACGCCAAACAATCAAGGCCATGAATTTTAGCTTGAACATGATGAAATACACGTGGACATGAGCAAATACTGATGCTATCTTGGACGTTGCTTATAATTAGACATCGTGGAGGTATAAATAGATACGGTAATGGTGATATATGCCTCATCTTGTACTGTTGATTGAGGTTAGCATTATGATGTTGGAGCGAATGGAAAATGATTTGTTATTACAGTAATAACACGCGACCACTAAAATCATCTGGGAAGAGAGACGCCACTCTGAATTATGTAGACACCAAGGCAGCAGTTGAAGTACTTTATACAGTCAATCCCTGGCAATAGACCTTTCCAACATTAGCGTATTTTGGGAAAATACCTTCCAAGAATGCTTTGCTCATACTACTTCCGGCTGGTAATAGTGATTGCCGACTCGCAAACAGCATTAATTTACTATAGGAATCAAATACAACGCAGGTTATATAAAGAACTAATTTCATAATATAATTGAAGTCATACATTATTGGGAATCTTAGCCAAGTTTATATCCATAGCTGTATTCATTTTTATGGTTTTGTAAAGTTTAATACACTTAATAGTAATTTTAAAATAGCCCAGCTATATTGTCAGCTTGATTTAATGAATCTAGGTATAATGGTGTCCTTTATATACGCAAATAAACAAGTAAGTGAATATCTTACACAAATATTAAAAACGATGCATTAATGTTTAGGCAATTGAATGCGCTTTCGAATGATGTATGACTTAAATAACATAGTGATTTTAGTTTATCATATAAACGGCTTAAATTGCAGTGTAATTAGTAACTCAATGTCGGTCAGCTGCTCGTTGACGGCTTTACCAGCCAGCGGTTTTGCTATGAGCGTTGATTTGGAGGAATCCCGGCGCAATGACGTCGATGTGGTAAAGGTGTATTATTAAAAATCAGAATGCGTCCAAGTTTCTCAAAGTTAAAGTTTTGTTGGAGAAATGTAGATTTAAAACTCATTTTCCCGATTTGAAATAGACTGCAACATGTAATATAATACCGTATCATATACGTCATATGCATAGTACAACTGCTCCAAGATTTTGGGCCGCATCGGCAGTTCACTCATTTATAAAATTCTATTGTGTTCTTTCTCGTGTTGTCATTGGCTTTGCTAGTAAACACGACTACTGTTATAGAAATTATGTTCGAGATTTGTCATTCCAAGTTTCAGATGCTATTAGTTTCGAGATATTAAGCTGCATGGAACCAGTCCCATGATCTCTAATCGATCGGTTGTACATGCCACATAGACCCGACCCACTCTGGACAATGCATGCAAGGATCAATTGTAATTAATGTAAAGGTCAATCAGTGTCTCTGGCCAGAAACTCTCCTCGAGAGACAGAGGTGCTCCGTTACGTGAGGGATTCTACAAAGAAGATAAAAAATAATAAAATCAACGGCCCTACGAGTATCGACATATTTTCGAAGATAATGCGATGTCTTAAAACTAATTTCCGCATGTAGGTTTACATAAGGCATTAAGGGGATTTATTTTGCCTCGTCCTGTATTTGCGACAACATAAGTTTAGACGTATAAATGGGACAGTGAACGAGCGCGTACATCCATTTGCCTGGAATAATAAAATGGAAGTGGCGACAGAAAGGGGTTAGTTGATTTATTGCGATTGACAACTGCTCAGATAATGTCAATGTTTTAAAGGAAATTGCAGAAATGTTAACCATTTAAAACTTGTTATCAAGATATAACAAATTCGTTATAATACGAAACATATTCTGTTAAAGATTTTGAAGCAAATATTACTGCGAGTTGTTGCTCATTGTGGCAGCCTCAGCTTTATTTCAAATTAGGCACCAACTTGCGGGTATGGATTGTCTTAGAATTGAGATGTGATGACACCTATAGACTAAGATACTGTCTTAACAATATAACCGATGCTATAAAAGAAGTTTTAAACAGCAAGACACTCTCACATGATATAATTGAACGAGTGTCTTCATTAGTCGGTTGAAATGCCAGCCTGATTAACAAATTTAACAAAAATAAGGTCACTCTCATAAACAAAGTTACAAACAGCAATATCGACAACATCCTCGAGTTTAGACACACCTACAACTATCATCAAGATTTTAACACATGCTATCAGCTATATGTGGTATAAATGTTCATAAACTGTTTCAGGCAAAATATAAATATAATGGCATCTTTGCATTTGTCTTAGAGATAGGACATTTTAGAGGCTCTGCAATATTTTCTTGGCATTTTAAATAGTTGTCCAAATCCGTGTTGCAAGTCTGTATCAAACGACATATGCGATGGAAAATTGTCTGAACTATCCATGAACAACATTTTGCTTAGCTGACTGATAGGAGTGAAAGATTAGATAAAGATAAGAAATACAAATTCTATCTCATTTCGTACTTGGAATTATGTCAGCTAACGCGGGGACAAAAAGTATGGCAGCCTAGTTGTACCATCATGTTTCTACGTTCTATTGTTTTTGCTGGTGCTTAACTTTTGCACCTGTGCAAAAGTTAAGCACCAGCAAAAACAATAGAACGTAGAAACATGATGGTACAACTAGGCTGCCATACTTTTTGTCCCCGCGTTAGCTGACATAATTCCAAGTACGAAATGCACATGCATGCATGACTTCACGCCGCTTGATGTCCGTGCGTGGCGGGAAACAGCACACGTGTTCAGTTATGTAAAAGTCCAGTTTGAGGTGTAGAACATTACATACAGATTTAGGCGACAAGATTAGGAATTTTGTGTTCATGACCGTGGTTTATTTGTACAGAGAGAATTAGCTCTTGATTGTGAACCGCTATGGCAAGACGAAGGTTAAGTGATCGTGTGAAATGGCAAATCATAGGCATGCATACCACTGGTATGTCATGCAGAGAGATTGGCAGACAGCTGAACATTAACCTTACTGTAATCAGTCGTTTGATTGCAAAACATGGGCAAACTAACGAGGTGAAGGACAGGCCTAGATCTGGAAGACCGAAGAAGACTACTGCCCGTGATGATCGAGCCCTAGTACGCCTTGTTAGGAGATCTCCATTCACCAACAGCAGAGTGCTCAGCCAGCAATGGGAAACGCGCAATAGAGTGTCAATGTCTACCGTCAAAAGGAGACTGTATGCTGCTGGCATGAAAGCTAGGAGACCTGTCAGACGTCCTCTCCTCACTGCACACCACAAAGAGGAGCGTCTGAGGTGGTGCAACGAAAGACGACACTGGAACATGAGATCCTGGAGACGGGTACACTGGTCCGATGAAAGTCGGTTCCTGCTTCATGCCACAGATGGTCGAACTCGTGTATGGAGGTCCAGACGCACGGCGTACGACCAACGTAACATCATGGAAGAAGTTCCATTTGGTGGAGGTTCCGTTATGATATGGGGGTGCATCTCATTTGATTGTAAGCTGGATCTGTTGACTGTACCTGGAACACTAAATGGACAAAGATATCAAGATTCCATACTGGATAGAGTTGTGGTCCCTCATTTTGTAAATCATGCACCTGGAACCCACCCTATATTCATGGATGACAACGCCCAACCACATCGTGCTAGAGCTGTGCATGAATACCTCCTCCAGAATGCCATCGAAACCCTACCATGGCCAGCAAGGAGCCCTGACATGAACCCTATTGAGCATACCTGGGACATTCTGGGAAACATGGTGAGAAGGAGGGATCCTCCTGTCCAGAACCTACAGGAATTAACAGACGCACTCCATCTTGAATGGCAACGAATACCACAATGGCGTATCAGTCGGTTGGTGACCAGCATGAGACGTCGTGTCCCGGCCGTCATCCAGGCACAAGGTGGATATACCCGGTATTAATAATGACAGTCTCAAACTCGTGCACAGATGTTAAACTTCGTTTTCAGACACCATTAATGACAATCTAGCCACGTGTGTCAACTGTAGGGCAATAGTTGTCAGTTGTGCCAACGTAACCATATTCAGGCCTCGTTTTCAAGTTCAAACAAAAACATACAAGGTGGATATACCCGGTATTAATAATGACAGTCTCAAACTCGTGCACAGATGTTAAACTTCGTTTTCAGACACCATTAATGACGATCTAGCCACGTGTGTCAACTGTAGGGCAATAGTTGTCAGTTGTGTCAACGTAACCATATTCAGGCCTCGGTTTCAAGTTCAAACAAAAACATACAGTGTTTCCCCATCATCTTAATCAGCATTCCTCTAGTTGCATTATTACCTCTTGCACTAAGATGGATGGGTACATAAATGTTTATGCTATTGCTTTCTTCATAGCACATGAATATACCCTCGCATGTGCGTAAAAATAGAGTGGTGCTTAACTTTTGCACAGGTGTATATATATATATATATATATAATATATATATATATATATATATATATTTATATTTATATTTATATATATATATATATATATATATATATATATATATATATATATATATATATATATATATATAAATATATATATATATATATATATATATATATATATATATATATATATATGTATATGTATATGTATATGTATATGTATATATATGTATATGCACGTGCATGTCCCAAGGGGGTATAACCATGTGCTAGTGTCAGTGTCAGTGTCAGTGAGGTTTCTGCTGTTTTCATGTGTATCCAACTTGAAAGCAACTTAATTTTGTTGTGACTGTAATAATTCCACCAAACTGGGATGCCGAGAATTCCTGCAAATCTGCGAGAATGAGCTATTGGTCTTCTCCAGGCCGGTACAGTGACTGCAGAAGTGGCTCGTATTGTTGGTGCCTCTGCCAGGACTGTGAGAAATCTGAGGAACCGTTTCGAATACACTGGAACTGTTGCTGACCGTTCACGTAGTGGACGGCCACGTGTCACCACACGTGCCCAGGACAGCCACATTACCCTGACACACTTACGAAACCACTTTCAAACTGCCACTAGGACTGCAGACAACATTGGCATTAGTGATCAGACAGTCCGTAATCGTTTGCGTAGTGAAGCCATCAGGTCACGTCGCCCTTACGTAGGATGTGTTATGACAGATTGCCATCGCCGAAATCGTTTGGATTGGGCTCGTGAACATCAACACTGGACCAGACGGCAATGGAACACTGTCCTTTTCTCAGACGAATATCGTTTTTCCTTGTCTGGAAGTGATGGGAGGGTACGAGTTTATCGCAGACGCACTGAGCGTTACGCCAACTGCTGTGTCCTGGAGCGGGATCGTTTCGGTGGAGGGCATCAGTTATAGTGTGGGAAGGTATAGGACATGATTACAGGGCTCCGTTGGTCATCATTCCTGGTAATCTGAATGCTCGTCGTTACAGAGAAGAAATCCTTGCACTATTCGTCGTTCCTCTTTTCTGTAATAATGGCCGTATCCAAATTTTGCAGCAAGACAAAGCCACTAGTCACACAGCTCGAGACACTGTGCGGTACATGCAAACAGAGAACATCAACTTTATCAATGACTGGCCTTCAAAAAGTCCTGATCTTAACCCTATTGAACATTTGTGGGATAACGTTGACCAGAGGATTCGACGGCGCCTAAACCCACCAGAAAATGTGAATGAACTTCAACAGGCACTGTTACACGAGTGGGGAACAGCATTCCACAAGCAGAAATCAACAGTCTTGTGAATTCCATGCACAGAAGATGTGTTTCTGTTGTCGGTGTGCGAGGTGGTCACACACGATATTGAGATGTGAATTTGGAAAATGACCCCTTGCCTGTATCAGCTCTTTGTGAACGACGCTCTGATGTGCTCTGCAGAAGTTGATAGCTGATTGATAAGTCCCATATCACATTGAATTATTTATTGTCATTAATGAAATAATTTCACCCACAGCGAATAAATTTTAATGAGGTGAATTGGTGCGGGGGTTTCTTTTTTTGACTAATATATATATATATATTTATGAAATACTTTTGTAAATTTACCTGTTAGAAGGAGCAACGTCAACTGTATACGCCTTATATATTAATAAAGCATTGGTGAGTGAATCCTGGATAAAGACATGACAACGCTATCATATTGGGCTTTCACCCACCACAAATTACACATTCGAGGTTTTCGGGATCGCGGCCATTTTCCTCTCCTTCAGAAAGGAATTGGGAGTTTCGACCAATCAGAAAGCGGTTCGTGACGTAACGATGACGCGGCGCGGTGTTGATGATGTTTGGCTAAAAAAACCCCACAGCTTTTCCCCTAGTATTTATGTAATAAATTAGTCCCATTTTAAACGACAATCACGCTATTCCGTCGACGTATTTTGTCTTGTTTGATGGAAATCAAACAAAAGGTATGAATATTTCAATGGTTAACCAGTTGATTTGAGAAAATTGTCTAATTTTGCTGAGAAATAGTGCAATTGATCAAGGTTGCTCTGTTCTGGAGTTTTTTTTCGTGTCATCATTACGTCATTAGTTTTAGAACTGGGAAACTCTGTTGTCAAAGCGACCAGTTGCGCAAACACTACTCTTCCAGCCTATGGATTATATCGTACTCAGCATTAATCCACTAAATAATAATTGTTCGGCGAAATATCGGCCATTTAAACATTATTCTTGTAAGATTGTGATGGCAGTGATTTGTTTACTGTTGTAACCAGTATTCAACCATACTTGTTCAATGGGCGTGTGAATGACAACATTTATGCTGTTCATTTTCAAATAAGTGCTCCAATGCTAATAGCTGCTGTTGTGAATGTCGATAAATTATACAATTAAGATAGCCAGTGGCTGTGTTTGGTTGAGGAGGGTGCGGAGGATGGTGTGCGTGTATGGAGTTGGGGGTGCGAGTGTAGATTGATTGAGGGCCAGGGATGATAACAATAGATGTCAAATTCGGGTTACTCATATGAAAACGTTCATGAATGTTGTCATGCCTCTAAATCAGTTTAGTTATTTGTGGATGGCAGAAGCCATAATAGCATCATAACCAGCTATGGTGTGTCAAACTTTGAGATGCAGGAGCTGATGTGGAGGTGCATGGGATGAGGGTGGGTGGGTGGGTGGGTGGGTGGGGGAAGTACCTCTGTACTCCTGGTGGTAGATTGGGCTAGCTAATCACAGCACCTCTAATTATAAGGGAAAGTCGCTGTTACTATGCATAAAAAGTAAATATGCCTTACTGACTTTGAACATATGTGTATCATGCATGCTCCTTACCATTCTGATGTCAATATCCTATATTTCACAGTGTCAGTATCAAAGAAACTGGTTTACATCTTTCAATTTTTGTAGACGATGATGTATGTGAGATAAAATATGTAAATGTTATATGTATAAACATAATATTATAAAGCCTGGTATAAATGTTATATGCCACGGGTCCACCACAATATAGGCCCCGCCTTTGGTGGATGCCTGTTTTAAATTGTTAAAATATTTATCTATATGGAAATAAATAATCTTGAACCTGAGTCTGTCTATGACAGCAACATCTTGCACCAAATTTGTTAAAAAAATTAACACCAGTTCATCAGGACTTTAATTTAATTTGAAAAGTAAGAAATTTGACACCAGAGTGCAAAGGGTTAATTGTGTATCTAGTTACGAAATAGCTAAATGAAATGTCCTGTCTAGGGTTAAAAAGTAGATGGATGTCTATGATTTATTACCTGCATGCACCTGCACCACGGGATACAAATTACCTGCACAGACAATGTTGCTACATAAAAAGTTTGGATTGATTGTAAAATTTATTGAATTTTCATAGTTTTTAGCATTTTGGGCTTCATTTTGCTGTGCTTAGCAAGAATGGGGTAAAAGAAACACTAACTTTCGCCATGAGAAATAATTCACCGTTCCAGAGTACCCACCCATCATATGACGTCATAATGAACCGCGCAATGTGTAGAATGACATCATAATGAATGACGTCATGAATGATGTCGATAAGTACGTCAAGAACGCATGTTTGAAGAGGGTCTATGCGTTGTTGTACAGATTGTTTGCTTTTACTATTTAATAACTATTCTGTTGAATATTTTGAAACTAATTTGACTGGGCGCTGTTGCTGCCATAGGCATCAACAGCACCCAGTCAAATTAGTTACAAAATATTCAACAGCTTCCCTGCATTGTTTTCAGGAAATTGATGGCTAGGGCATTTGGGGATCGATCAATCCCACCACGGCGAGGGGTGGGTGGAGCTTAGCTAGTGATGGACGGGGCATGGCTAAATATGGAAAGGTCCATTCCCTACATCTACATACCACTAGGGGCATGTGATTGGATTATTATTTAGCTTGGCTTCAAGGCATGATAAAAGTTGAAGTGGTACTAGGGGGACCAATGTATACGCTATTCTTTGGATTATAATGTGTAGTAAATACATAATCAATGTCAAAGCAATACATATGTAAGAATAAAAGATATTGTGAAGACTCTATGCAATGTACAAGGTGAATAAATCATAGCAATAATTTATAAATTGTATCCTAGATCTGGAATTATGTGAATAACAGAAATTGTGAAAGCCCTTGTCATTATGGATTCTTACCTAATAGAAAACTCATTTACTGAAGTTAATCTTGAAATCTAAATAAGCATGTATTCTAGAACAAAACTAAAATATCATTAAGTTACTTATCCCATGGTGAGGTGGAGTGTTTGTTAGATAATAAGCATGTAGATTTCATGATTGTATTATACATGTGATGGATTATATTTCATGACCAGTACCAATGTATCATATCATTAACTGCTATTGTATAAATTTGTGTGTATAGGTAAAATAACCGAGACCCACCCATGTAGAGCCTCAATCGGCTGATAGTTAACCATCACCAGGACTGGGGGTAAGTAGAGGTTGTGCACATTGGATAAAGAGGTAATTGGGTAAATTGTTAAGAATTGCAATTGCTAATTGGAATTGATTAATTGGCCCAAAGAATGGCTAATTACATATTTATTTTCAATTATTAGTATTTTATCACTATAGTTTTGTCTCATAACATAACATAACATAACATAACATAACATAACATAACAGAACAGAACAGAACAGAACAGAACATATGTAATATGTAAAGTCATATGTTTTGCATCATTTGAGTAGAGATAACACTTTAATGATCAAACTGGCTAAAACCGCCTTTTTATTGGGCTTGAGATATGTGCAATTCAAGAGAAGACACTTTTTGAAATTTTACCACTGCAATGTCTGGCCTCATAATTACGCCAGCCAATTGAGTTGTGATTTAAAGAAATTGCAATCTCATGGTCTGCAAAGTATAAGTGTAAATTTTCTATGACAAAATTTAAATTGTGTTAATTAAATTTACTCATTAACCCTTTCAATGACAAACCCCTGCCAAAGTAAATTCATTACAATATAAAACTTTTTCTATTGAGTGTTTTGAAATTAATTTGACCTTAAAACGTTGGTAGGCACCAACTGCTTCGAGTCAAATTAATTTTAAAATAAACTATTAAACAGTTTTCCTGTATTGTTGCCTTGCAATTGAGATCTGTGGAATTCATTGGTGAAAGTGTTGGCCAAAATTGTATCTGTCATGTCTATAGTGGTGTGTCATGAAGGATGTCCTTGTGCATGTTTTGAATACTGAAATGGCTGGCTTGGTTACTGAGACAGTCAATCCAATGGTAAGATACAAAGAAATCCTTCCCTTCACCTACAAATGAGAATTCACTAAGCACAAATTCATATTTCCCTAACCAACC
>CM067367.1:76985527-77002736 GCA_034401795.1 Chaetoderma sp. LZ-2023a
ATAAGGCATGCCTCGTGAAGATTCAATTACTTGCAGATAACTTTATAGAGTGTCTCTGTTGACCTTCGGAAAGAAAGCTACAGTATTGAAAAGCGTACTCCAATCCAGTCAAGTATATAATCTCATACGTCACAGTTAGTCTGACGTCACAATTAAAATACGTCATGAATGGCGTATCTACGTCCATCAGTAACTCTTAATAGCCTGTCATGTATGCGAAATGTATGTCTTTACAATTTATTATCCATTATGTTGAATATTTTGAAACTAATTTGACCCCTGCTGTTGCATCAACAACTATTTATTAACCATTCTGTTGAATATTTTAAAACTAATTTTACGGGCCATTGTTGCTGCCATAGGCAGCAACAGCAACCAGTCAAATTAGGTTCAGTATAGTCAAGAGGTTGCCTGTATTGTTTTCTGGAAATTGAGATTCAGGGAGTTCAGGGTATGATCGATACCAACACGGACGAAGCGTGGCTGGAGCATAGCTAGAGATGGGTGTGTGCCGCGTGGCATAGCTAAAACTGCAGCCATCCATTACTTGGAGATAACTTTGTCGAGTGCCTCTGCTGAATTTTACAAAGGAGAGTTACCCAACGGCTATTTGCCAAAGCTGAAAGCAATAATGACCAGTTATTTATTAACTCGTGTTGGGTTATGTTGACCCTTTAATGATCAAGTTGGCCAAAAGGTGCGTGCGTGCGTGCGTGTGTGCGTGCGTGCGTCTGTGCGTGCGTGCTTGCGTGTGTGCGTGCGTGCGTGCGTCTGTGCGTGCGTGCTTGCGTGTGCGCGTGAGTGTTTGCGTGCGTGCATGCGTGCATGCGTGCGTGCGTGCGTGCGTGCGTGCGTGCGTGCGTGCGTGCGTGCGTGCGTGCGTGCGTGCGTGTGTATGGATTTTCACCTTGTCTTAAGTGTTAACACTCATATTTGATTGACTTAGAAAAGATAATAGTGGGATCGTAATAGCTATGCCCCGCCAATTTCTGGCTATGCCTCGCCCATTTCTAGTTAAGCTCCGTCCATGTTTTGCTCATGTTGAAATTATGTTGATTGGGTAAATATACGTCATGGCTATTCCTCGATGTTCCTATGCCCCCACCAGACCCCTTGCCAAATTCAGTGCCAAAAACAGACATTATAAGGGTGTATTGGGTTTGTTTGTATTTAATTCATGAATCCATTTCCTCAGCCAATCATATGCCGTCATAATCAAATATGTGACTTGTATGATGACGTCATAATCATTACGTAATGAATGACTCGATTTAGTCCGTCTTACACTCTTAATAGTCCGTCAGGTTGAATGAATTGCGTGTCGTTACAATTAAATAAACATGCTGTTGAATATTTTGAAACAAATTTGACTGGACGCTGTTGCTCCCCTTGGCAGCAACAGCGCCCAGTCAAATTAATTTCAAAATATTCAACAGCTTACCTGCATAGTTTTCTGGAAATTGATAGTCAGGGGCGAAGCGTGGGTAGAGCTTAACTAGGGATGGGCGGGACACAGCTAAAAATGGACAGGGCAATTATTTTCCATGGAAATGCGTTTATTCATCACTGTGCTGATATCTCCGGGATGGCATATGTAGAGTGTCCTGGAGGTGTCAGAAGGTTACACGGCCAACCTATAAGGAAGTACGTTGAGGAATAGATGGAAACAGAAAAATATAATCAAGTCCAGCGATATTATCTTCACTCCCTTCGTTAACCAGTTGTTAAGGTGTAGTGGACATATTTATATATGGTAATGCCGTGATCCAGATTACGGAAATGGCTAAAGGCAGCTCTGTGTCCCCGAAAAATTAATGTTCCCAAATCAAAAACCCGTATCGCATTTTACCCATTTGGACATTTTATCCCTAGTATCTCACTTTTCCCGTCATGATATACACTATCTTCCTATTGCACGATCCTCGCCCTTCCACGCCGCTCCCGTATCGAGTAGCGCGCTTGCACGCTTTTGATGTCTGCGCTGAGTTCACGAAACTTAATGAGCCGGTGTCAGTCAACTTCCGCTAATGAAATTGCTCGATAATGACGCAAATTTACACGTGCACGTAAGCAAAACTAGGGTTTTTGTTATCGAAAACCAGTTTACACGTTTTTTTGTTCCTCAGATAACTCGTTTAAAGCAGAACGTTTCCAAACTCTTTGCAAATATCTCTTTCAATTTCAACAGCATCCCCATCGGGTTTGTTGTTGTGATTGTAAATTAGGTCACCTGATGAGGGCTCGCCTATCGAGCGAAGTAAGCTGAAATCTGATTGGTGGACAGCAGTCCGCAGTTGTAACGTTGCTTCACATATCAAGAGATCAAAGGACTGCAAATACGGCGCAAAAAGCATAGCTATGTGAATGGGCGTATATTAGTACGGTGGATATAGGCCTACATAAGATGTTGAATAATGTGAAACCAATTAAGGCAGCACCAGCTTCCAGTCAAATTAGTTTCAAAATATTCAACGGAATGTTTATTAAATTGTAACTTAATTAACGGCATACAATTCATACACATTCGTGACCGACGATTGCCACCTTCTGGATGAACTTACAACATTTTGATTGTGACGTCAGCTAACAAGTTCCACATCTAATAACGACGTTAGATATTTGAGTAACAGATCGCACCCTCCCTCCCCCCCCCCCATCCATTGCCATTCTATCATAATGTGTCTAGTCTTTAACCAGATAAACTAAACATACATTTCGAATCCCCATCACTACTACTGGATGATCGATACGTTATTTCCTGAAAGTGATTACGATAATGAAAGCTTCCGGCATTGAAAGAAATCATCAAATATCCGAAACTAGCATCTTTCGATACGATCTTAACAGAATTTACATAACATTCAGCTAGAATTAAACGTCACTAATCTTCGTGTATCAGTCTGTTATTTATTTAATAAAAAAAATATTTACGCCAACTCCAATCAGGGTAAGGAAATTACTTTGGTAGGTTAACAATACATCGTGGTTCTTCCATCGATGTTCCTAGCTACGTTCTTAGTGACCCAGTCCCCCCGTCCCCCCCCCCCCCCCCCCGCACTACATCCAGCACCAACGATAGACGTTATAAGGGTGTATTGCGTTTGTTTGTATTTAATTATTTTTCAAGGAAATGCGTTCCCTAATCTCGGTTTTCGTATCTTGTCGTATTTAGTTTATCCGTTAGCTGTATGATGGACGCGTAGAGTGGCTTATAGAGGATATTCGCTTGAACTGGTTGGGGATTGAGAAGATGAAAACGCTATTCGGTACTATTAACTACATTGCCATCTTTAACCAATTCTAACGTGCAGTATCTTGTTTATTAAATTAGTACCGCTATACAGATTTGTCAAGATGACGTAGAGCAATTTATGTTCTAATTCCACGTAGTCTTGATAATTAATGACAATCGCTAGATTTCAACAAAACCATCTTCTCAAACGGGCAGCTGCGTCAGCAATTTGATCTCACCTTGAAAAGGATATTAATCTCATCTCGAATGTTGTACTGTACTGATAGATTAAGGTGCATAGGTTTCGTATCATCCACTTTACGGCGTATTCCCTTATCTGTTTCACAATAATGTTGAAATATCATCGGTGCCACGATGTCTCCTCAAAATGATAGTATGTGATGTCATGTAAGCGGCAAAATAACACATGCACATTATATAAAATTATCATGTTAAATATTCTTAAACTAATCGCGCTGGTGGCTGTTGCTGTCTGAGGCAACATCAGCTTCCAGTCAAATCTGTTTCAAAATAATCAGCCACTTACATGTAAAGTTGCTTTTATGCCGCACTGCTAACCACTAAGTCTAGAGATGGTACCTCTATGACTGCACGTATATACTGAGGCAGACGCTATTGGCTTTGTCTGATTGGTTAAAATATAATTCGTGGCAGCCTTTAGATACACGATAAAAAGCTTAATGTGCTAAAATAATAGTCCATGAGTGGCATATATCACCTGAATATCTATTATGAGATGCCGTTTGTTATACTTTAAGTCACGAGAAAGCGGGATAGAATGGCTTATTTCTGTAAGACACACCAACCATCTAAAGGCATAGGCAGCGACAGCGCCAGTCAAGTTAGTTTCAAAATAATCCAAAACTGACCAGGAGAGTTCCATTGAAATGTAGAATCGAGAAATTCAATATTTGAAGTTTCAAATCGGTTCGAAGTTGGACAAAGTGTAGGCGAAGCTTAGCTAGAAATGTCCGTGTTATAGTTAGACATTATGATGAAGATAATGGAAGAATCTAGTTTTAGCTATGCCCCGCCTATCTCTAGCTAAGCTCCACCCAGGCTTTTCCGGTGTTTGGATTGATCAATACCTGGATTTCATGAATCTCAATTTCTAGAAAACTATACCGGTAAGCTGTTAAATATTTTGATACTAATTTGACTAGGAGAAGCGCCCAGTCGGATAAGTTTCAAAATATTCAACATCATGTTTATTAAATAGTAATGACCTACAATTCGTACAACTAGACGGATTATTAACGGATTATGACGTCAGTCTACACGCGACATAGTTGATTAAAACGTGATATGATTGATAGATAAACTTGATTCCTCCACTGATTTGATAAATGCCCCACTCACCCCATTCCAATCAGCATCTGGTGTATTTACGATGTGATTTGTTGTGGATTATGTTGAGAAGTCTGTCTAAATCATTGTCTATAAACTTAATTTTTGAGTCTGAATTTGCTGAATGAAATACACACTATGACCTAAAAATTGATTTTGATTAATTTGAAACAATTATTAAAAAGTTGTGGTAAATTGTTTTGAAACCATTCAACAAGTTTCACAATTAGCTGTGTTGATGTTACTGGTCAAGTGATTCTTGAAAAGATGTTGCCTTGCATAAGCCTCGTAAGAGAATGACGCCAACAGGGATTCTCATAAGGGCCCTTATGAGGGTATATAGACCCAAAATTCAGCTTGGCACCCCCAAAAGCAGTGGCAGTTGGTCCCACCGGACCCCTCAAAATCTTGTATGATTGTATACTACTAGAATGGACCTTTCCATTTTAGCTATGCTCCGCCCATCACTAGCTAAGCTCCACCCACACCTCGCAGTTTTGGGATTGATCGATCCCCAAATTCCCTAGCTATCAATTTCCTGAAAGCTATACAGGGAAGCTGTTGAATATGTTGTAACTAATTTGACTGGGTGCTGTTGCTGTATGGCAGCAACAGCGCCCAGTCAAATTAGTTTCAAAATATTCAACAGAATATTTATTAAATAGTAAAAGCAAACAATTTGTACAACAACGCATAGACCGTCTTTCAAATATGCGTTCGTGACGTACTTATCGACGTCATTCATGACGTAATTCATTATGATGTCATTGTACACATCACGCAGCTCATTATGACGTCATATAATGGGTGGGTACTCTGGAACAGGGAATTGTTTTATAGGCTTTAGCACAAAACCTACAACATCTAGCATAGAACCATCATAATACATAAGAGTAAGTCAATGGTGCTCTCTAATCTTTAGCAAGGATCAGAAATACTGCTTGGGAAGACCAGATTGCAGTGTGGGTCCCCAAGATTTTAGTTAAGAACCCCGGATTTCAAGGTGTGGGTCCCTATAACCTCTAGAATTAGATGATATGAGAAATACTGGATGCCACTACTCAAGACAGAATATATAGTTGGCAGGCAACATTGTATCTCTTTGCACTGAAATAGCGTACAGTCTGAATTACGTCTTTAATCGTTCCTGTGTCAACTAAACTCTTGAATGGTAAAGCCGACCAAAAGAGTATCCGCAGTAGTCTTGAGGAATATCCATTAGCAGGTCAAGAGAAAGCTATTTTTGAAAAATTACAACTGAAATGACTGGCTATCTTAGTGAGCCGGTCACTCCAGTCGTAAATTTTCAGAACTAATCTTCTCTTGGTTTGCAAATGGATAATGACTAAACAGAAATTTAGAATTTCTTGACCATTAACCATTTACTCGTCAAGTCGACTAAACACCTCTTGAAATATAATTTTTCTAAATTCCAGACGTAAATTTAAAACAAGGCTTCTCTTGGCCAGCAAATGGTCGTTTACTGAGCAAGAATTTTAATTCTTTTGAAAAGTCTTGACAAATTAAAGGTTTAATTATTGATAAGAATAGCATTTTGAGCGCTTTGAGCGTTGATAGAAGGGCTTTAAAGACTCGGTAAAACATTAATAATGTAGTGTATTACTAAAACAAACGAATCTGATACAACGTGTAAACAACGTTATTGATAAAATGAATCCAAGTCCGGAATAGTCATCGATTAACTAGAGCAAATTTGAGCAGGGTACATTTCTATTTACTGTGCAATGCGTATTAGTTAATAATCAATATATCATCGGTCCTAGAGTTAGTAGATTATCAATTGGTCTACACTGTCGCTTGATTATCTCTCTCTCTCTCTCTCTCTCTCTCTCTCTCTCACCGTCTCTCCTTCCCCTCTGCGCTCTCTTACAGCTCTCCGCGCGCGCTCTCTCTCACTTTCTCTCTCTCTCTCTCTCTCTCTCTCTCTCTCTCTCCCTTCCCCTCTGCGCTCTCTTACAGCTCTCCGCTCGCTCTCTCTCTCTCTCTCGCTCTCTCTCTCTCTCTCCTCTCTCTCTCTCTCTCTCTCTCTCTCTCTCTCTATCTCTCTCTCTCTCTCTCTCTCTCTCTCTCTCTCTCTCTCTCTCTCTCTCTCTCTGTCACACGCACGCATGCACGCACATACATATCGCACGCACGCACGCACGCACGCACGCACGCACGCACGCACCGCACGCACGCACGCACGCACGCACGCACGCACGCACGCACGCACGCACGCACGCACGCACGCACGCAACGCACGCACGCACGCACGCACGCACGCACAGCACGCACGCACGCACGCACGCACGCACGCACGCACGCCACGCACGCACGCACGCACGCACGCACGCACGCACGCACGCACGCACGCACGCACGCACGCACGCACGCACGCACGCACGCACGCACGCACGCACGCACGCACGCACGCACGCACGCACGCACGCACGCACGCACGCACGCACACTCCCGTCATCACAACATGTTACTCTTTGCCACATGAATAACAGTTAAACAGAAAGTTGCAATTCGCGTTACTAATACTCATGGATCAGTGTGTTGTTTATCTGATATGGAAAGTAAATTACATTAATGAAGCTCTAGTCCTTGAAAGGAAATCATCTTGAAACATTAACCATTCATCACGACACCGTCCCCGCGCCAAGCAGACACTATATAGCGTTTATGGGGCTGTTTGTGTTTAATTACCGTCATCTCAGCGTTGAAATCGTGTGACAGTAGCGTTTTTGTTCCTTCTTGAGCTGTGTGTAGATTGGGGAGACTGGCTACCGAGCGGTTGTGGGGGTGTGGGGACAACAGCTCCAAGTCAAATTAGTTTCAAAGTATTCAACAGAATGTTTATTAAATAGTGAAGACATACAATTTGCACAACGTGTCGGATTATTACGTGTTAAAGACGGACTATATCGAATCATTCGTGACGTCATGATTATGAAGTCATCTTAACGTCACGTGGTTTATAATGACGTCATATGACGGCGTATGATGGATGGATAAACTGGGAAAGATCCATTCAGTGAGTCAAGGTCTGATCAGTGGTTTCTGACGCACAGACACACATACATACATACCCGATTGTCTCAATACCCTCCTCCCCCTATGTGGCGAGGGTACAAGAGGAATGCGGTTCGTCGACATCGTATAAGCGCCTTAATCAATTACGTCACATATCGGTTGACTTCACAATCCAGTGTTACAATCAATGATTATAATTGACAGAAATAGTCCGTCCCCCTACACCTGAAATGGTTCGTCAGGTTGTACGAATTGCATGTCTTTACTACTTAATAACCATTCGGTTGAATATTTTGAAACTAACTTTTTTGACCGTGCATTTTAGCCATTAGAACAAGTAATCCCAGTGTCTCACATTTACGGATATGATATACCCGATACGCTGTTGAATATCATTTGGACACATACGTATCGAATTTATTATATTTTAGTACTACATCATCATCATCATCATCCAGCAGCAGCAGCAGCAGTATCTTCAGATTGAGGACTGGTCACAATCGTCTCAATGCACATCTTCACCGTCTCAAGATTACAGATTCTGCACTTTGTGAGTGTCAGCAGTCAGAAGAAACAGCAGAACATCTCTTGCAGCACTGCCAGCGATATGAACAGGCTAGGAGAAGCTTCTGGCCTATTGAAGTATCTTTTGAAGAGAAGGTCAGAGGAGACAGAGACAGTTTGATGACAACTTCAGCTTTCATGCACCAAATAAGGAAAACAGTCTAAGATTACTGTCATGAGAAAGATGAACGCAAGAAGAAGAAAATGACACATTTCGTGTGATGATAATTAAATGCATGCAATATTTTCCGTATAATATTTTGTCTAACCCGGGTAGGAGGTCACCACGACCACTGCTAAGGGCATCACTTGAGTATCCCTGTCTATAATTAAACTTTCATAACAATTTCTTTCCAATGATTTGAGTTAATCTTAACAGAATTACATTCTATATTCGATAAATGTCACCCCGATAACACTAGCATTAGTGCCGCATATTCTAGCTAAATGTAAATAGTTTTCTGTCTTCTGGAAAGATTACAGTTTTGAATTCATGATTGGGCAACACTCTTTAATCAGATCATTTTCAGGACTGGTGAAATTGTACTACGAATTTCTTGTCATCTCGCTCTAAGTACTATGCAGTTTCGTATACAGTGCATTTGATCATTGTTCCACTGACGCTTGTCTTTATTTAGCTAAGCCTGTCTCAATTCCCAATCAAGTTATTTGCAATATATTCAGATATCTCCCAAATATCAGGCCTGTATATTTATGTGATCAGAACAGCAATAGGACGCCACACTCACTGGCCATCATTTTCCATTTTCAACACAACATAGCTGTAATAACACAGAGATATTAGTCACCTCGCTGGGATGTAGAAATTGTTTGAGTGTAGCTTTCGTGACAATCTCGGCCACTTCTACACCACTAACCGGCGGTCGCTGGCTACGTCACTCTGGTGGGGGTGGAGGAGGGAGGGAGGGAGTGGGATGTCCATTTGAGAAAATTGTATTGTTGAAATCTATCAATTTCGATTTATTTACAAGACTACAAAGAATCAGAACCCAAATTGCTGTACATCATCTTAACTGATCCTTATAGCCATTCTAATCTAATAAATCAGATAATGTGTGTTAGAATTCTTTAAATATGGCGTCATAGATAAAATGTATAAATTGCTTTGTTCCTCACTACGCGTCTGTTTGTGGAAATATCCTCCATAAAGATTCTACCTGTCCATCTTACAGCTAACGGACACAATAAATACGACACGATATCAACACAGAGATTAGGGAACGCATTTCCTTGGCAAATAATTAAATACAAACAAACCCAATAAACCCATATTCATGTCTATTTTGGCACAGGGGTTACCTAGGAGACATGGTCACAAAGAACATCGCTACGAATATCGATGAAATAGCCCCAATGTATAGTTAAATTACCTAAATAATGTTCCTTCAATGATTGGAGTGTCTATTAACGTAATTATTTCCTATGGCAGATAAATAGCGGAGTGATACACGAATATTAGTGACCCAAATTGTAGCTAAATGTTTAGTCTATTCTGTTAAAATATTGTGGAAAGATACGAGTTTCGGATATTTT
Source organism: Chaetoderma sp. LZ-2023a (assembly GCA_034401795.1). Classification (NCBI taxonomy): domain Eukaryota; kingdom Metazoa; phylum Mollusca; class Caudofoveata; order Chaetodermatida; family Chaetodermatidae; genus Chaetoderma; species Chaetoderma sp. LZ-2023a. Next base: position 76,995,285 of record CM067367.1, read on the forward strand.
ATGATTTCGCAATGATTTGAGTTCACTGCCATATAAATTACGCAACGATACATTGACTATATTATTGCTGAAGATTCTAGATGTATGTTTAGTTAATATGGTTAAAGCGTAGACACTTTAGGATATAATGGCAACAGATGGATCCATTTCTAACTATGCCCCGCCCATTTCTAACTAAGCTCCACCCATTTTTTACGTATGCTGGAATTGAGAAGACGAATGCGGGAGGGAGGGAGATTGAGGGAGGAAGGGAGGGGTGGAGGCAGGGGTTGGGAGGGAGGGAGCGGGGAGGGAGGGAGAGATACGGTAGGGGGAGAGAGGGATTGATGGATTGTAGCTAAGCTCCGCCCATTTCTAGCTATGCTCCACCCACTTGGTACCTGTGCTGGAATGGGGGATTCCATTTATCCATCAATCATATGGCGTCATAATCAACTATATGGCGTGCAGGATGACGTTATAATCAATTACGTCATGACTGACGTAGATAAGATCGTCACGAACGCTTAATTGATGACGGACCATGCGCTGTTGTAAGAATTGTATGCCCTTACTATTTAATAAAAATTATGTTAAAATATTTTGAAACTAATTTGACTGGGTGCTGTCAAATTAGTTTCAAAATATTTAACAGCTTACTTGTATAATTAATATAAATCGAGTTTCAGAGAGCGCAAGAATGGAACCAACACGATCAAAGCGTCGTTGTAGCTTAGCTAGAGATGGGCGGGGCGTGGCTAAAACTTGATTCCTCCATGTTGAGAAGAAACTATGAAACCTAAACTCACAGAATCTAAATTTCAAGGTAACTAAATAATTTGACCGTCTCCAAATAATATTAGTTTCAAAATTCTCAACAGATGTTTATTAAATTGTAAGTTAATCAACGCCATACAATTTGTATACTTTAGTTACTGACTCTGCGCTACAGCATGGGCCAAACGGTGCAGTGGTAAATGTTGTATTGATCGCATATGGAATATAGACTGCTTTTCAGTGGATAATCACTCGATATTACACTTGTCAATTGTGTTCTATCTTCTTCACGAATATTACTGATTGAGTTTCGTTTCATCACGCTCGCTGTTTAGAATGGATGGATACGTTTGTCTATTACTCCCACGTGTTGTGGGGTATCCTTAGGCATATTTCCGATGACTTCATCTCCTTTGAAACAGGAAATCCCAGAAACTCAATTTCAAGGTTGCTTTCCAGGTAAGCTGATGGGCATTTTGAAATTAATTCGACAGGATGTTGTTGCCTGCAGCCTACGCCAGTCATCCCCACCCCACCCAAATTCAAGTGAAATTCATTTGAATATCTATTAAATTGTAAACGCGTTTATAATTCGTCCTTCTGGTTCAAAGTAAAAAAATATTTCGTTCTAATACCAAATTATGTTGATCATCATCAGAGCGTTAATAGCGTAGATTTGATACGCTTTATATACATATGTTAATAGTCGCTCTGCAATCTTGCATCGAGTTGTGATGTTAAACTTCCCTGTATCTATCGGAGCAGTCGGTAGTAAAGTTTTTGCGCGGTCCTGGCCATCTAATATATAATTTGCAAGGCACTTGGTAAATTCATGAATGCATTTTCTCCCTTAGTCATATGACGTCATAATCAACTACGCGACGTGCATGCTGACGTCATAATCATGACGTCATAAATGATTCTATATGACTCGTCTTTAACTCTTAATAGTCCGACACGTTGTACGAGTTGCATGTCTCTACTATTTAATAAACATGCTGTTGAATATTTTGAAACTAATTTGACTGGGCGCTGTTGCCATAGGCCGCAACAGCACCCAGTCAAATTAGTTTCAAAATATTCAACAGTTTACCTATATAGTTTTCTGGAAATTAATAGTCAGGAAGTTCAGAGATCGATCGATCCCAGCACCGTGCAGCACGGACGAGGTGTGAGTGGAGCTTAGATATAGATACATAGTTAAAACTGGAAAGGTTCATTATCTTTTGAACAAGTCGACATTAGGACGCGGTACCAATTGTCCATCGCGACACCTCTGATCAGCATGTGCATTTGACATTAAAGCGAAACACAAACGCTGTTTATGGCGTGTCAAAATTCATAAATTGAAGCACGACCGCACGAACGACCTATTTCATTTACGGGTCGATGATAACAATACTATAGACGTGGGTAGTTTAAGATTATGCAAACAGTTACCCTCAAGCATTCCAATGTAAGAATAGAATGAAATATGAGGTGAAGTATCGTCAGGCCGCTCTGGGAAGTAGAGCCATCGTGTTAATAACACTTCAATCAGCATCCATTTCCGTCCATAACATTACATCAATGTTAACGCAAGCTCGCATAGTTACTCGTATGGTGTTAAATACGGGTACAGATTCGGAAACTCGGCTTGGACAGATTTCATACCAACGACTTTTACGTGATATATAAACAATAATTTGGTAACTTTTACAATGTTTCTTGAGAAAAACAGTTCTTTTAGTTGAATAACTTAAAAAGAGTTAAATCATGAAAATCTGTAGGAGACATTATTTATCAACATTCTGTAATGCAATGTGTCTTTATCGGACGTGTATGTGTGGCGATGTAAACGTGAATTTAATTCCGAAAAATCACATCTTATATAGCAACTCGCGTTAACCCTTTCACGACGAAGCCGGCCAAAACCGGCCTCTTTAGTGGTCCGAGGGAATGCCCATTTGCAGGCCAAGCGAAGAGTATTTTTTTAAAAATTTACAACTGGAATGACTGGCTCGATAACCGAGCCAGTCCTTCCAGTGGTAAATTTACAAAAATAGTCTTCTCTCGTTCTGCAAATGGACATTCAATAAGTAAATATTTTAATTTTTGTAATCAAATTTAGTCATTAAGGGGTTAATCAACCGCTAATGGCATCTTTGCGCGTTGGCTGGTGATGTTCGTCGTGAAAACAGGGTTGATGCGCGTATCTCTTAGATATTGTAATGGCGGTCAATTATGTGTGTATTGTGGCCGGCTTACATCGTTATGTTCCATTCATCACGTATAGATTTTTTCAAATTGTTTTTCTGATATATTTTGATAGTATTGAGTTTGGATTTAAATATTGAATAAAATTATAACAGTGTCTGGCTTAAATAAACAAGACAAAGAAATATCATCATCGTCACCACCACCACCACCACCACCACCACCACCACATCCGCCTTCACGTCTAATTCCACCCCCACCGCTGGCGGCTCCGCTGCCTTCGCCGTCTCCTCCTTCGCTGCCGCCGCCGTCTCCGTCGCCGCTGCTACCGTCGCAAAATAGACAAGTGTGCAGCTCCGACAATGTTTCTACAACGGAACTGATTTCTAAAATCTTACGGAACCGCTCTTTACACGACATATTATTAAATCAGATGCTGACAACAGGTCGATCGTAAGAGTATGCCATTCCTGTTCTTCACCTATACCCTTGAGGAATGAAGGGTTTGATATTTTGTCTTTGTTCTATACCATCAACTGATAATGTTTATGGAGTACTGCTTCGCGCAGTGCAACTGATGGTAATGACAGCTTGTTAATCTGCGATGCACTCAGGCTCTTTCTTCGTTCTTCTTTATTCTCGGTAACAATATTTAGGCCGTATATCTTCCTACAGTTTACATCCGATCAACCCAAAACTTGGTCAAATTCTAGTACCTCTGGCGGAGCAGGGTAAAATCCAACGAAATTTTATCACGCCGCTAAGGAAAGATATTCAGGATTTAGTAGTTAAATGTTGGTACATTTCTACACCCTATGATGGCTGTCATGATTTACTTTTCAACCAATCAGAAAAACCCCAGCGTGTCTGCCTCGCTATATACGCTCAGTCATAGAGGCTTCAGCTATAGTTTGGCAACGTGGTATAAAAGCAATCCTACAGGTAAGCTGTTGAATATTTTGAAACCAATTTGATTGGAAGTTGTTCCTGCCTATGGCAGCAACAACTTCCAGTCAAATCAGTTTCAAAATATTCAATAGGATGAGCATTACATAATAAAGAATGTGATGCATTGGAGCTTACATGACATCACCCAGAATAGCTAGTGGAGACAAAATGGTGTCGATCACTGTTCAACATTTACTCGATACTACAAAACAGATAATTGCGATACAGATCAGGGAATGTGACAGGATGTGAATGATATGGAATCTATAAACCATATTCTATCGGTGCAATACAACATTTGAGATGAGATTAACATCGGTTTAAAGATATTCCTAAACAACTCATCCGCAAGGCTACGCGTGTATGAAAAGCTGGAATGGTGGTACGTTTGCGTGGTCCGCCAGGGGACCACCTACCGACAATGTTAAGTTCCCATCACATCGTGTAGCGCATTTTGAAACATAATAGCTGTCTCTGGCTCTGGAATATAAAATTGAAAATATTTTATTATGAAGATGATGATAATGTACTGTATTCTACGGGTGCAGTACTGGAAACATCCTACAGCTGCAATCAGTCCTTTTTCTTTGGCCAATGTTTCTTGTCCTCAGCGAGGTTCCATAATTACTTCCTCCGGGTTTATCTTGGTTTTCAGATTACCCAGCCCCATTCTTTTAGGCTACTACCTAGAAGATCTAACGGGGTTGTGCAGTGGCGGCCTCTGTTATCTTTGTAGGTATTGGCGACGAGTACATGGTATTCCAAAACCCGTGTAATGGTATATAGTAGTATTCACAGAACAGCACCAAATCTAGACCATCGTTGTTGGCCCACATTCACTGACAGTGAGGATGTGTTGGGCATGGTGTATGACGGGGTAATGGAGATTATATCCTCTCCACTCAGCGATGTTGGTGGTGGCACGAATGTTGTGTTTGGATCTGGTTGCGATCACAGAAATCGAGCTTTTATCTAGAGTTTCCTTTGGAGTTGGCCAGCTGTTACAGATGTACATAATCAATGATACACAGGCTGTACCGAGCGCAGCGTTTTCTCTGGAGATTTTTTGACAGCGGATAAAAATTTTCCAAAAATGTGTGGAAAGCTATGTTTCCTGTGACGCAACTTGCAACTGGGCCAGAGGAGCTTGACATAAGTAAAGCCTGGCTCCATCAAAATCTGTAACATGTAAGCGATCTAGGAGAATCGGCTTACGGCTGGTTGCGGATTTTATGGAAACCAACCGTAACCATTTCACGACGAAGCCGGCACAAACCGGCTTCTGTAGTGGTCTTGAGGTTTGCCCATTTGTAGGCCAAGAGAAGACCATTTTTGAAAAATGACTACTGGAATGACTGGCTCGCTAACCGAGCCAGCCATTCCAGTGGTCAATTCTCAAAAATAGTCTTCTCTTGGCCTGCAAATGGACATGCAATAAGTCAATATTTTAATTTGTTGAACAAATTTAGTCATTAAAGTGTTAAGCCAAGTCCTTTACTATTCCTCTGTTTATCCCGCCGTACAGCGAGACCGCTTTGCCAATAACATCTACAGGTGCTGAACTAAGATAAGACAAAAACTCATTTTCAAATGGCCGCGTGGTTGAATATAATGAGTATTTCCCATGGCATAAGCTAATACGTTACCAGTGGTGGTTATAGCGTTCCACTTTTCTCGATTATTTTGACTTATTCGACTATTTACATAAATCAATCCCATGGGTTTGCATTCCTGAAGCAATTTTCTCCCGCCTTAGTTTATGGTTGACTTGCATTGATGGAATCTTAATAGATTGCTTTGTTTCTGTCAGGATGAACGCCCATTCGTAGTCGTAAATCAAAACAGTTTTATTTTATGTCATGATTCCACAGTGTGTATATTATTTGATGACTACAAATAAATTATCAACTTGTATCAAATTTAACAAACACGTTTTGTGAGATCTCATTTGGAACGCATTCTTAGCTTACTCCATCACAGATTGTGCATTAAAATTCTTAATACGTATTGCAAATATGGAAAACGCCTCCACACCTCAACCAATTTATTCATTGTTATAGTTTGAACGATTAATGGCGACACTTCCGTACAGTATTGAAATTGGTGTAATGTTTTTCGAGTTTTAGCGATTAATCCAATTCTTGGAAAATTCAAATTTGATTCATTTGTGTTTGTATTTTTTGCGATTCGTAGTTGCAATGAGCCAACTTAGAAACTTCACAGAGGTTTTAATAATATTTCCTACAGCACACCTCACAAAAACGCGTACTATATTTCCTACAGCACACCTCACAAAAACGCGTACTATATTTCCTACAGCACACCTCACAAAAACGCGTACTATATTTTGAACATAGTTGAATTGGAAGACATCGCTGCCTAATTGATTGGGAAACATAATACCTTATTTTTGAGGCATACTGTACGTATCGTACTCAGTACTTTCTTCTCGAGATACAATAATTTATTGCATAGAGACAAATTCGTATTTAATGAACTTAGAATCGCCGGATTAATATCGAAAGTAAATGCCATCTGCCTAATCAATCTCACCCAGTGACATATTGCCCTATGGTAACGATAGTAATGAAAGAAAGGTTGATTAATTTGTCATTGGCTTATAGCGAGGTCTCTGTGAAGTCGTTACTATAAGCAAGTTGGTTATTTCGAAGAAATTATGAGGCTTCAACGCCTTCGTTTCAAACTGTTTACAAATTGTCAACATCAAATTAAGCATTTAACCATTACAGATAAAAAACCAAAAATTCTTGACGTAATGGATATTATGTAGAAAATTTTGAAACTAATTTGACTGGGGACTGTTTCTGCCTATGGCAGCAACATCTCCTAGTTAATAGTTTCAAAATGGTCAACAGCTTTCCTCTTACAGAAACATTCAGCATTTACTAGCTACAGACCAAAAACGACAAATTGTTTATGACGTAATGACGGCTGTGATTGATTTTTCGAATATTTTGAGCAGTTACTGTCTATGTCATGGACGCAATTGCTGTCAACACCCAGTCAAATTTGTTTCAAAATAGGCAACAGCTTACCTGTATAGTTGTCTCGAAATATCGAGTCTCTCGTCAGAACTATTGTCACAGTGAGCTATGAATGACTACGGTATCCATGATACGATGTGATGCCAACATAATCTTAAGTTGATTTGTGACAAAAACGACATTTTGCAAATACTCTGATAAATTACGAACATTTATATCCATTGATATTTATTTAGTGCCTGAAGCTCTACAGATAAATATTAGACAAGCGCTACGTTATATCTGAGTTAGTTCTGGATTTCAAATTCAATCAGTTTGCCACGGAAACGCTGTGCTTATTTAATTTAACCAGATTGGAATCTTACAAGTAGTATGTGATGTGTTTAGATAACTGGTAACGAAATTTTAAAACTGTGAATTATAATATTTTAAAATGTAAAAAAGTGATTGAGTCAAGAGTTATTATCAACTTTATTGTAAAGCTTTTAAACCCTTTCATAACGAGGCCGGCCAAGATTGGCATCTGCAGTAACATCGTCGTGTCGTG
>CM067367.1:77003236-77013236 GCA_034401795.1 Chaetoderma sp. LZ-2023a
ATCATCGTCACCACCACCACCACCACCACCACCACCACCACATCCGCCTTCACGTCTAATTCCACCCCCACCGCTGGCGGCTCCGCTGCCTTCGCCGTCTCCTCCTTCGCTGCCGCCGCCGTCTCCGTCGCCGCTGCTACCGTCGCAAAATAGACAAGTGTGCAGCTCCGACAATGTTTCTACAACGGAACTGATTTCTAAAATCTTACGGAACCGCTCTTTACACGACATATTATTAAATCAGATGCTGACAACAGGTCGATCGTAAGAGTATGCCATTCCTGTTCTTCACCTATACCCTTGAGGAATGAAGGGTTTGATATTTTGTCTTTGTTCTATACCATCAACTGATAATGTTTATGGAGTACTGCTTCGCGCAGTGCAACTGATGGTAATGACAGCTTGTTAATCTGCGATGCACTCAGGCTCTTTCTTCGTTCTTCTTTATTCTCGGTAACAATATTTAGGCCGTATATCTTCCTACAGTTTACATCCGATCAACCCAAAACTTGGTCAAATTCTAGTACCTCTGGCGGAGCAGGGTAAAATCCAACGAAATTTTATCACGCCGCTAAGGAAAGATATTCAGGATTTAGTAGTTAAATGTTGGTACATTTCTACACCCTATGATGGCTGTCATGATTTACTTTTCAACCAATCAGAAAAACCCCAGCGTGTCTGCCTCGCTATATACGCTCAGTCATAGAGGCTTCAGCTATAGTTTGGCAACGTGGTATAAAAGCAATCCTACAGGTAAGCTGTTGAATATTTTGAAACCAATTTGATTGGAAGTTGTTCCTGCCTATGGCAGCAACAACTTCCAGTCAAATCAGTTTCAAAATATTCAATAGGATGAGCATTACATAATAAAGAATGTGATGCATTGGAGCTTACATGACATCACCCAGAATAGCTAGTGGAGACAAAATGGTGTCGATCACTGTTCAACATTTACTCGATACTACAAAACAGATAATTGCGATACAGATCAGGGAATGTGACAGGATGTGAATGATATGGAATCTATAAACCATATTCTATCGGTGCAATACAACATTTGAGATGAGATTAACATCGGTTTAAAGATATTCCTAAACAACTCATCCGCAAGGCTACGCGTGTATGAAAAGCTGGAATGGTGGTACGTTTGCGTGGTCCGCCAGGGGACCACCTACCGACAATGTTAAGTTCCCATCACATCGTGTAGCGCATTTTGAAACATAATAGCTGTCTCTGGCTCTGGAATATAAAATTGAAAATATTTTATTATGAAGATGATGATAATGTACTGTATTCTACGGGTGCAGTACTGGAAACATCCTACAGCTGCAATCAGTCCTTTTTCTTTGGCCAATGTTTCTTGTCCTCAGCGAGGTTCCATAATTACTTCCTCCGGGTTTATCTTGGTTTTCAGATTACCCAGCCCCATTCTTTTAGGCTACTACCTAGAAGATCTAACGGGGTTGTGCAGTGGCGGCCTCTGTTATCTTTGTAGGTATTGGCGACGAGTACATGGTATTCCAAAACCCGTGTAATGGTATATAGTAGTATTCACAGAACAGCACCAAATCTAGACCATCGTTGTTGGCCCACATTCACTGACAGTGAGGATGTGTTGGGCATGGTGTATGACGGGGTAATGGAGATTATATCCTCTCCACTCAGCGATGTTGGTGGTGGCACGAATGTTGTGTTTGGATCTGGTTGCGATCACAGAAATCGAGCTTTTATCTAGAGTTTCCTTTGGAGTTGGCCAGCTGTTACAGATGTACATAATCAATGATACACAGGCTGTACCGAGCGCAGCGTTTTCTCTGGAGATTTTTTGACAGCGGATAAAAATTTTCCAAAAATGTGTGGAAAGCTATGTTTCCTGTGACGCAACTTGCAACTGGGCCAGAGGAGCTTGACATAAGTAAAGCCTGGCTCCATCAAAATCTGTAACATGTAAGCGATCTAGGAGAATCGGCTTACGGCTGGTTGCGGATTTTATGGAAACCAACCGTAACCATTTCACGACGAAGCCGGCACAAACCGGCTTCTGTAGTGGTCTTGAGGTTTGCCCATTTGTAGGCCAAGAGAAGACCATTTTTGAAAAATGACTACTGGAATGACTGGCTCGCTAACCGAGCCAGCCATTCCAGTGGTCAATTCTCAAAAATAGTCTTCTCTTGGCCTGCAAATGGACATGCAATAAGTCAATATTTTAATTTGTTGAACAAATTTAGTCATTAAAGTGTTAAGCCAAGTCCTTTACTATTCCTCTGTTTATCCCGCCGTACAGCGAGACCGCTTTGCCAATAACATCTACAGGTGCTGAACTAAGATAAGACAAAAACTCATTTTCAAATGGCCGCGTGGTTGAATATAATGAGTATTTCCCATGGCATAAGCTAATACGTTACCAGTGGTGGTTATAGCGTTCCACTTTTCTCGATTATTTTGACTTATTCGACTATTTACATAAATCAATCCCATGGGTTTGCATTCCTGAAGCAATTTTCTCCCGCCTTAGTTTATGGTTGACTTGCATTGATGGAATCTTAATAGATTGCTTTGTTTCTGTCAGGATGAACGCCCATTCGTAGTCGTAAATCAAAACAGTTTTATTTTATGTCATGATTCCACAGTGTGTATATTATTTGATGACTACAAATAAATTATCAACTTGTATCAAATTTAACAAACACGTTTTGTGAGATCTCATTTGGAACGCATTCTTAGCTTACTCCATCACAGATTGTGCATTAAAATTCTTAATACGTATTGCAAATATGGAAAACGCCTCCACACCTCAACCAATTTATTCATTGTTATAGTTTGAACGATTAATGGCGACACTTCCGTACAGTATTGAAATTGGTGTAATGTTTTTCGAGTTTTAGCGATTAATCCAATTCTTGGAAAATTCAAATTTGATTCATTTGTGTTTGTATTTTTTGCGATTCGTAGTTGCAATGAGCCAACTTAGAAACTTCACAGAGGTTTTAATAATATTTCCTACAGCACACCTCACAAAAACGCGTACTATATTTCCTACAGCACACCTCACAAAAACGCGTACTATATTTCCTACAGCACACCTCACAAAAACGCGTACTATATTTTGAACATAGTTGAATTGGAAGACATCGCTGCCTAATTGATTGGGAAACATAATACCTTATTTTTGAGGCATACTGTACGTATCGTACTCAGTACTTTCTTCTCGAGATACAATAATTTATTGCATAGAGACAAATTCGTATTTAATGAACTTAGAATCGCCGGATTAATATCGAAAGTAAATGCCATCTGCCTAATCAATCTCACCCAGTGACATATTGCCCTATGGTAACGATAGTAATGAAAGAAAGGTTGATTAATTTGTCATTGGCTTATAGCGAGGTCTCTGTGAAGTCGTTACTATAAGCAAGTTGGTTATTTCGAAGAAATTATGAGGCTTCAACGCCTTCGTTTCAAACTGTTTACAAATTGTCAACATCAAATTAAGCATTTAACCATTACAGATAAAAAACCAAAAATTCTTGACGTAATGGATATTATGTAGAAAATTTTGAAACTAATTTGACTGGGGACTGTTTCTGCCTATGGCAGCAACATCTCCTAGTTAATAGTTTCAAAATGGTCAACAGCTTTCCTCTTACAGAAACATTCAGCATTTACTAGCTACAGACCAAAAACGACAAATTGTTTATGACGTAATGACGGCTGTGATTGATTTTTCGAATATTTTGAGCAGTTACTGTCTATGTCATGGACGCAATTGCTGTCAACACCCAGTCAAATTTGTTTCAAAATAGGCAACAGCTTACCTGTATAGTTGTCTCGAAATATCGAGTCTCTCGTCAGAACTATTGTCACAGTGAGCTATGAATGACTACGGTATCCATGATACGATGTGATGCCAACATAATCTTAAGTTGATTTGTGACAAAAACGACATTTTGCAAATACTCTGATAAATTACGAACATTTATATCCATTGATATTTATTTAGTGCCTGAAGCTCTACAGATAAATATTAGACAAGCGCTACGTTATATCTGAGTTAGTTCTGGATTTCAAATTCAATCAGTTTGCCACGGAAACGCTGTGCTTATTTAATTTAACCAGATTGGAATCTTACAAGTAGTATGTGATGTGTTTAGATAACTGGTAACGAAATTTTAAAACTGTGAATTATAATATTTTAAAATGTAAAAAAGTGATTGAGTCAAGAGTTATTATCAACTTTATTGTAAAGCTTTTAAACCCTTTCATAACGAGGCCGGCCAAGATTGGCATCTGTCGTGGTCTTGGGGAATGTCCATTTTCAGGCTGAGAGAATACATCTTTTTGAAGATTAACCACAGGAATGACTGGCTGGATGACACTGGTAAAGTTTCCAAAATTAATCTGCTCTTTGCCTGCGAATAGACATCTAAGCAATACATAGTTTGATGTTTGACCAAATTTAGCCCTTAAAGTGTTAAAGACACACATTTAAAATAAATCTTCATGAATTTATCATCCAATGATATGGAGGTGTATTTAGTTCAGGGCGAACATCTCGCCGGATCTTTTCGAAAATGCGGTTGTTTTTTCAGGTCTCCGGGTTTTCGGACATACTGTGAAATATCAGGATTTTTTTTAATTCACAGATAAACGAAATTCTTTTTCCAAATAACATTAACTGCTAAGTGTTCATAGATACATCTGTTGAGTTAGGCGATATTTATAACTTTGCAATTTGTAATAGACACGGTATAGTTTAAATTGATGATTTGTATGGATTTCTGCACGCTCATATAGGCTATGCGAGCTTTGAAATAAACAAATCGCGCGCTCGCGCGCTGTGTCCGAAAAGGGCAAACCGCACCATCTCGCTCTTGTCCATAGCTTATTTTCCGGACAAAAAATCATGACAAGTCGGTCGCCCTGTTAATTAGACTCACAGAAACAGGAAATCAATGCGAAAAAGTAACTGCAGACGTTTCCCGATTTCGCTTCCAAACATGCTTGAAAACGAGTTTGCTAATTAGAGGATCTTCCCACATTTTCAAGTTCCTTTTTCCTTCTATCGACCATGCTATGAATCGCACAATTTCCGGCACTTTCCGGGGGAAATGTCATTTGGAGTATTTTCTTCCTCCTAGCGTAGCTCTGTAGAGCGTCCTATGCATACAATCTGTCAATAACAATTACCGTATGGACCATTAATAAGGACGGGGTCACAAACACAGGTTGTCGTTTAATGCAGGTAATTTACCACAGTAACAATAGCAGCAGTAGATAGATCTTTTTGGACCACAAGACTGTGCTTCGTTAAGACGTGAGGTCTTACAACCATCTGTTTTAACGAACCACCATTTTGTTGTCCCCAAAGCAACTTCCGCAATAGAGAGGTTTTACGGTAATCTCTTGTTGGGCGTGACAATGCTCGTTAGTTACCCTAGCTATTCGTACAGTCCCATATATATGGTTTCTACTTCCTAGAAGCGTGTCTTTTATTCTGTTCATTTGCGCATTAGTATGTATATTATCCTGATATTGAAACCATTGAGAAACATAGATACAAATTACAGATTTCGGTCTCGCAGTCAGTCATATGACGTTATAATGAACTAGGCGACGTGTAGGATAACGCCATAATCAATTGGTCTCCTACGTCAAGAATGACGTAGCTAAGTTCGTTACGAACGCGTAATTGATGACGGACTAAGTGCTGTTTTATGAATTGTATGTCTTTACTGTTTAATAAACATGCTGTTGAATATTTTGAAAATAATTTGACTGGACAGCACCGAGTGAAATTAGTATAAAAATATTAAACAGCTTACCTGTGTAGTTTTCTGAAAATTGAGATTCAGAGAGCAGGGCTTTAGATTACTCATTAGCTATGACTTTACAAGTCATGGCCAAATGAAATCCACCCATATTAGTGAGACCAAATTAAAATCTTACTGGGTGTTGTGAACACTAATTAACTGATTTGTTCTCAATTGAATACTCAGAGATGGATGCTGTGGAGTTTTATGGCCATTCAGAGGTCTTATAATGCTATTAAAACTAAAATGGCTCAAAATCAATCTCTCAGATTTCAAAATTCTATGGTTTCGAGGAGAATTGATGGATCCAAGACCAGATAGGTGGTGTGCCCAAATGAGGTAAATCTAAAGCCCTGGAGAGTGCAGGGATAGATCGATCCCAACACGGGCAAAGCGTGGGTGGAGCTTAGCTAGAGATGGGCGGGGACTAGCTCAAATTGGATTCCTCAAATGAAGATTTCTGATCCTAATACGGACAGTTAGCCCCAGAGTAGAGCTTTGATGCCGTCTTGCTGAAACTGGGCCGTTGACTCGGTGCTCGTGGTCAATGTAAGACTAGTGAAGATTCGGGAAATGGATTGCCTATTTCTCACCGATACTAGAATACTGCTACTGAAGAAACTACTGGAACCACTTGCACTGATTAATGATAAAAATGTATTAAATACTTATAACATTTGAAATAATAGAAGAAAACTTATTGAATTCGCAGGCGATTTATATATAAGACTTCGCAGTCGCCAACTGTGTATGAACTTATGCAAATAAATTCTCTCTCGAAAATATCTAAATCTAGACCTAAGAGTAGCTAATCGATATTATAAACGATAACTGATATAATAATTGCATCTTAAGATAACTGAATCTTAGGCTAACTGAATCTTAGGATAACTGATTCTTAGGATCATCGGCTATTTGAGGGATGACATCCTTTATGCAAAATGGCAGATTAAGATTACAGTGCTATTCCACTGCTAACTCTTCAGAGACGTGGAATTTGATTGGGCAGCCAATTACAATACGTCATTATGGCTCAATCAACCTCCACTCCTAAGAAGATTACTTGGAGCATATATCGTCCGGATTAATCTGGTTGTATTTGGATCGATTTGATACGTATTTCGATGGTATACAATGACAATTTGGTGGTGGCAAGTCTCATCAATTTGTAATACCAGGAATTCCTTTGACAGCCGTGTTACGGTTTCACCCACCTTTGCACCGACTCATAAGTCTTCATGATTGAATTATAACAGAATATATTAATTTTAGTCCTCTGTAACAAACGGTCTTCACAGGTCAAACACCATCACTAGTTTGATCTCTGACCAGGCATGCACACATAGTGCGTTCTACGTTTTTCAAGATCTAACATGGCCGCTTGATTATGTTTGACGTCACAAAGACACAATTCATTATTAGATTCATATTAGCTTATACCTTTAACACTAATATCAGCCAAAAATGGCTTCTACCTTGGTCTTGAGAAATGTTATATCGTTTGAAAATTTACCACTGTAATGACTGGCTCGATAACCGAGCCAGTCATTACAGTGATCAATTTTCAAAAATAGTCTCTTCTTGGTCTGTAAATTGTAATTTTCTTTGAGAAAATTGAAATTTTCTTGAACAAATTTAAGGGGTAAATGGTTAATCTACCATCTCAGATCGTCGTCTACCGTGATACTGCATATCACACGTGAAGCAGATCATCTTCGAGATATAGGCTACCAACATTTAATCATCAATACCCTGGTGATTTGATAACGAAATCTCACTAACCTCATAGGACTTAATTAACAGAAGAAAATCGGTGATACCTAGCAGCACAGTTTCCTAATAGGGGACACAGGTCGAGGCGTAATTTCTTGCATAGAAGTGATAGAACTGAATATAATTATATCAGATTATGAGTCAACTCTGTTTTAGCAGTCCTGTCTGACCTTAGTTACCGAGTTGTAGATTTAGCTTCGTCCGTGCATGCATAATATTCCGATTGCAGCTTAGAAACTTGGCAACGATAAGACATAGCAGTAAATCATGTACTGAATCTTACTAATAGCGGGCAATAACGCGCCATCAACAGCAACGCGAGGGTGATGCAACACTACAGACATTAAACTGGTCTAATATGTTTAAATCTGTACAGTCTGATATACAGAGCCGGATAAAGGCAAGGGTTAACTGGTGATACAGCCGTGGGTGTCCGAGCAATAAGGCACGCCAAATAAAAACCCCACCAACATTATAGTATTTTATCCATTTGAACCTGTAATACCAGTATCTCACTTTTACAGCCAAAATAGACATAAGCTTTAGGACAGCATCAGCTTTCAGGCAAATTAGTTTCAAAATATTCAATAACATTTTGACACATACATAACGAATTTATTATATTTGGTTGGGTGGGTGGGTGGCGGCGGTGGTGATGGGGGTTAGTTAGTAGTAGTAGCAGCAGCAGCAGCAGCAGCAGCAGCAGCAGCAGCAGCAACAGCAGCCAGCAGCAGCAGTATTATTATTATTATTATTTTTATTATTATTATTATTATTATTATTATTAATAGTAGTAGTAGTAGTAGTAGTAGTAGTAGTAGTAGTAGTGGTAGTAGTAGTAGTAGTAGTAGTAGTAGTAGTAGTAGTAGTAGTAGTAGTAGTGGTAGTAGTGGTAGTAGTAGTAGAAGTAGTAGTAGTAGTAGTAGTAGTAGTAGTAGTAGTAGTAGAAGCGACAGCAGCAGCAGCAGCAGCCGCAGCAGCAGCAGCAGCAGTAGCAGCAGCAGCAGCAGCAGCAGTCGCAGTAGTAGTAGTAGTAGTAGTAGTAGTAGTAGTAGTAGTAGCAGTAGTAGTAGTAGTAGTGGTAGCAGCAGCAGCAGCAGCAGCAGGTAGTAGTAGTAGTAGTAGTAGTAGTAGTAGTAGTAGTAGTAGTAGCAGTAGTAGTGGTAGTAGTAGTAGAAGTAGTAGTAGTAGTAGTAGTAGTAGTAGTAGTAGTAGTAGTAGTAGTAGTAGTAGTAGTAGTAGTAGTCAATATTGTCAACGCACTGGCTCAGAATCTTCAATAATTGAAAAAATTCAAAAATTTAAGATATTTTGGTTTATCTTACTGCCTGAGATTTGTCATTTTGTTTGAGGAAAGCCATATGGCATTAATGTTAACCCTTTACTGGTTCAATTTGTTCAGTAGAATCCAAATATTCGCTTACTTATTTAATGTACATTTGCAGGCACAGACAAGGTCATTCCCGAGAATATGCCACTGGAACGACTGTCTCGGTTCCCGAGCCAGTCATTACAGCGGTAAATTTTCAAAAATACTCCAATCCCCGCCGGCAAATGGACATTGCCCAAGATCAATAAATTGACCGTTTTTGGCTGACCATCATGCATGGGTTAATGTTGAATGATTGAGATGGATATTCTGGATAGCTATTTGAGTTTTGCTTTTACCAAGATGTCACGTAGATTCGGATTTTTCTTAAACGCAATTACTGGACGCTTGTTAAAGGGTTGTTTCAGTTTCTCTTGTAGGTTTTGATACACATCTTTCAAGATTTTGGAAATTTCAACGTTTTTCCGATTATAGGTCAGAATGAATGGAATTTTGTCACGCTGATCAGATAAGCCTGGGTCCGAGTTTATTCCCCTTGGCCACTGTGTTTCGAGTTCTTTAATCCAAAACGATTCTCGAAGATTTCCTTGTTTATCAGTTTCTTCTGCCGTATCTGAAAGGGGTGGCTGTTCAATCGGCATAATTTCAAAGTCACGAAGGACTAAATGGTCAGGAAGATTAAAATGTTCGGAAACATGTGTGTCTTCCTCTAGCCTAATATCTGAGAGGTGTCGAGTTGCCCGCCATCTTAGTGGACATTTGGTTTCGCCGACATACTGTTTTTGGCACAATTTGCATGAAATTAGATAAATAACATTTTCAGAGTCACAATCTAGATTATACTGAAGTTGAAACTTGCTTTTGTTCTGAAAGCTCGTGAAAGTATTCTGGTTTGGGAGAAATTCATCTAACTTGCACCTTTTCTTTCCGCATTAGCGAGATTCGCCTACACCTATAATAGGACGATTGTGAGAAATTTTGGTAGGCCGACGATTTGAGGCATTATCTGGAATGGTTTCCAAGCCGTCCAATGTTTCAGATTTGATTTTGCGCAAGAATCGTGAGGAGTAACCTCGTGGTTTGAGGG
>CM067367.1:77018236-77053258 GCA_034401795.1 Chaetoderma sp. LZ-2023a
AATACTAGCTTTGTTTAAGAATCGTTTTAAAATGTACGTGTTCTTGAATTAACCACGAGATGTAATAGTTTGGCATATTGGATGTGGCGTTAAAGTGATCGCGCGTGATCGTAATGGGATTACTCATTTTCCTAGAGGGAATAATGAACGTGGGTTTGACAGCTCATATTTGAAGAATGAAGACTGATATAATTCCTTTGTGTCTGGATCTCGATTTGAATACAGCCGAGCAGGTAAATTGTTAAATATTTTGAAAGTAAATTGACTGGAAGCTGCTGCGCTGTCCAATTAGATTCAAAATATATATCAATTCTTACAGTTGTTCTTTTTTGTTTCTGATATTATGACAGTCAGTTGAGCTATTGCAATGATACCACGCCCGGCTTAGGTCCGTCTGCCTATCTGCCAGTCTGTCGTAAACACGCGTGGCACATTTCTGTATCTCAGAATGAATTTAGATCAAGCCGTGTCAAAATGATCATATTGACGTCTAATACCTGTGTTGCGAAAATGAAGCTGATTCGATTTCAAAAACTAGCGTTACCCGCCACCCCACACCCCACCCCCCCCCCCCTAGACATTTTATACGTCATAGGAACGATTGTTGGGAGATATTTCTTCGGCGGCACGTTTCGTCATACTTAGAGCTCTTGACATTTAACTTGGTGCGTGGGTAAGCAAGTTAACCGTTTCACGACGAAGCCGGCCATAACTGGCCTGTTTAGTGGTCCTGGGGAATGCCCATTTGCAGGCCAAGAGAAGACTATTTTTGGAAAATTTACAACTGGAATGACTGGCTCGATAACCGAGCCAGTCATTCCAGTGGTAAATTTTCAAAAATAGTCTTCTCTTGACATGTAAATGGACATTCATTAAGAAAATATTTAAATTTTTAAAAACAAATTTAGTCATTAAAGGGCTAAACATAGAGCTGTGGCTTCGCGCTATGCCGAGAATACGCCTCTAAGATAATGACGGCCATTTTGTTGCGTTATCGCAAAGACGGAACTACTTTCTCCCAAAGAGGACGCGCTCATATGCGGCAAAATGTGTACTCCTGGACACTATAAGCTGTATTTTAGCCGGTTCCGGCGCTATTTGTTGGACATAGCACTCGAATGGAGAATCGCTTGTTAAATAGGAAACCGAAGAGATTATTAATTTATTTTACACGGGTGCTCTGAAATAGTGTTGATGAGGATGATGTCGCCAAAAAACTAAATAACCTGTCAGTAACCAAAGCGCAAGGACCGGAGGAACTGCATCCTAGGGTACTGAAAGAAGCTAATAACGCGATTGCGAAGCCCTTGACTCTACTTTTTAATAGATACTTAAGAGAAAGAGTACTTACTACACCAAGACTGGAAGAATGGGCAAATAACCTCAATTTTCAAAAAGGGAAAAAGGTCATTACCAAACAACTACAGACCAGTCAGCTTAACATCTGTGGAATGCAAAACAATGGAACAGTTTATAAGAGATGCGCTGATGAAACACATGCCCAGCCACATCACCGACTGTCAGCACGGCTTTGTTAGCGGAAGATCATGCACTACCCAGCTCATAGAATCCATCGACTTCTGCAGCAAGGCGGTAGATGAGGGCAAAGCAGTGGATCTCATTTACCTTGACTTCACCAAAGCATTCCACACTGTACCCCACATGAGGTTACGAGGCAAACTAAAACGCTATGGCATAGGTGGCGATGCTCTTGAGTGTATAGAGGAATTCCTGAAAAATAGAAAGCAACGAGTAATGATCAACGGCTCTTCGTCCAGTTGGACACCGGTGCTTAGCGGAGTCCCGCAAGGCAGCGTACTAGGTCCTGCATTATTTGTATGTTTCATCAACGACATGCCTCAAGCAGTACAGAAGATAGCAAAGATGTTCGCAGATGGCACCAAACTATTTGCTCAAGTTAATGAAACAGAGGACCATGATCAGCTCCAGACAGACATTGGCAACTTGACAGATTCGGCAGATACGTGGCAAATGTGCTTTAATGCCTCAAAATGCAAAACCATGCATTTAGGTAAAACGAACATCAAAACGCCATACACGATGAATGAGAACGCTCAAAGTGTCACGTTGGAAGAAACGAACTTTGAAAAAGATCTCGGTGTATATGTGGACAAGAATTTGAAATTCAACCAGCATGCGGAAACGGCGGTAGACAACGCAAACAGGATCCTTGGTATGATTCGACGGGCTTTTAATTGTCTACATGCCAGTACTCTTGTCCTACTGTATAAAAGTTTAGTCCGGTCCCATCTGGAATACGAGGAAGTTGTATGGTCCTCCTTGTATAAGAAAGACGTCCAGCTTCTTGAGAACGTACAACGACGTGCAACAGAACTGGTACCTGGATTGAAGCATAAAGCATATGAAGAGCGATTCAAGGAGCTAAAACTGCCAAGCCTGATATACCGACGCCTCCGCGGAGATCTAATCGAAACTTACAAGTACGTACATACCACCTACAATGTCGACCAAGAGAAGCTGCTGTCACCTGATGATAGCAAGCGTACTTCGAGGCCACAGTTACAAGCTTCTAAAGCAACGTTATAACAGTGACTCAAGAAAAAGGTTTTTCAGCATCCGTGTGATCAACTACAGGAACTACTTACCAGAGTCAGTTGTGTCTGCCCCGACACTAAACACATTTAAGGGACGATTAAACAAGTGCTACTGTAGTCACACGTTTGAAACTGACTTCTTAATCAAGCCCACCCGCACCCACATCCAAGTTAAACAGGTGAAAGAAGTTAGCGACAACAAGCATGAGAGTGAGGATCTGCTACAGGCTGTCTAGCCTAACCAGCAGAAGACATCTGTGTATCTATGTATCTAAGTGGTTTAAGTCACACGAATACTGGTGCCGATTGGTACTCCTTACGTATGGGAATGGGTGCATTGACAACAACATACTTGACATATGGTATTCGAATATTAAGCATATGTTTAAAAAAAATTGTCTCCCATAATAAGCCTGCCAGTCTAGATTGGATTTGAGAGTATCTCCCCATTTTTGCTGCTGCTTCTATATTTTGTGCTACAGGTATAAAGCAGTGCTGTAGCCATGCTCGCGAATATGTAGGTGCAAATCCATTGTTGGGTGGGTTGGTCCTGGATTTAATGAATTAGGGTAGCTAGAGTTGCGAGAAAGACTGCCCTCCCCCCTGGATAAGTGTCCAGGCTACCTTGAGCGTGGGTGGCATGCGTAGGATCAAATTGCAACTCTGATGTATAAACTGTCAACGTTAAGCGACCTTGGACAACATAAACCTATTCTCGAAATATCTCTCAGTGTCAGTTTAGTTTCACGTATATAACACTCAGGCTACCATGGCAGCATATGCGGGTACATATTTATACCAATTATTATGGCGAGTAAAGTGACAAAATACACAGTGATTATCATGAGGTTAATAAATAAATATATACTAATTACATTAATAACAGCGATAATAGACTTGTTGACTTATTTTTCCTTGCCATATAAAAGGTATTTACACATTTTTGGAGAACTGGCCTGTTGTATATTGAAAGAAGTCCTTTAGTTTTTTCTATCGAGTTATTGGTTAGGTAATAAGAAGGAATACGTCTTGATATTTCAGTGCTAACATTTGTACAATGAAAAAGAAAGTGTAATTCGTCACCGATGCAATTACATGTATTACAGAAGCGCTCAATTCTCTCCTATCTCTTGGCCTCGATGGCTAGTTGGCGATTCAATGGCCTGAAGTGGCACATAGTTATAACGTCGCTATATGGAAATACAGCAAAATATTTTTCAAAAAACCGAAGCACTCATTATATTATTGTTAAACGTTAATCGGCTTGAATTTGAAATCCCAGATCTACATTTGTCATTGAATTGAGTTTGTAAAGCCATTCTTAGCTGCTTACTGATGTTAGTCTTATTTACGTTTTCTGCGTTAAAGGCCGTATCAAATCCTGTCATTGTTAGTATTTCTTTAACTTCTTATATCCATTTATGCTTGATAATCTGTGTCTCCGTATACTGTAGGCAGGTATAGTAAAGAATAGACGAAAACTTTCCATATCTAGCGTTCACGCTCAAAACCAAATTATATTACACTGTATTATAATATTCAAAGGGTATTTACCTAATTCTGTATAAATCATAGCATTCTGGGTACTTTTCTTAATTTGTAACATTTGCAATGAACCCGACTCTAACAATATGCTTGATATTTAGCGATTCTTAAGTCTAGCAGAATGAATTATTTACACGTGATACAATGCATATAATCAATACATTCCACAATACTAATGCAGGAGTCCAACTTAACCCTAGTCACACCTGGAATCCACATAATTATTTCCACGTTTTTGTTTAATGTGCCAGTTGAATGGTAAAGCAGCAACATCAGCCAATCAAATTTATTTCAAAATTAAAACATTTCTAAGCATTGCAGTATTTGATCTGCATTTCGATATGGTTAATTGAAATCATATTCTACAGTTTGGTTAACCTTTCCATCCTTATAGACCATACACTAAAAATTATTTCTGCTTTAAGGAATATATTGTTGAATATATTGAAACTAATTTGACTTACAAAAGCTCACAGTCAAATTATGTTCAAAATATTCAACAATTTACATCTATAGTTGTCAGGTAATTGAGACAGTAGACATTCAGGAACAAAAATGGTTAGCACAATCTTTATAACCGTTTTCAGATGTGAGTTTTCACCTAAGAACGGTACTCAACAAACAGCCTATGACGTGTGTACCTGTATATGATAAGAAGCTTTGCCTTCTTTGGGGGACGGAGATGTTCTCTTGGCCGGCAGTATAGTAACAAATAGATGGCCCACCTGACATGCGAGTATTTGAGAATATTATGACGAAGTCAATTTGTTTTGAAAACACTCAGCATATCCAGGATATACCCATGGAAAATGTAATCTGAAGAAATCTCGTTAAATGGCTTTTTAGTTGTGCCTCACAAGTCAGTTTGTTAGTCTGTCTGTCAAATTCTTGACATCTCGGACAAAGCTGCCTTTGTTGCAACTATAGTGTGGCGCATTTGTTTATATAGTCGACTGGAATCCGGGTCTGTGCTAAAGCTGCACATGCTCCTCGCCAGCAGGGATATAAGAAACTAAATTGTGCCACCCTGACAATAATGAACTAGTCATTAGTTTGCAGATGCAATGAGTGCGTTTAGCTATTACATCAGAGATTTTACCATTCAATTTCCTTTTGAATGATAATTTGTGTAAGTAGACAGAGACAGCAAGACTGTATGAACAAGAAGCCCAAGAAGCGCATGTGACGTTCACCTGAGCCATTAGCATTTGCATAACAAGGTGAATAATTCTACTACAGTTACCTCCTTCCAGTTACATTTGGAGAAATTCCATCAAGCCGTTATGGAAGACATGTATTTTGACAATTTCCGGTAAAATGTTAATAAAATCTAGGATTTTCACCCAAACAATTTACCAAGCAGAATCCTGAATAGAACGTCTGGGGCCTAGCATGCTAGAATCCTAGCTTCCAGTCAAAATTCGGTTAAAATCCATAAAGCGGTTAATGAGATGTGCTTTGGCAATTTCTGAATAAACGCTCAAGCGATTTAGGAGATACGTTTTAAAAGCAAAAGTTGCCATGACATAACCTCACTTGACCATTCTGGCCAGATGAGGTAAGAATTGCACACATCTTCCATGCGTATTGAGTTCCTCCAATTCAGTAGTTAGATCCTAGGCTTACCATGGCACCTTGACGATTAGAGATCACTGCCTATAATGCTAAATAATGCTTTGACCCGTGCGAATTAGTATTTTGGACAATGACGGTTCTTGAATGAGATCCACAAAAAGGTCAGAGACCCGTGTACAAACATTATGGCATGATTTATAATTACCAATTCATGCATGAGAATGGACGGCCACCCATATAAGAGTACAGTGTTAAATGGTGACCGAGTTGTTCAAAACACATCCAGTATTAACTCTGTTTGTCATCTTGCACACTCCTAGCCATAGCATAATACATAAGTAGAGCCTTTGGCTCAACCCATTTGGCAATAAATACGTATAACTGTTCATTCTGCCGTACATGGCTAAGCTGCAATAAACACGTATAACTGTTCATTCTGCCGTACTTGGCTAAGCTGCAATAAATACGTATAACTGTTCATTCTGCCGTACATGGCTAAGCTGCAATAAATACGTATAACTGTTCATTCTGCCGTACATGGCTAAGCTGCAAGAGAGTCAAGACTCTTAATTTAATACTTTACATTAATGTTTAAGTTTGTTCAGGAAAATTTTAATTTTCTCATAGAAAATGTCAATTTACAGACCAAGCGATGATTCTTTTGGCAAATTTGACACTGGAATGACTGGCCCATTTATCCAGACAGTCATTCCTGTGGTAAAGATTTGGTCTGCAAATGAACATTTCTCAAGATCCCTGCAAAAGCACATTTGGCCGGCTTCGGAGTGGGACATTTATCAATACCAGAGGCTGTGTTACAATGCTACATATTTAACAGGATTCATAGACCTAAAAATTGGGAATCTTTTTATGAATGAATCCAAAACAGAGTTCACCTACATATACCTATCTACAAAGGAGGAAACTAAAGAAAGTAGCGATGCACTTCGTGGCGGCGAACCATGGAGGGAAAGTAAAATCCTGGGTTCATTGCTTTGCAGTACTACTGATATTGCTGCATCTACGTCATGGGGAACATAGCTTTCCAGTCCTTCTGGAAGATATGGATTCATAGATTCAAGATGACCTTGATAAAAAGAACAAGTTTATACAATGCAACCCGCGTATCCTCGATGCTGCATAACTGCAACAGCTGGGCAGCTCCAAAGGCAGCTCTAGACAAACTCGATGCCAACCACCGCAAACACCTATAATAATTTCCAATGATGCACTATACGAGATGTGTAATAATTTGACGTTCTCTGTAAAAGTCGGCCATCAAAGATGGTTCATGTTTGGCCATGTGCTAAGGATGCCAGAAGATACACCAGCACAGAGAGCCTTGGAATTCGCCCTACTCGGAGCCAGCAAATACAAAGCCAGGAAAGGACGTCATAGCATAAATCTGCTAAGTGTGCTACGGGGTGATCTCAAGAAATCAGGACTCGGTACACTCAAGTCAAGAATGGACCTGAGGAAGCTAAGGATTTTGGCTGAGGACAAGACACAGTGGGCAAAAGCGAAGAGGGACTGATTGTAGCTGTAGGATGTTTCTACTACTACAGCCGCAGACTACAGTAACCATACATACATAGACCTACAGAATGAAATTCCATACATTTCCCATAACTAATTTATCAATTTCCAGACCAAATTTCTGAAGCCTCCAATCAATTTCCATTTCAAAAATTTTTTTTGCAGAAAACTGTCAAAATTAGTAGTCCAGCTGGCTGTAAAGTAATAAAGATAATCGCTCGACTTGAACGTATCAATATTATCTATATTATTTTGCAAATGGAAATCCCACCTGATAAAATTAAAATTTTCCATAATCTCAGTAAACCGTTTATCAGAAAATGTAGAATTTTCAATACTTTTCAAGGCCTTTTTGTCACAGACCGACTTATACAAGTCGATTGTGATAATCTAGTGAAAGTCGCAACAAAAAATGTCAAATTCACTACACATTAGATATCCAGTTTGCTAGGATTTTAATGTGTTTCTTTCTATTAAATGAATGGCTGTAGTTTGTCAGGGGATAACATTTTCAGATTCATGCTACTTAACACATGACAGGATACGAACACTAAAGGATAGAAATATTGAAATAGATATATAGGCTGGTTGGGTTCACAGTCCTGGAATGGTAGATGGAGACAAATACAATTCACCTATATGTGTAATTTCAGTGTTACTTCAAAATAAGTAAGTAACAGATTTTCAACGTCCCATTCATGTTATGAGCTAGAAAGTCATCCATGTGAATGAACATTTAAACTGGAGCTCTCTGTCACAAGACATCTGATGATGATGTTGCACATTGTAACTGTAATTATTGTCTTGTCATCAGTTCTAAATATATTTTACAATACTGCCATTGTTCAAGATTTGTTGCAAATCCACTATGCCCACCAGAGACTATCCGCAACCTTGGCGATTCTCGATGATTAATCTTACGACTGTTTTTTCCCAGATCGATTCCAAACATCATAAGTAAATCGGAGTAGGTTTGTGAAAGAACCCTGTTTAAATGGATGATGGGTCAGAAATCCAGTATGGGTGCCAACTACAAGCAGTGATATGAGCTGTGGCATTGAGTTATAAATGTTATGAACCAAATTTAACTCTTTCTCAAGATTGTTGATTACGTTCTTAGCATATCACCATACTATGCACCGCTTACAAAGCTCTGTCTAGCATCGGGAATGCACAAAGTACAGCACGCTCTATGCTAAAATGCACACTTATCTGGTATTGTCAACAGGATTGTATTTGCATATGTAAATGCTTCGCTGGACGCATCAGCTGATCATTTTGCCTGCTTATGAACCCATCTATGGTTGACATGTTGCCTGAAATATAAACAAATTATTACACGTATGTTCTAAATTAAAAGAATCACAGCTTTAGCAATTGCAAGAAAATTGAAATTGTTGCTTTATGAATTCCCATTTGTAGTCGGTCCAAGAGACCACTATTTGTTTTGAAATTCACCACTAAAATGACTTGCGCCGTCATCGAGCCAGTCATTCCAGTGGTAAAATTATAAAAAAAAGTCTTATTGACCAACAAATGCACATTTCTCAAACTCACTGTAAATTCTGGTTTTTGGTCAGTCTGACTGTCGGACGATTAACCCTTTCACCGATAAATTCAATGTATCTCAATCTCAGAACAAACAAACAGGAAATCTTTTGAATATTTTAAAAGTAATATGACTGAAATCCATTGTTGCACTTAGGCAGCAACTGCTTCCAGGCATATTAATTTCAAAATATTGAATAAAATATGTTACACATTGTAAACAATGTCCTTGGACTTGTCGTTGAAAGGGTTAACCATTTCATGGCGAAGCCGGCCATAACCAGCCTTTGTAGTGCTCTTAAGGAATGTCAATTTGCAGGCCAAGAGAAGACTATTTTTGACAATTGTACTACTGGCATGACTGGCTTGGTAACCGAGTTAGTCATCCCAGTTGTACATTGTCAAAATAGCCTTCTTTTGGCCTATAGACATTCAATCATGTCAATAAACAAATATGGACCGATCGACCGATCGACTGACCGACCGACCGCCCTACCGAACGACCGACCGACTGTAAGAGTGTAAGAGAAATATATAGGCGTGTACTACATGGTTACTGCTTTATCAGATACCTTGGCCTTGCAGAACTGACTAAAAGGCGATGACTGGTGTTGTTATCACTCACTGTCACTGTCTAGTTGTCGACTCGTCGACTATACTGTGTGTCTGGCTTTAGATTTATCTCGTGGACAAAACAGCCACGCAATACACTTGGACGGACGTACTTCCAATCAAATTAGTTTCAAAATATTCAACAACTTACATCTATGGTGGCTTTTACACTACCTCTATGACTGAGCGTATATACCGAGGCAGACACATTAGAATTTTTCCGATTGGTTGAAAAGTAATTTATGGCAGCCATCATAGGGTGTACCAACATTTAGCTACTCAAGCCTGAATATCTTTCTTTAGCTGTATGATAAAAAGCTTAAAATTACCTGCATAGTTTAGGAGTGGCATACTGGATCACCTGAATCTAGCTATCAAGAAATGACATTAGTTATCCTTTAACATCGGTGTCTTTTCGGTTAAATAATATACTATGTTATAAACAGAGTTGATTTCTTCGAATTTTATCTGTCCCTGTATTTAAGCAAGAAAATCCCCACATTCTCGGGAAAATTACTGCGCTAATGGCCTGTCATTATCCACTAGAGCTATCTCGCTACCCGTTAGCGTAGGAGATCTCGCGAGAACACGAATGCGTGGGTAAGGCCACACGTCGGCATAAGCAACAGGCCATATAAGAAATAGGCCAGCCTGACCTAGTTTCTGTATAATATGGGTTAAATATAAATTTTACCATTGGAGCCAATAGTAAATTATTTAATCAGCTTTTTTTTTTATCATCCTTTCAGCGACAATAGACCTTTACAGTTTATCCATCCATCGTATCACGTCATAATCAAATACGTAACGTGTAAGATGATGTCATAATCAATTATACCATAAATGACACGATTTAGTCCATCATAAACGCTTAATAGAACTTCCTGATTATCAATTGGCAGAAAACTATACAGGTAAGCTGTTGCATATTTTGAAACTAATTTGACTGGGTGCTGTTGCTGCCTATGACAGTAACAGTGCCCAGTCAAATTAGTTTCAAAATATTCATCAGCATGTTTACTAAACAGTAGAGACATACAATTCTTACAACGTCTCGGACTATTAAGAGTTAAAGACGGGCCTAATAGAATCATTTATGACAAAATGATTATGACGTGATCCTACACGCCCGTTAGCTGAGTATGACGTCAGATCTTCGATGGATAATCTGGAACGGTGAATTGGTATTTGGTCTCACATTGCATCGCATTTCGTGATATTGACTTCTAACTTAGTGGGCTTAGGCAGACGCTACCGCCCATATAAGAACTAGGTCAGTCCGACGTAGTTTCCCAAGAATATAGGTCAAAGGTTAGGATTTCTATTAAAGCATAATAAGAGATTCGATCAGTACATTTGGGCACTTGAGCAGTACCGATTAAGCCAATATGGGGCCCAGGGATAAGTGGTTGTGTGAGGGTGTGAGGGTGTGAGGGTGTGAGGGGGGTGGGGGTGTGAGTGGTCAACAACAACAACAACAACAACAACAACAACTGCTACTACTACCACTACTACTACTGCTACTACTACTACTGCTACTACTACTACTACTACTACTACTACTACTATTACTACTACTTACTCCTCCACAAATAGACTAAATTCGTTATGTATGTCTCAAAACACTGTAGGCAGCACCAGCTTCAATTCAAATTGGTCTCAAAATATTCCTCAGCTTACGTATATCAGAACAATAAAAGTGAGGGACTGTGATTAAATGATTCAAATGGGTAAAATGCGATAATTGCTTTTGGGGCTCCATACTTCCCAGGGCGCCGGGAATGTGGTCCCCGAAAACCATTCCCTTAATATTGCTCTGGTTGTGAGAAATATATTGAAATCACTTGTGAATCTAGCACATTTCTTCTCAAGAGCTTTATGTGTAAGGAGCTGAGCGTCAGGGCCAGTGTGGGGTGGGATGGTGGTGGGGTGGGTGGGTGGAGAGGGAGTGTGCTGCCGTATTCTCATTTCCACAAAATCTATGGCGAGCAGAATACAACAAGAAATCTGCAGAATATTTATATATATCTGAAAATAATTTGATCGAAAATGGCTTCCGTTTAGATACCACTTCAGAATTACGCAAGAGTTGGCGCTAAGCGTCTAGCCGCCAGGTCGAATAATAACATAAAGAGTATGAAATATGTATGACAGAGCGCTATCGGACACGCATTATCACTTAAAATAAACTCATTTCAAATTACAGTAATGGACAATATGGATGTATACCTGCGATTTTTTCTTTGTTTATAGGGAAATCAGCGTGTACCTTGAGAACCTAGTGTAAAAGCACTAGACGTTTAACACTTTCACGACGAGGCCGGCTGAAAGACGAGGCCGGCCGGCCTCAGTAGTAGTCTTAGGGAATGCCCATTTACCGGCCAAGCGATAACAATTTTTGAAAATTTACCACTGGAATGACTGGCTCGATAACCGAGCCAGTCATTCCAGTGGTAAATTTTCAAAAATAGTCTTCTTTTGGCCTGCAAATGACCATTCTATGAGTAAATATTTTTAATTTTTGACCAAACTTAGTCATTAAAGGGTTAATAAGTCGTGATTACTTATAGGTAGTCAGTAATGGCGCGTATCCATTAGCAAAGAATGTAGGTATCTACAAATTATAAAATTTAATAAAAATATAATAACAAGATTGGAATTGAAATTCGTCACTGGTTTCAGAACGCAAGCTTTGAATCTGTGAAAAATCTCTTGCATTCTCTGCAAATCGGTGACACATTGCCTTAGCTCTTGGAACCCTGGAATCCTAGGATCTCAATTCCAAAATAACTATGCAGGTAAGCTAGTGAATATTTTGAAAACTAATTTGACAGGAACATGTTGCTGCCAGATGCGCCAGAAATAGCAACAGGTTCCAGTCAATTATTTTCAAAATATTCAAGAAAATGTTTATTAAAAGCTTTTGAAATCGGTATTTAGGCCTCTGTTGTCCTCATATTTTATCACCCTCGTCCCGCAATGGGAAGAGGGTATTGCGATCGGGTCTGTCTTTGTGTGCGTCTGTCTGTTTGTCTGTCTGTCTGTTTGTGTTTATGTCTGTCCGCACGTGTATCTAATAAAACTGCTGATATGATTTGGCTCAAACTTTAACACAAAGAAGGAAGAGAGGATTTCCAGACGGTGGCGTGATAAAAGAACACAGATCCGGATCGGATCAAATTCTGGATCGATTGATATCTCGGAAACTACTACGACGATTTTGCACAAATGTTAACATAAGAATTGGCGTGGCCATACACAAGGATTTCACAACCTTGGTCGTGATCCGAAGTAATCTGAAATCGAAAAATAAAAAAGAATCCGGGAAATCCGAACACCTTTTGTAAAACGTGACAAAACGGGGTTGGTGTGGTGGGTGGGTGCGTGGGGTGTATATGTTTGTGCGCGCGTGTGTGAGGGTCTGATATTTCTGATTGCTATTGTTGTAGTCTGTATAGGCAAGGTTACTGGCCTTGGATGGTTAGTGCACCGTCTTCTCTGACTGCTGTAGAAACAGACGGTTGTAAGTTTGCATTGTCTGGCTGGATCTGGCTGGATCTGGCTTAAAATATTCATGATTAACTTTAAATAACCTTTAAATGTGCTCAAAATTCTTCAAATGTTTCTCATGAAAATATCCATTTATAGATCAAGAGAATATTATTTTTTTGAAGATGTACCGCTGGAATGACGAGCTAGTCATTCCAGTAGTCAATTTTCAAAAATTCATTTTCTCATGATCACTACAGAAGCGTCTTGGACAACTTGAGCGGTGGATGGTTAATGTTATCCGTTCGTTACAATAATATCATCGTTCTAATGTAGTTGTTGAAAAAATCATCCAATCGCACGCGTTTCGTGAAAAATTATTATACAATGACAATAGGAATTGACGATGGTGAGGACAATCTGTGTGGAATACTTATTGTGCTGTAAATTAGCATCAGGCCCGTTAACTTATATTTTTACAAGAAAACATAGAATTTATTTGTAGATTCGAGCCAATATATGTTTCGCCACTATTTACACGTTCCATAGCTATATTCCTGTTAGCGCTGGTCTGGATGGTGTCATTGCGGTCATTAGGTCGAATGTCAAATTAATTTGACCTTGTTGGACAGTTGTATATGTCAAAAAAGAAAGAAATGCCAATGGTTTTGACTAAGATAATATAGTTTCGATTTGTACACGTGTTAGCTCACCTGGACGACCTCTATAATCGTGATCTGTCTGTCTGTCAGTCGGTCAAAAATTTCCACACGTTTCGTTATTTGCTTATATATAACATCGACTTTGGCTGAAATGTTGGGCAATATCTTTTGAAGCTATAATTACAATGTGGCCACAGCTTAAAGCAGAGTTATGTTCCATGCTTAATTTTCAACCTATTGTGACCTCTATGAAAATACGCTTGTTTCGTCAATGAACCTTTCCAGTCTTGGCTATGCCCCGCCCATCCCTAGTTAAGCTCCGCCCATAGCTTACTCGTGTTGGGATCGATCGATCTCTGAACTTCTGGGCTATCAATTTCCATAAAATTACACAGGGAAATCTGTTGAATATTTTAAAACTAATTTGACTGGGTGCAGTCAAATTAGTTTCAAAACATTCATTATAATGTTTATTAAATGCAGTCAATTCGTATAACGTGTCGTACTATTAAGGGTTAATGGCGGACTATATCGGGTACGTCATGATTATGACGCCAGCCTATACGTCACGTAGTTGATTATGACGTCATGATTGAGTGAGGAAATGGATTCATGAATTGTTTTTAGAAATTCGTTTATTATTAGGTCAGCACGACACGCTGTGTTGCTTTTGAGCTGGTCAATCGTAGAGTTTATCTATTCTACTGAGAATGGATTGTTGAATACGCTATTTTTGCTTGTCTTTGCTAAAATTCTGAAATCGCGGGCCGTGTCATCATCGTTTGTCACTTCATTTAGTTTTTTAAAGGGTTCGACGAGGCTTTCTAGAAAAATTTGCACACGTTTCGTGTGTGTATGATCTTGAACTCTTGGCATTTTCCAGAATTGTTTGTGGTCTTGGTCTTTCATATTGTGTAATCCATTTGAAAAATCTTTAAAATTACGTTTGTACTGTTTATGACGCTCTACTTCGTAGCTTTTGCTTTATTTACGGTTATGTCGTCACCAGCCAGTGCGTCTAAGTACTTCGCATTGCTTCCAACCTAATCAATGTGAGTTAACCAGTTAACACCAATCTTACAAATCAGATGCGATAAATTCTGGTGAATGGCAGGGAATATTCTGCAATAGGCAGCAACATCTCCCAGTCAAATTAGTCTCAAAAGGTTCAACATTCAACATGTTGAAGATTTTCGATCTCCGATTACACAAGATTATGATGACCACTACGACTTCGGAAAGACTTGTGATGTTTAAAAGATTGCTGCGACAATCTATCTTTCCGACGCTGTAGCGGTACTATTGCTGGCTCGCCTCTTCCGATTTTATGAAGATATTTCTATTAGCAATACGGGCCTATCTGACTTATCAAAGATGCTCAGGTAAGGCACGATGGTGTTTCGTGCTTCTGGAGTCAAACACAACTACGACTAGCTACTTATATTATTACGGTTATTTATTGGCTATTATACTTATAACAATGTCGACTTTTACTGTCGAGAATAAAGGCTAAACTGTGCATATATTTCTGAATAATTACTAGATGGATTACCCCCAGCTCTACTGATCTGATATCCAATCTAACGTTATACTATTCGACTACTCAAATTCTATTATACGCTACTGCTATAATACGAGATAATACTTCCTGCGAAATCACAGAGGTAGACTCTTACCTACATGAATCAACGATGGTAAAAGATTAAAGATTTAAGAGACGAAGTGCCTCTTATATACAAATTACATTTTCCTAACTTCTATACATATTACGATATATAGATCTATATATATCGTAATACATAGTCCCTGTTCCTTTCATCATTCTAGGTAGACATAACCACAGTTCGATTGGCCCGCACCATTCTTGCCTCCAATCAACATCTGCTTATCCCTTCCTAGAAGTTTATACCTATTCTCGTTTGTCGTTCTGACCAATCCCTGGGGGTCCAACCTCTCGATTTCACTTTGAAATGAGTTCTTTTGTTTCTCTGCCACAGAGTTTGACTAGATGCTCATTGATTATGACGTCATCTCGGCCAATCAAACTCTGGGCTTCTCTTCTAGGGATTCATTACTAAACATGTTATATCTACACGCTAACTCTGGCAAAGCGGTTCTAGCTGGTTCTGATTTGATGCGATCTGTCAGCTAACTAACAACATTACGGAATGTGTTGTTGTAGCATGCCTTTCTTTGATTGACATATAGTTGATATACAAATTTCGATTGTGTTATTAATTCCTACAGGACGCTACCATGCCTCTGTCCTGTCCCTTGCCTATCGTGGATAAGCCTGTAGGAAACGAACGTTAATAAGCACATGAGCTGTATGATCTCATTGCCAGCTGGTGTTGTTGTACTTGCTTAAGGGAGTCGGAATGCCGACCGTCAACAACTATATGTCAGTCTGTTTCCTATAATTCTCTCGATT
The DNA here is from genome assembly GCA_034401795.1 of Chaetoderma sp. LZ-2023a. Classification (NCBI taxonomy): domain Eukaryota; kingdom Metazoa; phylum Mollusca; class Caudofoveata; order Chaetodermatida; family Chaetodermatidae; genus Chaetoderma; species Chaetoderma sp. LZ-2023a. Next base: position 77,034,211 of record CM067367.1, read on the forward strand.
CCCATTGATTCGTATCTATTCTTATAACTCTATTATTTACTAAACTAACGGCCTAAATGACTGCTGAATATTATAAAAGTGTATGCCGATCCCACAGCAACAACTTTCATCTTCAACTATTGACAGATATCATCAGCTCAGCACCGCCGGTCTTATTCCAATCAATTCTGACTTCTAACTTATAATGATGAATATACTATTACAGTTTCAATCTGGTTCCTATTCCATTTCTGCGAAACTGTACCACTACTAGCACTGGTCAAAGTCAACCAGTGCATCCTACTACTACGTATCTAATTGCTACTACTGCTATTCACTCAGTTCAGCAGCTCACCTGGTATTTTCAAATATGAGAATTTCACTGAGGTCTTACTCGCAAATATAAGACGTCCACCGGGGTCATGACTTCCCGTAAGACAATCCGATATCTACAATGTGTAATCGACAGGTTTCCTATATAGTTGTTTTGGAATGAAGACACTGCAATGCCTAGGGTGAATGGGTTAAAAATACTTGCTCTGCGCTGCTTTCTTGACATTTTTTCATGGATTTAAGAAAATATTCGTTTTCATCAACCAGGCGCCCAGTAGGGGTCTACTTAGTGCACTGGATACATCTGATCCAGAAGTAATATTTACAAGCTTATAGCCATCAGACATCGCTTCGTTAGAGTCGATGATTTACAAATTATACATTCCTAGGATCGTCCGAATAATGGGCTGGTCTGGCCAATATAGCTGACAGACCCGTGGCGTGTGTGCGTGCGTGCGTGTGTGCATGTGTGTGTGTGTGTGTGTGTGTGTGTGTGCGTGCGTGCGTGCGTGCGTGCGTGCGTGCGTGCGTGCGTGCGTGCGTGCGTGCGTGCGTGCGTGCGTGCGTGCGTGCGTGCGTGTGTGTGTGTGTGTGTGTGTGTGTATGTGTGTGTGTGTGTGTGTGTGTGCGTGCGCGCGTGCGTGCGTATTTGAACGCGCGCGCGTGCGTGTGTGTATGGGTGAGAGTTTGCGCACGCGCGTGCGTGTGTTTGCGCGTGCGCGAGCGCGAGCGCGCGTGCGTGTGTGCGCGTAATGAAGCGTGCGCGTATGGGTGCACTTGCGCACGCGGGACTGCGCGCGTCTGCGCCTGTGTGTTCGTTGGCGTACGTGTGTGCGTACGTATGTGAGTGCGCGCGCGCGTACATGGGAGTGACCGTGTCCGTGCACTCGCGCACGAGTCAATGATGCTAAAAATAATTTTTATTTGCCCAAATTAATGTATTCGTCTTTAAAATATCTACGATTTTATTGTCAAATAATTTCATACGATATGCCCGTGACTATAACGATGCTGATTAAACTCTGACTTAATTGTGAAACGTATACATAGGACGTGTCCCGTTTCATTCTTCGTGTTGGTGCTAATTTGATGCTAATTGTAAGTGCCGTTGCTAGAATGTGTTATTGTTGTTGTCAAAGAAAGCAACGCATTCCATCAACAAATGGACAGTTACATCGGTAAAAGTGTACTAGTTTACTTTTAGAATCGTGATTGGACAAATTATCCTGTATTTGTAGCGACAACGTGCAAGAAATGTGCTTTTGGTTCCGAATTTCATGTAGGCCTACTATTCTTGTTGTTTTGAAATTTAATTTCTGCGCAGACTTATCATTTAAGACGTACATATAAGATAAGACAAATTATTTAGAATGCATTAAATATTTTGAAACCAATTTAACTGGGAGCCAATGCTACCGAAGGTAGCAGCGACTTCCAGTCAAATTAGTTTCAAAATATTATTAATATTATTATCATTAAATAGTCTGCAACCAATTTAACTGGGACCCGAATGTAGCAGCGGCTTCCGGTTAAATTAGTTTCAAAATATTCCACAGCTTTCCAACATGCTTGTTTACAAATGAAGATTCTGCGACGTCTGAATGGACGAAGAATCGACAAATCCAAAGTTGGTAGAATTTTGATACTTTGGCAGTTGTGACAGATATTTCAGTACCTATATTTCAAAATGGGAGCGAATAAGGAAATGCGAAGAAAACGTTTCTCGTTATTTAAGAAAAAGGAGAGGAAAAGTGAAGTTGAAATTGATCTCCATCAACTAGGTAAGAAATGATATTGTCTTGTGATTTTTAATTGAATAATGTGTAATTTTCTTAAAATATAATTAATGTCAGGTACTTTTATGCATTCTTACGCATAGATGATGGCAATACCTCCGTCGTCGTGGTCGTCCTGGTCGTGGTCGTTGTGGTCGTGTGCCTTGTGGTCGTCGTCGTCGTCGTCGTCGTCGTCGTCGTCGTCGTCGTCGTCGTCATCGTCATCGTCGCCGTTGGCACAGCCACCACCACCACCGTAGCCGCTGCCATCATTGGCGATGTCGGCGGCGGCGGTGGCGTCTTCACCAAAATGACTACGATCAACACCATCGTCCTCATGACACTAATCGTAATCACCACATTCACTATGGTCATGGGCCTCTCATCATCGTCATCATCGGCGTCGCTATTGATACAGATGTAATATAAAGGTCACATTAGTGATATAGCTATTATTGGCAAACGACCATCATCATCATCATCATCATCATCATCATCATCATGATGAAGAGATGATATAATGGACCTTTCCAGTTTTGTCTTTACCCCGCTCATCTCTAGCTAAGCTCCACCACGCATTGCCTGTGTTGGGCTCGATTGATCCCTGCACTTTCTGAAGCGTAGGCAAAGCTTAGTTAGAAATGACCGTGTTTAAGCTAGGAATAGAGGTCTCTATTTACGCCAATTATGGGGAAGTTAGTGGATTAATTCAGGTTTAGCTATGCCCGCCATATGAAATGCCTGTGCTGCGATCGATCAATCACTGCACTCAATAAATCTCAATTTACAGAAAACTGTACTGTAGGTAAACTGTTGAATATTTAAAAACTAATTTGACTGGGTGCTGTTGCTACCACATCGGCCAGTAACATTAGTGTCAAAATATTCAACAGCATGTTTATTAAATCGTAAAGCCATACAATTAGTACAACTGTACGGACTATTACGCGGTTAAGACGAACTAAATCGAGTCATTCATGATGTAATTGATTATTACGTCAACATGTATGCGACGTTTTTGATTATGACGTCATATGATTAATTGAAAAGCTGGAGTTAATCTTTGGCACTAAAATTAAAAGTGATTCTTATCGTCAACTTTGTCTCTCGTCTCTGTATTTTCCAATCCATCTTTGACCTTCAATGTTGGTGATTTAAAGATCCAAATTGGCATATCGTAATGACTTCAGCGTTGTTAAACATGACTAAAATATATTAGTCTCCTTTATGTGTGCATACAATCTAACATAGTCGATGTCTGAACACGATTTATCAAGTTGTTTTCCAATTGGCTCTGTAGAGTTTTCTGTATCCGCCTCGTTACCTGATTTTTGTGCAATTTTATTTGGCCGTTTTAAAAATAATTCTTGCTCAAACCCCCATACCCCAGATCCATATTACAGTACGGGGATGACAATCATGTTACACGGTTTGCATTGTAGTTCAAAGAGTACATTATTTTCGTTTATCTTTTTGATTAATGCACACATTGGCTTTTTGCCTTAATTTAGATGGTTAGATGACACTTTAAAAACCCCGCACAAGTCGATGCATAACACATCCCTCCTATTGGGAAGATCGAGGAATGGTGTTGTAAATCAAGAGCTATATTAGCCCTTTAACCCTCGAATTTCTTCAAGAAAATTTAAATTTTCTCCTAGAAAATGTCCATTTCCAGACGAAGAGAATTCTATTTTTGAAAATGTACCACTGGAATGACTGGCTCTGTTATCGAGCCAGTCATTCCAGTGGTAAATTTTCAACAACTAGTCTCTTGTTTGTCTGCAAATTTCTCAAGATCAGTGTAGAAGCCATTTTTGACTGATATTAGTGTTAAAGGGTTACACTGAATGCTTTGTAGTATTCATATTATGATTAAATAACGGATAGAAACCATAAAACCTGTGTCAAGAACACGGTTTCCATTGGACAACTGCCGCGCCTATACAAGGATCCGATCTGTCACCCAAGTATGTGCACTATGCTCTGCGGCTGCATGAAGCCTTTGAACTCGAAAGGACAAAAGACCTAAATTAGACAATTTAATAAACATTTTTTGATTATTTTGAAATCAATTTGCCTGGAAGCTATTGCTGCCGATTGTAGCCGAGGCGATGTTTTGAGTACCTCCCCTCTGAGTTGACTAGATAGGATTCATTGGAGCGGTTGAGAAATGATAACTTCCCGCGGAATCTGAGGAGTCAAAGAAGAGTTCCATTTCGGTTACTAACCATTAGAAACAGAAGGCTAAAGATTTAACACGGGGTCATTCAGCCACGGGAATTCATTTATAGGCTATCTCAACACGGATACCGATAAACAACCGTACATGAGTGTGTTAATCATACGCGTAGCAATTAGATGCAGTCAATTAAAAATCTGAAATGACGTCGAGTTCTTCCTATATGCAGAGGAAGATTATGGTTGCGGATGTCCGGATTTGGGGTGGGTGTGGTGGGGTGGGACGGTGGTGGTGGGGTGGGTGGGGTGGGGTGGGGTGGGGGTGTCTGATGGGATGCAATCTGGGGTTAGGGAATGGAGAATTACATCATTATAGAATGAATCTATTTTACCAATATAATTTCATAATAACTGGACAAGTTTACGGGTTACTATATAACTATCAAGTTTTACAATATCAGTTTCCTATCAATAAAGTATGTTTGGAACATAAGAATTGCACTATCCTAAGATATACTGTTGGTTAACGCGAGCGTGACGGGACGTCCGTAGGCACACTATGGAGGTTATGCAGACATTATAATGGAGGGGTTCGAAGGTTAAAATGCAGGTTTTATGGAGGTTATACCTAGTGTTTGGCGGAAGTTAAATACGGATGTTTTGAGAAGGCTAAAACGCATGTGATAAGAAGCTACGGTGTCAACTAACATGACTATGAGGTATAGTCCCAGAAAAGAGATGGCGATGCTAGGGTGTCACACAACACAGTATTCAAGTTATGTGTAACAGGGAGTTCTAACCCAACTCACTAAACAAAGTAATTAAGTTGACAAAGTTTAACGGATTTCTAAAACTGAAAAGTGCAGAGAGTTCTAGCCTTACTCAATAAACAGATACTCAAGTTTTGGACGGATTTCTTCAGATGAAATGTGTTATCTGCGTGCGTGACATGGGGAAATGAGCACACTGCTGAAGCTGTCATCGGACATGCGTAAGCTCCTAACGACTTCCGACAATGATTGACAGCTGTAGCAGGAGAAACATAAGATGAATAAATAAGGAATATTGGTCTCATGACCAGAGGATAGAGTATGAGGCAGCTGCTATACAAGTCTACACGTGATGATAACAACAACAGCTTATTACAATATGATAGAAGCCTAATATCTTAATAATGAGAACTTAAATAATAATAAAAGTCTAGTATAATAATCTACCAGCTGCTCTTAAAATCTTCCATTTGCATTTTAAGCAAGGTAGTGAGGTCACCATGGAGGTATGTTGCGAGTCTCGCAGCCTGTATTGTATGCTTAGAGGATATCTCTGAGTTAGTGTGAATTGTGGTCTTACGGAAAAACCCTTAAGGTGGTCAATTGCCATGGATAATATAAGGTGTGACCGGACCTCCACTGGCATGAGAAAATAACCAATCAGTAGCAATGGTTACTTAGAGAATACTAACATATAAATATAATGGGAGGTTGCCCTATAAACATCTCTTGACATATTATCTTATGAGATATCCAGATACGGTCCCGATAAAATCTCTTTCAGTATCATACACGGTGTAAATTGGGTTTGCTTGCAATAGCATTGAACCATATGGTTATATTGTGCTGAGTTATTGAAAATCAAGTTGTCTGATATTTCTTTTATATGTTGATTTATGGGAATGTCATTTACTGGCATAAAATAAGCTTAAATGTTATCAAAAAATGGAACTATATTTTCTTCAAATCTACATACGCTACCAAATGCATTCTGGAGCATTTAATTATATTTGCCATTAAATTACGAAAATCTTGCTATGTTTTATGGGAAATGAATCTACATGTTAATATAAATAAAGTTATTTTGATTTATATGTAAATTTAAAATAGACTACGCTGGGAAATTTTATTTAAATGTCAAATACCCGATAATATTGCTCACGAATAATTCGAGCTGATAACGAGCGTGTCATCAATCGCAGATCTGTCTCTAGGAATATAATTCGAAACTAATTCCAGCGTGATGAAGTACGCGATCGATTCCCTTCAATGTGACCTGACAGATCAGTGCACGAACTTTCTATGTTATTTAGCTTAATGTGTATCAACACCGGGAGATTAGCAGTCGTGAAATTGATTATATGCTCCACCTAATCCAGAGCACTTAATCTTTTCTGACAAAGTCATGTTATGTAACCGGGGAAAATCGACTACATTTGGATAGAACCATATAAAGTGAGATGCGGTCTACCAAACAAACACGTCGTTATCCTATCCTCTGCACCATGAATTCCCAGAATCTAGTAACTATGTAGATAATTGGTTGAAAGTCGTTGTTTTAAGCCGCAGGAACGTGGGGTTTAATGCCTTGTCTTTGAGAAACATACATGTTATTGGTGACAAGATGTGGACTGTTTCCTAGCCATATTCATACGTATTGCGTGACTGATTAGAAGAATGCGCACCTCGTCATGGCTACTCGACCACTGGGATACACTACTATCAGGTTGCGGAGCACGGGGTGGGTGTCGGCTAGGCGGTATACCGGTTTGATACCGGAAGCCGGTGTGGTAACATTAACGGTATGAACATGGTTTGATGTATTCAGTGAACATCATGTATTGTATTTAAGGCTAAACCTCGATTGCATGATTTCAATTAATTGCGTGTTGTGATTGCCAGATAGACTGGCTGCATCTCAATAAGTTATGGTGTTGTATAGAAACTACATCACACACGCCTTTATTCATGTCGAAACTGTCACATGACAGATATGAACATCAAAAGAGGCATCCATTTCTAGCTTTGCCCTCCCATTCTCAAAATCTAAACTTCAATGTAACATACGGAAAGCTGTTGAATATTTGGAAACTAATTTGACTGTGGTTGTTACTGTCTGTAGCAGCAACAGCCCTCGGTCAAATGTGGAACAAAATGTCCAACAGCATTTTTATTGAATTGTAACGTCATCAAAAATATATAAATCTTACACTTTGTGACTGATTTTTCCAGTTTAGTGAAAGGATATAATTTTGATTATGACGTCAGTTAACATGTTCCGTAAATGAATATGACATTAGGTACTTTAGTGACAGAGCAGACGCCTTCATACTAGTGCATCATCTAACCTCGTTCATGTCATCTGCCACAAAATAGCGATTGTTCTATGCTCCACCTTCTCAAGGCAGCATAGGCTTACACCGTGTAAGTCACCGTGCGAAGACAGTTTTCAACTAATTCTTGGTTTGATTGCCAGTAATGGACCCTAGCAGGTTTAGCTATTCCGCGCCCATCTCTAACTAATCTCCACCCATACCTCGCTCGTTTTTGGATCGTCGATCTCTGAGCTACCTGGCTATCAATTTCCAGAAAACTATACATGCAAGCTGTTGAATATTTTGAAACTAATTTGACTGGGTGCGGGTTGTTGCCTATGGCATGCCTATGACAGCAACAGCGTCCAGTTAAATTTGTTTCAAAATATTCAACAGAATGTTTATTAAATAGCAAAGACACACAATTCGTACAACGTGTCGGACTATTAAGCATTTAAGAGACTAAATCTAGTCATTCATGCTGTAATTGATTATGACGTCAACCTACACGTCACGTTGTTGATTATGGCGTCATATGATGGATGGACAAAACTGGAAAGGTCTTTTGTAAGCTCCTGAACGATAATAACACGATCACTGGAACATCCTTTCTGGAATATCGCCTGTTCCATCTTGATCTAATCTTTTCCATGTCTACGTCATACTATCAATGCTCGGTATCGTTCATTGCTGTGGTGGTGCTTCAAGGATGGTCGCCAGTGGGAAGCTATATAGACAGCCAGATGACAGGCGAGTGCAACAGAAAATAGAGATCTAGGAACTCATGTGAATACATACATTCCCATCGGTTCTTTAAAATTCATTCCAGACCTAGACGTCAAACGAACATTAGAGGTATGGGTAACTACGATCGATGTTTTTTTAACTTCATCAACCTGTGATGGTAATTTCAATTTCAAGTTTTTTACCATGAATTTAGTCACGCACGCACGCACGCACGCACGCACGCACGCACGCACGCACGCACGCACGCACGCACGCACGCACGCACGCACGCACGCACGCACACGCATTCGCGCACGCACGCGCTCCACTTCAAAATCAGCGCACCCATGGTTAGTAAACTTGTCGTCTCTCAATATGTCCTACTTGCTTTCATTTAACATAACAACGCCGCTAACGCCGGTTACTGGGCAATACAGACTGACACAAGTTGGCGCAGTACCGGCCCAGCAACCAGCGATAATCCGGGAACTCTTGTCATCGCGTTAGCCACGGCGTCCTTGTTCTACCAGAATGGGCTAAATTTAAAGTGTAATAATACTTTGTATTTTAGAATTGCCACAGGAAGCTAATCCAGTATGGTTAACTATTATTCAAATAATGCCATCTGACGACATTTCTCAACGAGGCACTGTCATTGAAGGGTTTCATTTCTGGCGTGGAATCATACATTTTTGTAACTTGATATTGCTTCATATCGGCGTAAACATAACACTCGCTATTGGCCCTGTGTGTCGTTGACCAACAGGCACGCCAGTAAAGAATTCCATATTGGTGCCTGCACAATTGCCCAACAAGCTCGCCAATGCCGAATTTGATATTGGTCTCACGCACTGTTTGTCAAGTGTCATGCCGATATCAAATACGAAATTTGTCCCGGCATCATTGTCCAACAGACTTGATGATATCGAATTTAATATTGGTCCCCTGCGCCATTGACCAACGCGTGCGCCGATGTCGAATTCGATATTGGCCCCTGCACCATTGCCCATCTTGAGCGTTAATACCGATTTCGAATTTGGACTCGCACCCTTGACAAGGTGTGTGCCGATAAACAATTCGATATTGGTCCCACGCCATTGATCAACGACGAAAATTCTATATTTATGCGTTACATGCGCATACCATTTTTGTCTACTATCACATGATTGTCACTGTATTATTTTATCATTTTATCGCCAAACCAGTCAGCGTGAAACTAATGCAGAAGACTGATGTTTGTTTGTTTGTCTAATTGCTTTTTGTGGCTGGGCGGCCGGCGTGCTTTGGCGCCTGTCTGCCATGCTCTGGTGGGCGGCAAATGGGTGCCGGTCATCGCGCAGTTCACGTACACATTCTTGAGCTCCGGGTCGCCCGATCGCCATATCCATCCTTGCCAATTCCAGGAGGTTGGTGGCGGTGACTCTTGGGGCTTGCGATGGCTTCTCATGTGTGTCTCTACGGGGCTCACCCACAAATAACTGCTGGCCTGAGCAGCCAGCCATCTATTTGGAGATGCGCGGGTCTAGTCGAGTATTCTCGATACGGCCTCTGGTGATCGCGCCGTCCTCGAAATGGGGTGCATCGGACTCTGCCTCGCCGTCGTTGGGGGCCGTCATGCCAGTGAGAGGGTTGGGGGATGTGATCTAGTTTACGAAAGAGAGAGGCCTCGTGCACGGTATTTTCAGTCGCCAGATAATATGGGATCGAGGCGGCAAGAGGGGCAATTCGTGTCCTCGTTGTCGGATAAGGCGTCGTTTCCCTACACTAATCATCGCTCAGGAGGAGGAAGGGCCTATTCGAGCAGCATGTAGCTGTCTGTTGGGCGTTAACTTAGCGGGTAAGTCAGCTATCTTCCACTTAAAGCGGAAACAGGACTTACCCTTCTACTTTAGGTGGGGGTAGGATGGAAAGGGGTCAATCCTCACTTAGTCGTTTGGTGGGCGCCGCCTGGTTGATCTGATGTTCTCTGCAGTCGGCCGGAGGAGGTCCTTCTATGTGTGCCTAACGTAACTTTGGGGATGCTGCTGTTCCGCGTCGGTTAGAGCTTCCTGTTACCCGAAAACACTTTTTGTTTGTTTGTTTGTTTGTTTGTTTGTTTGCTCGTTGGTTGGTTGGTTTGGTGAGCGGGTCCGCATGACCTGATTCACAAAGGTGCGCGAGTCACGCCTTGTCATTATGTGGAAAACAGATCAATCATTAGGCCGTATTTGAATCTACAAAGTACTTAAGTACTCTAGTGCTACCTTATTTAAGTACACTAGCTCTACCTTACTTTTTTATTCGAATGTGCTTTCGTACCATTTCTACCCCTCCCCCAGGATGCCTTAATAATGATGTGTTGTCCGGGAGCCAATTACCCTGCCAGTCAACATCCCGGCGTGAATCTTGACAGTCAGCCTATATACTTTGTTTATTCATCTACAATTCCGCAGTTTCCTAGTCGAATAACAATTGTTTTAACGCATTCCGTTTCCTGATTTTAAAGTTGATATTTAGTTAGCAGGCGTTATGCTTAAGTTTTGCTTAACATATTGAAAGCTATTTGACTTAAATTCGTTGCTAGCTACGGTAGCAACGACTTTCAGTCAAATTTTTTCCAAAATATTCAGCAGGTTCCGTAGAGGGCCTCCATCCGAAATATTATTTTTGGGACAAAAATTAGGATAACAATAGTTATGTGATCAATCTCCGCAAACGTTTCCCAAATTGACCGCCACGTCGACGAGGCTCCGATGCACGAGAAAACTGCGAGAAGACATTGTCGTCTTGAGGAGATTTACTCACAACTCCTGTCCGTCCATCTCTCACCACCCACCCAAACAACTCGCACGCCAACTGAACCAAAATCATCCTCACCCCACACCATGGATATTTCTTTATGTTCCGGGCGAATCATTCCCGATAAGAAAAATACCAGGACGACGCTGTTGTCTTGGAGACCCGCGCGTTAGAATCGCCCTGATTTCTATATTGAGTGGAGACAGTTGGCCAGATTGGTTCGATTTCATTGCAACATACACTGGCATGTTCTTATTGTGTTCTTTCATCAAGTGATTTGTTTGTTTATTTTGGTGTCAAATAACTGGTTTGTTATAGCTAGGCCTATATGAGAATCGCTTATTGCAAAGATATCACTTACAACGATTACTTAAGTGCCGTTATTAACCCTTCACCACGCATATCAGCCAAAATGGCTTCTGCAGTGGTCTTGAGAAATGTCCATTTGTAGACCAAAAGAAGACTATTTTTGAAGATTTACTACTGGAATGACTGGCTCGATAAACGAGTGAGTTATTCCAGTGGTAAATTAAAATAAATAGTCTTCTCTTAGTCTGCAAATCGACACTTTCCATGAGAAAATTTTAATTTTATTGAATAAATTCGAGGGTTGAAGGATTGATTCGTTTATTTTCACACAGTTTCTCGTCTTTCGTAACATTCTTCATTATAACGAGGGATCCAATCTGTAACTCAAGTATCTGACGTCGTAATCATATACGTCCCCTGTTAGCTGACGCCGTAATCAAAACGACTTATCGATAATCGAAAAGTCTATCACGAAGTGTATGTATTTAAATAATTTACAATTTAGTAAACATTATGTTGAGTATTTTGAAAATAATTTGACTGGGAGCTGCTTCTGCCACAGGCGGCAACAGCTCCCAGTTAATTTAGTTTCAAAATATTCAACAGTTTACTTGTATAGCTACGTTGGAATTTATTGGATTCTAGGAATTCAGGTTTCAGCGTTTCAAATCGATTCCTGCATGGGTAAGAAAAGTAGACGGAACCGAGCTTAAAATGGGAGTGGCATAGCTAGAAATAGATCTCTCTCTCTCTCTCTCTCTCTCTCTCTCTCTCTCTTAATAAGTATAGACTATAGTACCCTGATAATGCAGCATACTGGGTCGATGCTGGGCCGATACCGAGTAGATACTGAAAGTATCGGCACGTCATCAGGCCTGACATCGACCCAGTAAGCTGCGTTATCTGGGTATTTTCAAAGGTTACCGATTATTCTTTATAATCGACGCGTTTGAAGTCATGGCACGGGTAGCTCGCTACACATGATGTAACATATTTACAAGTCACTACACATGAGAAAAAACGTTGCAAGTTATTGCACACTATAAACATGTCGCAAGTTACTACATACGGGCAATTTGTGCCACGTAATCCAGCACGGAAAGAGAACGCTATTCTACGTTTGAGACAAACTAGGCGTACTACTAGCTAAGAAAAACTGTGAAATGTTCCCCAAAAAAATTAAAATGTACTGCTGAATATTTTGAACATAATTGTAACTTCCAATCCGATCCAACGTTAAAAATATTCAACTGAACATTTATTCTATCGTGTTCAAACTTGGACTATCTAATGTGATAATGTTGTTGTTCTCGGAAACATGCTAGGTTATGTGTGCTGTACTGTATTTTATACAACATGTTGCAACTCCCTACACACGATGCACCACGTTGTAGGAAAACACTACACACAGGCAATGATTATGTATGTAACAACTTGCATCGTGTGTATGAACTTGCGACATCTTATTTTACGCGCAACAAAATTGGTCTGGAAACGGTAGAACACGGTTCTATTTCATGGAACATTTTCACTTAACAAAATTGCATGTGACAAATTAAATCTTATGTAGTCGGGTTGTTTCTGGCCTTTTCCTCGCAACGCTTTACGCGCCCAATCAACTACCATAATTTACTACAAGTGAGGTGACGTTATTATATATTTTGGGGATCTTGGAACTTGTTGCATGTGACTAGCGAGTATCGACGTTAACAGTTTCGAGACTCGGGTACCGTGTATCGATCCAGGAATTGCGCGCTGGTAGCCGCTACATGGGGGTAGGCCGTATTCTCACTTGAGACTTAATCCCGAGTAACTGATTAACTCTGAAGCGTGAACACGGTCTAAGCTTTGATCTTTAACTAATAGACACGATATGTTTGGTAAAATATGCGTCTTAAAGAAAATCCATATATAATCTTAGCGCATTTGGTTTGCATAAATATAACCGACGTAACGTTGTATTTTGGTAATTAAGCACAGTTTGGTTTGGTTTGGACGCTGGTGACTATGGTTAGAGTCCATGTTAAACATCACAGTCGCGACGTATTTTGAGCTAAATTATGATATATGGGTCTATGGAATATAACTACACAAATACAGGAGAAAACGCTATGGATATTTAAATAGCAACCACACCTGTGTATAATGGATACCTTTTGGTTCCAGTCAAAGACACGTTACTAAAGTCAGTAAGTCGCTTAACCCTTTAACAGTCATATCAGCCAAAAACGGTTTCTGCAGTGGTCTTGAGAAATGTCCATTTGCAGACCAAAAGAAGACTATTTTTGAAAATTTACCACTGGAATGATTGGCTCTATAAGCGAGCCAGTCACTACAGTGGTAAACTTTCAAAAGTAGTCTTTTCTTGGTCTGCAAATGGACATTTTCTAAGAGAAAATTTAAATTTTCCTGAATAAATTCAAGGGTTAAAGGGCTAAAACACGTCATTTGCACAAACAAATGACATTTGGAGCCACAAGATGGTGGTTCTTTAAGGCGGGTGGTCTTAAAGAAACGCCATCTTGTGACACCGAATCTCGTCGTTATGGACTTTGACGTCATGATCTCTAGATTGACCAGGGTGTCTTCAAATGTGTACTCTCGTAGATCAATAATTTTCGACCGAGTTCACATGCCACAGGACAATGAGATCTCCTGCAGTAGTTTCTCGGATGATCACGTTTATAAGAGAGTAATGGAAAACCACCAAAAGCTATTTTATTCTTAATAATTCCGTTAGTCACTCGAATAAAATGTCAGATTAAAATCAATATAGGGAATCCAATTTTACTATCGCTAGCAAAAACTATATTCAATGTGATGATGTTTACGAAAACAGGTAACTTTACGCTTCTTCACTCTATCAATTGAATACATATTGGTTTTGTTGCTCATAGGAAGTTGGAAAATTCGGTGTTTTGCTAAAGTCGCTAAAACCTCTACTTCAACATTGTAATATTGTGAGATGATTACTTTCAAAATTTGAAGCGACACATTTTATTGTCGATTCTTATGTCAGTTTCACACGAGGTCGTTATGTGTAGACTGGCTACCGCTTCAACGAGATCTAGATACCCGGTAATATGCGTTTGAGTTTTCAAACTGAACTGACGTCACCGGCTGTCGTGACAACTCGTTGCATAGTGACGTTAAGCGGATGATCGATCTGTACTGTTCATATCTGTGGTTATAGACAGATGAAGATGTACGTCATCAAATATTGGAATCGGATATAGAACACGAGCTAACGACAGATAAACACGTTCATTTGAAATTTGCAAGAGATCGGTCGCTGGCTACACTCACTTCAACCTAGTAAGTCTCAAACGTTTTGCTCAGTGTTGGTTTTTAACAGATTTTAATAAGAAAAATATTATTTCAAGACAATGAATAAATCAAAAAGAAGGACCCGCTTTTCATTATGGAAGAAGAAGGAAAAGCAGAGAACGCTTGACTTGAAAGTTAACACGATTAACGAGGAAGGCGAAGGTGAGTTAGTTATGTGATTTGATGGTGGTGGGTGGGGATGGGCGGATTGGTGGGGTGTGGGTGAGGTGGGGTGTGGGTGGTGGTGGGGGCGGGGGGGGGGGCGATGCGTAGTGTTGAGCTTTGCTGGGCTGATGGGCGTAGTTGTTAGTAGTTTAGACGTTCTTCAGTTCTGAGGTATTGTATTATTGCTTTAATCATCAAAGGGCTAAAACATATTTGTTATTTTTTTGCAAACAACCTAGCGATTTTGTGTTGCTTTTGCTTATAAAATGTGAATTTATTAGCAAAATAACTAGTATACGAATTTCGATAACGTTTAATAACATCTTATAAACTGTAGTTATTCTACTGCAAACACGTTACTTCTCAGGGCCAGTGGACTGACGTTTGAAAACAAGTAATCTGTATTAATAGCTGCGTTTATTGACAAGGTTCTGCTGCAAAAGGGATTATTTAGGAACTTAACCTGACACAAAACCAAATACAAAGACGGATGGACGATGTAAGAAATAAAATTTTGAATATTTCGAAACTAATTTGGCTGGAAGCTTCTGCTAACTATGCCAGTATACGATGCATGTCAAATTCGTTACAAATATTCAAGACTAACATATATGTGTATATGGCTGTTTGTGTTAGCAAGAAGTGTTGCGAGACTATTGTAATATTCAGGAATGCAAATGTGTGTGTGTGTGTGTGTGTGTGTGTGTGTGTGTGTGAGCGCGCGCGCGCGTGCGTGTGTGTACGTCCGTTAGGGCACACGTTCGGACGTAAGCAGCGTATATGCGTCCGTGCAAGCGTACGTACAAGCGAGAAATGGAATTTCTCCGGAATGCTTGCTTAAATTTTTCTGAGATGGCTGGTTTGAAAGGACTATGGACAGTTGCAGTTATTTTAATGGAGGAATCCTTTTTCTCAGTCAATCATACGACGTCATAATCAACTACATCACATGTAGGCTGGTGTCATAATCAATTACGTCATGAATTACGCGACATAGGCCTTTATAAACGGTTACTAGTCCGTCACCTACGAATTGTATGTCTTTACTATTTAATAAACATGCTGTTAAATATTTTGAAACTAATTTTACTGGGTACTGTTGCTGCCATAGGCAGCAACAACACCCAGTCAAATTAGTTTCAAAATATTCAACAGCTTACCTGTATAGTCTTCTGTAAAATGAGATTCAGGGAGTGCAGAGATCGATCGATCTGAACTGGGGAAAAGCGTGGGCGGAGCTTAGCTAGAGATGGGCGGGGCGTATCTAAAAGCTGCTTATGACAACAATAACTTTGTGCAATACATGTATTCCATTCTTTTATGCTCCGCCAATTTCTAGTTAAGCTCTGCCTACTATGTACGCGCATGTGAAGGAATTTTAGCACTTTGAGCCATGAATTCCCACAATAGGGTGACGTATTTCAAATGTTGAAACTAATTCCTATGGCAGCAACAATATACCCTCGCAACGTAACTGGGGACCCCCAAAAGTTATTATAGTGGGTCCCATGGAACCGCTGAAAATCTTGCATGATTGTTAAATATTAAATGGTTTTATAGGCCTTTGTACAAAGACACCCACAAAGGCCAGCTTTGAACCCCATAATTCATACCTGTGCCCTCATGGTACCCTAATTTTAGCGTGGCTGAGAGAAACTGCATTAGACTCCCAATTCTCAGTTTGGGCCCCAAAATTTCAGGTTGGGTCCCTAGATTTCTAGATGTGTGGTCTCTGGGACTTCCAAAATTTAGATGCCATGAGAAACACCGGCTATGACCTCAGATATCTGTGCGATATATCGGATCCTTCCAGTGTTATATGCCTACAGTTAATAACATAGCCACTTCTATTTCTTTCACATGTTCAGCCGAAATCTGGTCTATTGTGGCTTACGTACGGAACAAAGGTTAATAAATATAAAAGCCACTTTATTCTTGGTCCATCAGCAAATTACATTCTCGAAATTTGATGGAATTTGCGACTAAACTCTAACCCAAGCCAAGAGAAATCGATCTAGACGTCTGTGGCATAATATATCGTTTGATTCCTAAGCCCAGGACTGCTAGAGTGCGTGTGCGCGTCCGTGCATATGTGTGTAAGTGAGTATCACGTGCGTGTGTGAAGTTGACCCACCCACTTATATGATACCCACGTTTTAGCGTGTTGATGTGTAAGTTAGACGACATGACGTAACATACTGAATGACGTGGGTTGTTGAGATTCATTAACACAATTTAAATTTTTTCATAGAAAACGTTGATTTGCCGACCAAGAGTAGACTCAGTTATCGAGCCAGTCATTCCAGTGATACATTTTCAAAATAGTCTCTTGGTCTGCAAATGGGAAATTTTGAAGCCCAAGGCAGAAGCCATTTTTGGCTGATATGAGGATTAAACTTCCAGTGTGTTATTAGAGGGATCCGATCTGTCACTCAAGTATCCGACGCCATACTAAATTACATCACTAGTGAGATGACGTAACAATCAGAATGGCGTATAATTCCGTCATGAAATAAATCGGAAAGTCCGCCATGAAATGTACGAATTGTATGTCTTTGATGAATTTACAATTTATTAAAACGTAAATTAATGAAGATATGCAATCCAGAGACTTTGGTGACCGAATATTGTCAGGTTGATGACGGTTATTTTGATTGTGACGTCAGCAAACTGCTGACATATTTGTTTATGACGTCATCTATTTGAGCGACAGAACTCATCCCACCATTACGGAAGAAAGCAATTTAATAAGCGCTTCAGCTAACACCTCTTTAGATAAATCTTCGCATTCACTTTAAAATGGATTTATCGTTTCCAGATAATCCCGACTGATATCGATAGATTTATGGCCAGACAACCGTCGTGCAACTATTGTTATTTGGCTATATATTTGTACGTAGGCACGATCGGTAAGCGGACCGTATAGAGACCATTGTGAATAGCCGCGTTATTTGGTCCAGGGATATGACGGAGTGTGGGTTGGTAGGCTTATGTTTGTCATAACGGTTATAGAGCGCTGAAAGCGTCGATGTCAAATTTGGGCCGTTAAAAAAATTATACAAATCTTTATAACTTTCAAAAATAAAACTATGATAATGAATATGGTTGTCAGTTAATAAGCAATTATCAGGATCTCTTACTGGTTATCACCTTGACGCATCTAAAGTTCGCCTAACATGAACTGAGCCATTGGCTCAAGCAACTTTATGCATCTCGAGTGCGAGCCCTATTAACTATATTATTATTATTATATTATTATTATTATATTATTATTATTATATTAACCCTACACACCCAAAAGGTCAACACACCAAAATCCTTCACAATATCTCGATAGATATTTTCAAGCTAGCCTGACTGGGAACTGTTGCTGTTTATGACAGAAACATGTTCCCGTCAGTCTGTTTCAAAATATTCAACAGTTATTTATATTTATGCCTTTGCAATTTGTAATTGCCAAGCTACAGTTTAAATTGATAAGTTGTATGCGTTTCTGCATGCTCACATATGCAAACAGTAGAAGAGTCCAA
The DNA here is from genome assembly GCA_034401795.1 of Chaetoderma sp. LZ-2023a. NCBI lineage: Eukaryota > Metazoa > Mollusca > Caudofoveata > Chaetodermatida > Chaetodermatidae > Chaetoderma > Chaetoderma sp. LZ-2023a. The sequence goes on from CM067367.1 coordinate 77,052,399, forward strand.
TCGTGCGCTCACGTGATATGTCCGAAAAGGGAAAACTGCATGCTCTCGCGTTCGTCAAAACTTATTTTGCAGACAAAATATCAGGAGAAGCCGGTCACCCTGATTCAACAGTGCGTTTTACTTTGATTTAGAAACATTTAATGTTATTTCTGAGCTGTACTGTAGACGATGTAATTATTTTGTGGACAGTTTGAAAGCAAAATATTGATTTTGTGTATGGATTGTTTAACACGGGCGAGGTCTTGTAAGTCCCTGGACAATAAGGGTCCTAATATTGGATTAGTTGACTATTGTATTCTAACTAGTTTGCTGCTCAAGTTCCCGACTAAGCTACGACGATATCACGCGTATAAGAACTAAATCAAGAAGTTTCTTTAAATTCTTGTGACAGCATATTTGCCAATATGGATCGATAGTAATATATACCGCCCGCACTTATCAAGTTTCAGGTTTGTTTTATAACTCCCAGTTTACAAGGTGACATATGGGTATAAGAGAATCTGGAACGAGGTCCCATTTCATATCACTATTATCACCCGAGTTGAAAATTATCACTGCACCAGCTTTAGGGAGTTTGAGATTCTATTTATCATATAAACTACAATTTTAACAATTTTATATTCAAGCATTTTGGTGTGAATATGCACCTTTAAAATGGTGTGGCATGTCTTAAAATTGAATAACCCTAGCTAAGTACTGTCCAAAACCAGGGAGGAAACAAACAACTACTGTAATTCTCTAACACCACTTTACCTCGCGTGGCAATTTCACCATTTGGCTGAATACCGCCACTTAGTGGTGTGGACGGTTCGATGAGTGATGCTTATTATATAAAGATGGCGCACTACTCTCTACAGACA
>CM067367.1:77053758-77141258 GCA_034401795.1 Chaetoderma sp. LZ-2023a
CTACCAATCAAATTAAGCACAAAATATTCAAGAGAACATTTCTTACATCGTGTTCAAAACGGTACTAACTAACTAACTAACTAGCTAGCTAATTAACTAACTAACTAACTAACTAACTAACTAACTAACTAACTAACTAACGAACGAACGAACGAACGAACGAACGAACGAACGAACGAACGAACGAACGAACTAACTAACTAACTAACTAACTAACTAACTAACTAACTAACTAACGAACTAACGAACTAACGAACTAACTAACTAACTAACTAACGAACTAACGAACTAACTAACTAACTAACTAACTAACGAACTAACGAACTAACTAACTAACTAACTAACTAACTAACTAACTAACTAACTAACGAACGAACGAACGAACGAACGAACTAACTAACTAACTAACTAACTAACTAACTAACTAACTAACGAACGAACGAACGAACGAACGAACGACCGACCGACCGACCGACCGACCGACCGACCGACCGACCGACCGACCGACCGACCGACCGACCGACCGACCGACCGACCGACCGACCGACCGACCGACCGACCGAACGAACGAACGAACGAACGAACGAACGAACGAACTAACTAACTAACTAACTAACTAACTAACTAATGAACTAACGAACTAACGAACTAACGAACTAACTAACTAACTAACTAACTAACTAACTAACTAACTAACGAACTAACGAACTAACTAACGAACTAACTAACGAACTAACTAACGAACTAACTAACGAACTAACGAACTAACTAACTAACTAACTAACTAACTAACTAACGAACTAACTAACGAACTAACTAACGAACGAACTAACTAACGAACTAACGAACTAACGAACGAACTAACGAACTAACGAACGAACTAACGAACGAACGAACGAACGAACTAACGAACGAACGAACGAACGAACTAACGAACTAACGAACTAACGAACTAACGAACTAACGAACTAACTATCTAACTAACTAACTAACTAACTAACTAACTAACTAACTAACTAACTAACTAACTAACTAACTAACTAACTAACTAACCAACCAACGATCCAACCAACCAATGATCCAATCAACCAACCAACCAACCAACGATCCAACCAACTAACGATCCATAAAACCAACCAACGATCCAATCAACTGACCATAAAAATAATGCTTGGAATGATAAAAACTACGTACATACGAGTGTCTATAGAGATATGACAAGTCTGGAATGGACGCTATCAGTTCCGGTCAATTTGTGTGGTTGTGAGTCGGGTAGTTGAAAGCTGCTCCGTTGAAAGAGGATTATGTCTTCTGGATGGTGGGGCCAGTGGATAGACTATCCGGCTTCCAAACGCTAGGCGACAGGTACCGTTGCATTGACGGGGTTCGAACCTCGCTTAGGTCGAAAATTGAAAAATGTAAAAATTACATTCCAATGATGAATGGGCTAAATCCTAGTGCCAGTGCGGCGTCAACGGCAGGGTTCATAGAACTAATGCTTGACAATAATAAAACAATAGCTACTTACCTACCCACCTACCTACCTACCAACCTACCTACATACCTACCAACCAGCCAACCAACCAACCAACCAACCAACCCAACCACCCACCCACCCACCCACCCACTAACCAATCAACCAACCAACCAACTAACTAACTTACTAACTAACTAAGACGTTTCTGTTATTGTTTGCGAAACATGTTAACTTATATATGAGCGGCACTGCCGGATCTCAGTAATTAGATTTGTCAACATGCAGCGGCGCAAATTTCTTGGCGAGAAATTGATTGTTTGGCCGTGATAGGTGTTTGTAAATAGGATTTCCGTGTCCGATGTACAACTACCCCCTTCCGTGGAGATGGTCAGCTTTGATTCCTCGGTGTTGAAGTCTTTTTTTTTATTGGTACCAGCCATTTCGTTGCTTAGATTTAGTTAGTATCCCGACCGGGAGATGGTGATCAACAAATTAAACTAACGGGTGCAGCACTGTCGGCTAAGTTAGCACATGGAAATTGAAGCCGCACGTTGCCAGTGCGTCAATAAAATAAAAATACATATACTGCCAGAGCCGTGCTGGAGTCAGAGTACAATAGGCGTAAAAGCCTAGGATTGATTGTGACAGATGCATCCACAGATAGTCCCATATGAATCGTCAGTGTGTCAGTATATCAGACATGTGAAAACTGGTCGGCCAATCCTTGACTTTTTAGTCTTGGTGCGGTGGTCCAGTGGAAAGATGCCTGGTTGCTGATGCTATGCGGAGTTGCAGGATGACGGTTCGATCCCCCGACCGGGAGATGGTGATCAACAAATTAAACTAACGGGTGCAGCACTGTCGGCTAAGTTAGCACATGGAAATTGAAGCCGCACGTTGCCAGTGCGTCAATAAAATAAAAATACATATACTGCCAGAGCCGTGCTGGAGTCAGAGTACAATAGGCGTAAAAAGCCTAGGATTGATTGTGACAGATGCATCCACAGATAGTCCCATATGAATCGTCAGTGTGTCAGTATATCAGACATGTGAAAACTGGTCGGCCAATCCTTGACTTTTTAGTCTTGGTGCGGTGGTCCAGTGGAAAGATGCCTGTTTGCTGATGCTATGCGGAGTTGCAGGCAGATTGACGGTTCGATCCCCCGACCGGGAGATGGTGATCAACAAATTAAACTAACGGGTGCAGCACTGTCGGCTAAGTTAGCACATGGAAATTGAAGCCGCACGTTGCCAGTGCGTCAATAAAATAAAAATACATATACTGCCAGAGCCGTGCTGGAGTCAGAGTACAATAGGCGTAAAAGCCTAGGATTGATTGTGACAGATGCATCCACAGATAGTCCCATATGAATCGTCAGTGTGTCAGTATATCAGACATGTGAAAACTGGTCGGCCAATCCTTGACTTTTTAGTCTTGGTGCGGTGGTCCAGTGGAAAGATGCCTGGTTGCTGATGCTATGCGGAGTTGCAGGATGACGGTTCGATCCCCCGACCGGGAGATGGTGATCAACAAATTAAACTAACGGGTGCAGCACTGTCGGCTAAGTTAGCACATGGAAATTGAAGCCGCACGTTGCCAGTGCGTCAATAAAATAAAAATACATATACTGCCAGAGCCGTGCTGGAGTCAGAGTACAATAGGCGTAAAAGCCTAGGATTGATTGTGACAGATGCATCCACAGATAGTCCCATATGAATCGTCAGTGTGTCAGTATATCAGACATGTGAAAACTCGTCGGCCAATCCTTGACTTTTTAGTCTTGTGCGGTGGTCCAGTGGAAAGATGCCTGGTTGCTGATGCTATGCAGAGTTGCAGGATGACGGTTCGATCCCCCGACCGGGAGATGGTGATCAACAAATTAAACTAACGGGTGCAGCACTGTCGGCTAAGTTAGCACATGGAAATTGAAGCCGCACGTTGCCAGTGCGTCAATAAAATAAAAATACATATACTGCCAGAGCCGTGCTGGAGTCAGAGTACAATAGGCGTAAAAGCCTAGGATTGATTGTGACAGATGCATCCACAGATAGTCCCATATGAATCGTCAGTGTGTCAGTATATCAGACATGTGAAAAACTGGTCGGCCAATCCTTGACTTTTTAGTCTTGGTGCGGTGGTCCAGTGGAAAGATGCCTGGTTGCTGATGCTATGCGGAGTTGCAGGATGACGGTTCGATCCCCCGACCGGGAGATGGTGATCAACAAATTAAACTAACGGGTGCAGCACTGTCGGCTAAGTTAGCACATGGAAATTGAAGCCGCACGTTGCCAGTGCGTCAATAAAATAAAAATACATATACTGCCAGAGCCGTGCTGGAGTCAGAGTACAATAGGCGTAAAAGCCTAGGATTGATTGTGACAGATGCATCCACAGATAGTCCCATATGAATCGTCAGTGTGTCAGTATATCAGACATGTGAAAACTGGTCGGCCAATCCTTGACTTTTTAGTCTTGGTGCGGTGGTCCAGTGGAAAGATGCCTGGTTGCTGATGCTATGCGGAGTTGCAGGATGACGGTTCGATCCCCCGACCGGGAGATGGTGATCAACAAATTAAACTAACGGGTGCAGCACTGTCGGCTAAGTTAGCACATGGAAATTGAAGCCGCACGTTGCCAGTGCGTCAATAAAATAAAAATACATATACTGCCAGAGCCGTGCTGGAGTCAGAGTACAATAGGCGTAAAAGCCTAGGATTGATTGTGACAGATGCATCCACAGATAGTCCCATATGAATCGTCAGTGTGTCAGTATATCAGACATGTGAAAACTGGTCGGCCAATCCTTGACTTTTTAGTCTTGGTGCGGTGGTCCAGTGGAAAGATGCCTGGTTGCTGATGCTATGCGGAGTTGCAGGATGACGCTTCGATCCCCCGACTGGGAGATGGTGATCAACAAATTAAAACTAACGGGTGCAGCACTGTCGGCTAAGTTAGCACATGGAAATTGAAGCCGCACGTTGCCAGTGCGTCAATAAAATAAAAATACATATACTGCCAGAGCCGTGCTGGAGTCAGAGTACAATAGGCGTAAAAGCCTAGGATTGATTGTGACAGATGCATCCACAGATAGTCCCATATGAATCGTCAGTGTGTCAGTATATCAGACATGTGAAAACTGGTCGGCCAATCCTTGACTTTTTAGTCTTGGTGCGGTGGTCCAGTGGAAAGATGCCTGGTTGCTGATGCTATGCGGAGTTGCAGGATGACGGTTCGATCCCCCGACCGGGAGATGGTGATCAACAAATTAAACTAACGGGTGCAGCACTGTCGGCTAAGTTAGCACATGGAAATTGAAGCCGCACGTTGCCAGTGCGTCAATAAAATAAAAATACATATACTGCCAGAGCCGTGCTGGAGTCAGAGTACAATAGGCGTAAAAGCCTAGGATTGATTGTGACAGATGCATCCACAGATAGTCCCATATGAATCGTCAGTGTGTCAGTATATCAGACATGTGAAAACTGGTCGGCCAATCCTTGACTTTTTAGTCTTGGTGCGGTGGTCCAGTGGAAAGATGCCTGGTTGCTGATGCTATGCGGAGTTGCAGGATGACGGTTCGATCCCCCGACCGGGAGATGGTGATCAACAAATTAAACTAACGGGTGCAGCACTGTCGGCTAAGTTAGCACATGGAAATTGAAGCCGCACGTTGCCAGTGCGTCAATAAAATAAAAATACATATACTGCCAGAGCCGTGCTGGAGTCAGAGTACAATAGGCGTAAAAGCCTAGGATTGATTGTGACAGATGCATCCACAGATAGTCCCATATGAATCGTCAGTGTGTCAGTATATCAGACATGTGAAAACTGGTCGGCCAATCCTTGACTTTTTAGTCTTGGTGCGGTGGTCCAGTGGAAAGATGCCTGGTTGCTGATGCTATGCGGAGTTGCAGGATGACGCTTCGATCCCCCGACTGGGAGATGGTGATCAACAAATTAAACTAACAGGTGCAGCAACTGTCGGCTAAGTTAGCACATGGAAATTGAAGCCGCACGTTGCCAGTGCGTCAATAAAATAAAAATACATATACTGCCAGAGCCGTGCTGGAGTCAGAGTACAATAGGCGTAAAAGCCTAGGATTGATTGTGACAGATGCATCCACAGATAGTCCCATATGAATCGTCAGTGTGTCAGTATATCAGACATGTGAAAACTGGTCGGCCAATCCTTGACTTTTTAGTCTTGGTGCGGTGGTCCAGTGGAAAGATGCCTGGTTGCTGATGCTATGCGGAGTTGCAGGATGACGGTTCGATCCCCCGACCGGGAGATGGTGATCAACAAATTAAACTAACGGGTGCAGCACTGTCGGCTAAGTTAGCACATGGAAATTGAAGCCGCACGTTGCCAGTGCGTCAATAAAATAAAAATACCTACCTACCAACCTACCTACATACCTACCAACCAGCCAACCAACCAACCAACCAACCAACCAACCCAACCTCCCACCCACCCACTAACCAATCAACCAACCAACCAACTAACTAACTTACTAACTAACTAAGACGTTTCTGTTATTGTTTGCGAAACATGTTAACTTATATATGAGCGGCACTGCCGGATCTCAGTAATTAGATTTGTCAACATGCAGCGGCGCAAATTTCTTGGCGAGAAATTGATTGTTTGGCCGTGATAGGTGTTTGTAAATAGGATTTCCGTGTCCGATGTACAACTACCCCCTTCCGTGGAGATGGTCAGCTTTGATTCCTCGGTGTTGAAGTCTTTTTTTTTTATTGGTACCAGCCATTTCGTTGCTTAGATTTAGTTAGTATATTACGTCGTAGGCTATGTTTACAGGATTTGGTTATCTTACGTTCGCACATGGTTGAATTCACCGTTCCAGATTATCCATCTATCATCTGACGTCATATGACGTCATAATCAGCTACGCGTCGTGTAGCATCACGTCATAATCATTACGTCATAAATGATTCTATTTGTCCGGTCTTTAACTCTTAATAGTCCGACATGTTGAACGAATTGTATATCTCTACTTCTTCTTCTTTTCGTTCGCTGATCATACCGCCAGTCCTGTAAGTGACTATCGACATGATCATAAGCGTTAAGTGCGTGGATCCATGGTTTATTAGAGTGCGCCGTGCGGCCTGGAACCTCCGTCTTCAGCACTCGAAGTTTCTGTCAGGGTTACCTCACCCTTACCTCCTTTAGTCGCCTCTTACGACACGCAGAGGATACGGAAGGTGTATTCTAAGCCCCACCTACAGGGCACATATATCTCTACTATTTAATAAACATGCTGTTGAACATTTTGAAACTAATTTGACTGGATGCTGTTGTTGCCATAGGCAGCACCAGCGCCCAGTCATGTTAGTTACAAAATATTCAATAGCTTACCTGTATGTATGGTGTATGATTACTGTATTCTGCGGCTGTAGTAGTAGAAACATCCTGCAGCGGTAATCAGTCCTTCTTTCTTCGCTTTTGCCCACTGTGTCTTGCCCTCAGCCCAAATCCTTAGCTTCCCCAGGTCCATTCTTGACTTGAGTGTAACTAATCCTGCTTTCTTGAGGTAACCTCGTAGCATACTTAGCAGATTTATGCAATGCCGTCCTCTCATGGCTATGTATTTGCTGGCTCCGAGTAGCGCGAATTCCAAGACTCTCTGCTCTGGTGTGGCTTCTGGCATCCTTAGCGCATGGCCAAACATTGACCATCTTTGCTGGGCGACTTTTACAGACAGTGGCGACGTAGTACACATCTTGTATAGTGCATCGTTGGAAATTGTACTATCTGGTCATCGGTGACCGGTGATGGTGCGTGGGTGTTTGCGGTGGCAGGCATCGAGTTTGTCTAGAGCTGCCTTTAGAGCTGCCCAGCTGTTACAGTTATACATCATCAACGATACGCAGGTTGAATTGTATAAACGTAGTCTTTTTTATCAAGGGCACCTTTGATCTACGAACCCATAGCTTCCAGAAGGACTGGAAAGCTATGTTCCCCATGATACAGCCTGCAGTAATGTCAGCAGTACTACAAAGCAGTGAGCTCAGGATTTTACTTTTCCTCCATGGTTCGCCGCCACGAAGTGAATCGTCATTTTCTTTAGTTTCATGTTTTGTATGTAGGTATATGTGGGTGAATTCTGTTTTGGATTCATTCATAAAGAGATTCTCAATTTTTAGTTTGCTTGCAGCTATTGGGAGTGGTTCGTCAAGGGGTTGCCTTTCCCCGTCAATAAAGTACACATCGTCGAGATATTCCATCTCTAGCGGCATGTCCAGTATTGATACCTGGAGGGTGGGGTGTGTGTGTGTGTTTGGTCTTCTGGAATTCCCCCGCACGGATTTCAATGCAGCAGCCAGGTAACAGGTGAAAAGGGCAGGGGATATCCCATCTCCCTGTGGGGAGCCGATTAATGTCTCAAACTCTACAGATTTCACTGAGTTGACTCGTACTCTCAGCCTGGTGAATGCAAGCAATAGTCTCACTAGTCGTAGCTCATCTTCATTGCAGCTGGCCTGGCGTTTTACATCTAGGATCTTTGAGTGCTTAATTGTGTCGAAGGCTCGTGACATGGCAATGCCCATTTTGCGGAATCCTAGTTTGGACATGACTACCGACACAAGCATGTGTTGAGCCCATACAATGTCTGCGCAGCTGCGTCCACATTTGAAGCCACTTTGACATGATCCGGTAGTCGTCGATCTTGTCTCGGATGCGCATAGGGTAACATTGGATAGGGTTTTCCGTATGCTATTAAGGAGTACAATGGGCCGCATATTGGCTGGGGGGGAGTCATTTCTTGGGCTTTTGTAGCGCGATAGGGGCGCCTTGGCCTACAGCGGTGATGGGAATGTGGTGCATAAAAGCTGAATTGATTAGGTGCGTGATCGGTTTTGAGATAATGTCACTTGCATATTTGAATAGTTCGTTGCTCATGCCATCAGGTCCAGGTGCACGTCCATCTTTCAGGGCTTTAAGTGCCTTCTCAACTTCCGCTGTATTAATTGGTGTTAGTAATGGCCTGGGGTCTCCTGAGAATGATTGCAAGGGCTCATATCATGGCCAGTGTACCGTTCCTTGAACCATTCTCGAATTGCCTCGGCTTTGTCCTGGTCAGTCCCGATAAACTGTCCTTCAGGGTTGTATGAGTGGTGGTGTGTAGTCACTAACTGTCAGCGCTCGGGCTGCCAGAAATATTTTGTGGCAGTCATAAGTGGCAATGATTATATCTGCTAGGGAGTCTGCTCGTTGCATAGCATGGTATTTTAAACGTTCGCTAATGTGGCGCAGAGTGTTATTGCGTTCCTGGCGTAGTTTGGTGCGATTTTCATTTTGGCCACTTTGATAGATGCGCAGACGTAATGCTTTCTGTTCTGCTGACAGTTTTACTACGAGAAGGTCGTCAGTGTACCTCGTTGTGTTGTTTGTTAGAACACCCATGGTGCTAGTAGCTGAAGATTCCATAGATTTCTGTATTTTGGTTAGGGCTTCGTTTGGATCGGAGCTGACGTCGATGTTAGCTATCTGCTACCCGAGGGTCTCTTTATATGACATTTGAGTGTCAGTTTCGCTGATGAGCTTGGGTAAGTTGTAGGTGACTCTACCGTCTTGTCTGGTATGGCGTTTATACATTAGGTAGAGCTGGATCATATGAAGGCGTGTAATGATTGCCTTATTGTCAGAATTGAGGTCTGTGCCACCATAGAAACGAGCATCCCGAAGTAGGGGTTTTGCTGCTGTCTTGCATAGTATGAAATCTATTTGGTCGAAGACAGCTGTTGTAGCCTTAGAACCATTTGGGGCTTTGTGATCAGCAATGTGTTCAGTCCATGTTGTCCGGTGACGGCATGGGTGCTGGAAAGCCGTATTTGTGGCAAATAGGCCATTGGAACTAAGGAATGCCACCAGTGCATCTCCATTGCTGTTGCGTGTGCCCTCTCCATACGATCCCATGCATAAGCCAAGTCCTAAACTTTTGTCTGCATTGCCGAATTTACCCAACTTGGAGTTGAAATCGCCACACACGAACAGTTGCCATCTAGCTGGGATAGTAATGGCGGAGCTCAGTTCTGCATAGGAGGAATCTAATATTGCTGGATTCTCTTTAGCTCTTTCGGTAGTTGGCCCATATGCATTGACTATGCGACACTTAATGGTGGTACGCTTGCACATTGGTATAGCCAGGTCGATAAAGATACATGCAACGCGATCACTGACGTTACCAAAACTAATGACATGGTCCAATACCTTTGGTCCGATTACGAAGCCTAATCCCCGGTAAGTGGCCTGTTTTTGCTCCATGGGTACTAGCTTATGGCCTGTCTGAGGTTGCTGCTCTGAGTGTTTAGCTACCTTAGTCTCTTGAATGCGTGTAATAACGATTTTATTGTGTTCACAATCTGCACCCAAGGTTTGGCTCTTTGATGTTGCAGTCAGACCACGTACATTCCACGTAGCTATGGTAAGCTCCTGGGAAGATTGCGTCGTCCGAGGATGTCGAGCACAGTTTCTTGTTAGATGAAGGTTAGACATAATCAGAGTTGCCTCTGTATGCAGATGTCAGCCCACAATCCTTGATGACTTAGTTTCACAACAAAGTTACCTGTATAGCTTTCTGGAAATTGATGGTCAGGGAGTTCAGAGATCGAGCGATCCCAACATGAGCGAGGTGTGGGTGGAGCGTAGCTAGAGATGGGTGTGTCATATTTAAAATGGAAAGGTCTATTTCATGAAAACGTACCAAATGTTGTCAGAGGTCTTTGTCAGCAAATATCTGTGTTGTACCTACGAATTTGTTTATTATTAAGCTATTCTCAGGAGTGGCAACTATGATTGGGATTAGATACATATATAAAAGCAATGTGGGTGCTTAATTAGAATGTGAGAATCACTTGTGAACCCTAAAAAATATCATAAAAACTAAAACTAAAACACAGAAACTAAAGCATAAAAATTTGTAGATGATATAACTTGTATAATCAGCATCTCTAGTAGACAATAATGCCACAATACTCCGTGCTAAGTATGTGGGAATGACCAAACGGAAACCGTACAATTTCCCTCCAGCGTAAAATCTGCAGTAGACAGAAACATTTTCAAAAACTCATGAAGGAGACCTTTTGCTAAGACCGTCACAACTCATGAATATAGCCATTCTTTAAACGATCAATCCAATAGAGCTATTGCCCCTGGCATAGCTTCTCTATAACACTATGTTGCAATAGTGAGACAAAACACAACCGTGTAACTATATAAGCCAAATTTGATATCTGAATCATGCTACTTTGAAGAGTATATTATTTAGATGTCAGGACCGAAGTTTTCCCAAATGCATTTGCCCATTCCTTTAACATTTAGAATGACAGTCTATTTTGATAAGCATAGCATCATTGCATCCACTGAGAAAAACAAAATGACAGCATCGATAAACACAGCATACTGTCAAGCCCATCTCACTCAAGGCCATCACGTTCCATATTTTGAAGACATGGACATTTGCACATTTCTTTACATCAGAGATGCCTTATGATTTTATATATTCTACTAAAGTTTTTTTGTGTTATCAATAGACCTTCCTTTTGCACAATATCGGGGAAATCTGCATTTTTGTCATTTCAGGTCAAGACCATAACATTTTGTCAATACCGTCACATACATCAAGAAAACCATATTTAATTTTTCATTTGGATTCATGCAATTTAACTTTATAGCTAACGAGTGGATATATTATTTATTAATTGTCCTTATGTATATTATTCTTGACAATCTTGCATCGCGTACATCGGATCTGCATGTTAGTTTTGGTAAAATTACCTCTGATACAGTGTTCACCATGATGTTAACCGTCTTGAACAAATCGATGGGAATGGGGGCAGTGAGGACACAATTTCAGGAAATGGATTAAGATTAAGAATGGCAAGTTATAAAATCATCATTTCCAACGAAGTCAAATGAATAAACATTCAGATAATTATATATCAAAACGGTTTGAAATTTGACCTTCCTGACCCACCCGTTTGGTACGTTTTCCTGAAATTGACCCACATACGCTTTTTGTATCGTAGAATGGGACCCGACTCGTTTGTGCGCCCTACGGCTGCGCATGTGTGCGTGTACTTACCATTGCCTTTCCAGTCGTGTGGGACAACCGTTTTGGACTCCTATTCCGACGCATTTGCTCTCTAGCCAACTTCCCAGAATTCAATACGCTTACTACCGTATAACTTCAACCGGAACAATGTACCTGGTAAGGTTCCGGTTAACATCATAGTGAACAGCTTTGACGAAGGCATCAGATCTGCATCTCTACCCGTGTTAGCAGCTGTCCATGTTTTTTGGTCAACCTTCTTTTGAACTATTCCATCCAATGGACTGTTCCAGTTTATCCATCCATCATATGACGCCATATGATGTCATAATCCACTACGTGGCGCGTAGAATGACGTCATAGTCAACCACGTCATGAATGACGTAGATAAGTACATCAGGAACACATAATTGGTGACAGACTAACGGCTGTTGTCCGAATTGTATGTCTTTACTATTTAATAAAGATTATGTTGCATATTTTGAAACTATATAGTCATAGGCAACGACAGATATAGAAAACTGGAAATGCACATTGGTCATAGGGAACTGTATAGGGTGTGCTGGGCGGGGCCGTGGTGTGGGCCCGAGAGTCCGCCACCACCTGAAAATATAGATATCTGAATGCTCTTAGATGGCATCTTCTGTATTTTCACATGTATATTTTATGGACCATCAGTTTGCTGTTAATTTATTGCACCGTTTGCCAAATTTTATTGTTTTCAAAACATAATTTATACTACCGCATCCTCTCAAGTTCTTGAGGCGACGGCGCGGGACTCCTGAGAATGACTGGATGACATATTCTATTAATTTTGAAAATAATTACACTTTAATTAAGAAAACAACATATTTTTAAGAACTCAAACTATAATCTAAAAGCGTACGTGTATGATTGTTTTGAAATTGAGGGGTTAAAAGTTACTACACTTAGGACATCATATGCTGCAAATGTTCGATGTGTTAAGAAACATGCTGTGAAATATTTTGGAAATAATTGGCTCGAAGAAATTTTCCGTTGAAGATTTTAAGAATAAGTCCTTGCCAATCTTTGCTTTGCTTTAACCACTACACTTGCTCGCCGCTCCGCCCCCCCCCCCCCCCACCCCCCCCCCCCCCCACCCCCCCCCCTCCCCCCCCCCCCCCCCCCCCCCCCCCCCCCCCGACACACACTCCCACCCAACCCACTGCAAACACCCCCTCCCTCTCCCTGCCCATTCGTCCCTCTCTCTCTCTCTCTCCCTCTTTCTCTCATCATTTAATTGTTCTTCCCTCACATCCGAGTCACTTCTTGGTCAGCATACCAACATGCTCATGGGCCCTGCGTCGAAGCAGTCTGCCTCCTTAGGGTGACTGTAAACGTCTACCATCTTGGGAAGATTTCCGCGCAGGCTATACAGATTTTGGAATGTGACGTCATAGCATTAGTATATAACCACATCTTATTGGTAATGTTTTACGTCATATCGTCATAGAAATGAATCTCAATGTCAGCTGTGTCGGTTACTCTAATAGGTTAACCGGTTGTAAGCCATCAGCCAACCACAGCATTCGTCACATCAGCCATTAACCATGGAAAAGCAAAATATTTGCTTATTGAATGCCCATTTGCAGGCCGAGAGAAGACCGTTTTTAAAAATTTACGACTGGAATGACTGGCTCTGTTATCGAGCCAGTCATTCCAGTGGTAACAGTACAAAATCGTATTTTCTCGGCCTGCAAATGGACAGTCGTCAAGACCACCGCAGAGGCCGGGTTCAACGTGAAATTGTTAGCAGACTCCCTGGGGAGGCCGTGGTTAGAAGCTATGGTCGATGTTTCTTGAATACCCATTTTCATGGCACTTTCTAAAGCATATATGAAGTCTAACTCAAAATAATGGGAATAATTCTCAATATATATCGTCTTCGAGCGAGATTTGTAGAGGATTTTCTCAATGAGTCAATCATGAACACGTGTCAGTAGTGTCGTGTGTTATTGAAGGCTGGTTATATATCATGCTAAATTTGTATATAAATTGCTTATTTTGGAGATGAACCTGCAGCGATACTACGTATCGGTAGGTTGGCCATACATCCATTGCAAGCCCGTTAAAGATCAAAGTTGGTAAAAATGTAAATTTTCTTATAGCAAATGTCGATTTGCAGACCAAGTGAAGACTATTTTTTTTAAAAACAATTTCCAAATAGAATGATTGGTTCTGTCATCCACCCAGTCATTCGACTGGTAATAACACACCCCTTGGCCTGCAAATGGGTATTTCTCAAGACCATTACAAGGCTGGATTTACCATTTAATGACAAAATCGTGAAGATTTACATGATAACACATGCCACTGGGCCAGTACTTTGCCAATGCCGGGCTGTATTGGCCCTGCCGATGCCGGCCCGTATTGGCCCGGTATTGACTCAGTATTGGTCCCGTAACACCCGCCTTATGAGTGTTGCTTATTACGCGAAAATTGTCCTAATCCTGACAAACCTTTCAACGAAATATGTTGCCGCAAACATAACGCGTGATCGACTTAAAGAGGTCGACACTTAAATCTGAGTTTGAGTCGGCCCTTGTCGTCCACTGCACATGCATTTCGAGTAACATATTGGCTTTTTCTCGATTCCATTACGCTTCGAAACGACAATGTATCCAGACTACGGAATGTACTTTTGGGAAGAGCATGAGTGAGTTGCGTCCCTTTAGTCGTGAACTGATATACAATTATGTTCGATCTTATCAACAACCCCTTACCACTCATACCAGCCAAAACGACTTCTTCACTGGTCTTATGAAATGCCGATTTGCAGACAAAGTGAAGACTATTTTCGAAAATTTACCACTGGAATGACTGGCTCGATAGCCGAGCCAGTCATTCCAGAGGTAAAATTGTCGAAAAAACGTCTTCTCTTGATCTGTAAATGTACATTTTCTGAGAAAATTGAAATTTCCTTGAACAAATTCGTGGTTTAAATGGTTAAGTAGGCTGGCTATATACGGATCAAACTCAATAGTAGACGATTCGTAATAATTGATGAGAGACGTATGAAGCGAACGACACTAACAAAAGTTATGCATTTAGTAAAATAAAATGTATATCCTATCTGTCAATTTGTCACCTCGAATCTTTCAACAAAACGAACTTTATCAAAGATAAGCACTAATGGCGTAATGCAGTTTTAGGTATGTCACGCTCATCTCTACCTAAGCACCACCCACGATTTGCCCGTGTTGGGATCGATCGATCCGCGCCCTCACTGAATCTCAATTTCCAGAAAGCAATACGGGCAAGCTAGTGAATATTTTGAAACAAATTTGACTGAGTGCTGCGCCCAGTCAAATTAATTTCAAAATATTCAATAGAATGTTTATTAAATAGTAAAGACATACAATTCGTACAACTTGACGGACGATTACGCGTTTATGAGGGACTAAATCGCGTTATTCATGACGTAATTACCTATGGCGTCAGCCTACATGTGGCGTTGTCAGTTATGACGTCATATGATAGATCGATAAATTGGGTTCCTAAATAGAAGGACATATATGGAATAGACGCATCTATTATATCAAGAAAGAAAAGAGACGACAACTGCCTTGCATTCCACAGGGAACACTTTCCAGAGAGCTCGACTAGATTAACAGAGCAGAAAAAGCTTTCTCCAATGGAATGATACGTTTTGTTAGAGCGCTCTGCTATTTCGAGAAACATGTTTGGATGTGACTCGCGAAAAACAAATTATGTTTTTAATCTGTGACATATTGGACCTGACAGCTTTAGCTATGCTCCGCCATTCTCTATCTAAGCCCCACCCATAACACGCTCGTGTTGGGATCGATCGATCTCTGAACTCCCTGACTATCAATTTCCAGAAAACTATGCAGGTAAGCTGTTGAATATTTTGAAACTAATTCGTCTGGGTGCTGTTTCCTGCTTATGGCAGCAACAGCGCCCAGTCAAATTAGTTTCAAAGTATTCAACAGCATGTTTATTAAATGGCAAAGACCTACAATTCGTACACATATCGGACTATTAAGCGTAAAAGACGGAGTATTTACAATCATTCATGACGTCATGATTATGACGCCAGCATACACGTCACTTATTTGATTATGACGTCATATGATGGATGGATAAACTGGAAGTTGAATTGCACTCGAAACAACGTCAGACATCTCATAGGCATATATTGCGGCATACGCGTATTGCGCAAAGGATGTCGGGGTGGGCGGCTGGGAGGTGGGGGGGGGGGGTGTGTGTGTGTGTGGGGAGCGCTCTGTTGAAACATTATCGTCCCGTGTAGAATAGTTTTGTTAGAGACTGCTCTAACAGAGCGACCACTGGAAACTATTTTTTGCCCCTCTTACGGAACATAAGGCAGGTAGGTACTCATGAGCTCATATCATGACACAGGGTACGTGTTATAGTCTGTCATCAGCATCATCGTTAAATGAATTCTTCGAAAAGACAAAGTGGGCCGAAGCCAATAAAATTTGACAGGAAGCGTTATTTGGACATAGAAATTCAAGACCTTACGCGCAAAGCCGTGTCTAGGCCCCAACAACCAGGGACCATGGATGCAAATATTGAGGGATTGGGGTTTGTTGATGGGCGTGGTGTGGGCGTGGGGGTTGCGCAAATCACTCATAGCAGGGGAGGGGTTGGGGAAACATCACTAAACACACAACTGCAGCGGGGTGGGTAGGTGGGTGGTGGAGGTTGGTTGGTTGGATGGTTGGGCGGGTGCATGCGTGCGTACGTGAGTGGGTGAATGAGGGGGGGGAGTGGTTGAGGGAGGGAGGGAGTGTGTGTATGTGTGGGTGACTAGGTGTGCGTCTGTCCTCCCCGCCTCTCTTCCTAGCTCGGCTAGCTGCTTGCCCATGTGCCTGCCTGCGCAAGTGTGTACATGCCTCAAGTAGGCCTACATATGCCATGGGATATTAATCTAAATTAGCGCTACATGGAATTGAAAATGTATTTTACACAAATTAAAATACATTCATACAATGCTGGCAGTATGATTGTAATCAACAACTATACGCTCGTTCATCAGTCGTCGATCCTCTACCATCCCGCGCAGGATTCCTTGTTTATGAACATTTCCTTGCTACCCGGATTTTTGACAATGCTTTAGCCGTAGGGACCTACAAATCTACGGGAGTGGAATAAAATTCGAAACGCGTGGCCCTCCTCAACACATTTTCGACCTAAATCTGCTCAATTTCCAATCAATTCTCTCTAGGGATGGCACATAGAATTTACACATTCACCGATCTATCTATCCCTGGATGCCAACCAATAGATAGATGAATCTTACTAACGCCCACCACCTCTTCCCCATGATGCTTAGCTGCTGTAGTAAATTTTGATAACAATTTCACTGAAACGCTTTCATCAACTTCAGCCAACTTGTTTTCAAAATGTCTATCAGATGTGATACGGAGCTACATATGCAGCAAGCCTCCGGAAATTTATGTTGAAAATGGTTAAATGGCCTTCCAAGTAAAACCCAGTCCTTGAGTTGAAATGAAGAATGAATAATGACGACAAAAAGAACTCGACTCAATTCGACTCCTGTCCCGCAGTTAATATATCATCTAGATTAAGTATGGCGCTTTGTTGACCGTTTAAATCCGGTAGACCAAATTCCAAGACTAATTTACAGTTTAATAAATATTATGTTGACTATTTTGAAACTAGTTTGACTGGAAGCTATTGCTGGCTTGCTGAAATTCAGATTCTGGGAATTCAGGGTTCAAAGTCTTAAATCTTTTTATTCCGGTTCTCAATCCAACACGTGATCCATGTTAGACGCACGTTTGATTTATCGGTTCTAACGCCATTTAAAACAGAAATTAATGGCTGCAACAATGAGTGATTCGTTTTTAAAGCAATTTTAGTCCATTTTAACCGTCGACTGCCGATTTTTTTGCAAACGTCACATTCCAGGACATATCTCTGGACATGCTAAATATTTCGAAAACAATTTGATTGAAAGTTGTTGGTCGCTAAGCCACCAACAACTTTCAGTTGTATTGTTTTCAAAATATTCAGCAAGTCAAGAGTTCTTTTGCTCACGGAACTGATAGTCTGGTGGCTTGCAGAAGTGAACAGTTAAGGCGGCAAAAGGTAATTCATACCCTATTAATGTGAAAAGATATTATTAATTTTGCTTTTCAAGTTATAAATTTTGAACTTGAACGTTGAAGTAGCAGTCAGTAGGCCTACATTAATTCCACAGTAATCATGCATGTAAGTCGTCGAATATTTTGAAACTAGTTCAACTGAGAACTGTTGGAACCTGTGGCAGCAACGGCTTCGGGTCAAATTAGTTTGAAGAATATTACACTCATGTGAAGTTATTAACGTATTTGTTAGGTCTGATTGGAACGACACAAATAATCAATTGCTACGTATATTTCACAATAGGAGCGGAAGGAGCGGCCTGGGGCACATGGGCCCTTCGCCCTTAACGCAGGTTCCCGGGCCAGGTACTGGGCCGCATTGCCCTAGTATTGGCCCAGTAAAGGGCCAGCAGCTTTCGTTTTCAGGGACATATATGTGTCTGATTACATGGAAAACAATCTGACACGCACACAATTGTTGCTTCTCAAGGCAGTACTGGCTTTCATTCAAGTTATTAAAAAATATAATCAAAGAGGTTTCATATTTGTTTTTTTATGAAACCAGATTCTTGGAGTTATACTGTAGACTAATGATAGAAGGAGCTCTAATGCACAATACAGACAAGAAATAACTTGCCATGATTCCAACACAAAAACATACTGTTGAATATTTTGAACATAATTGGATTGGAAGACATTGCTGCCTAAGGCAGCAATGTCTTCCAATTCCTATTATGTTCAAAATATTCACCAGCATATTTCTAAATAACTAACGTGGTTCTGTTTTTGTTTTAGAAACACGTTAATGCATTTACGAGCTGTACTATATTTCATCCCAGAGCGGTCGAGATAATAATCCTGCATGGTATAAAATCCGATGGACAGATCCGATCTGCCACTCAAGCATATGACGTCACTATCAATTACGTCATGTGTGAGATAGCGTCATAATACATAGCAACGCATCTTCTTATTCTAGTCCCCCCAGCAGACTGAAGCGCCCGTCATGTGTACGAATTGTATGTCTTTACTACTTAATAAACATTTTGTTGACTATTTTGAAAACTAACTTGACTGGACGCTGTTGCAACAGCACCAAGTAAAATTTGCTTCGAAATACTCAACAGGTTATGTCTACCTGTCTAGTTACCTTGAAATTGGGATTCTGGGAATTCAGGTTTCAAGTCATATAAATTGATTTAAACAAAGTTTATTTCTTAGTCTATGTGAGAGCACAATAAGACATGTCTTATGAGCGTGTCTCCCACTTACGTACAAATATAGTTCATTAAATAACTCAAGAGTCGGAATAATAATATTGCCAACTGTCGTAACAGTAATAACAACAACAACAACAACAACAACAACAACAACAACAACAACAATAATAATAATAATAATAATAATAATAAGAAGAAGACTTTTCATGTACTTTATTTTGGATTCATAAAAAACGCTTTAATTTAATACATCACTCATAAATTATTTTTAAAAACACGTCATAGACAATATAAATATATTCCTGAATCAGTCTGAGTATCATTTAAATAAACATTGTATTTATGAAGAATAACAAATATGTCAAAATATCACAGATCTACGTCAATTTTGTAAAAAAAACAACAATCCAATCCGTATAAAAATCAATGGGAATCAGTCATCAAAATCATCAGTCATCAGTCATTAAAATGTAAAATGATGAAAGTGGACAAAATAATACTGAAAGGTATAACTAAATACCATTAAATGTTAAAATATCGTCTTCAGTACTACAAACGAAGTGGTCAATTGCCCAAAAATTTTTAAAGTTTTCTAGTGACCCATTTTGCTGGTGGTATTTAAATTCAATAGTCACACGAGCTCGCATTCGAGAAATGCATTCTCGAAGGGCGTCCGTCTGACCATTGCCATCCATTAGACGCTGCCGCGTTACATAGGTAGCCATTTTAGCGTTTGCCATGATCCAATTGCATATACGATGTTTAATTTTACGTGCAGATTTAGACGAACAATGGGGGCATAGAAAGCCTTTGACATAATTCTCAGGCTTAAATTCATCAGCCAGTGTTAAAAATAGAACTGCTCGTCTAACAGCACACAAAAGTGGTTGGAGACGTGAACATGTTATAAAAAGATGTGCTAAATCTTCACGATCGCCACAGTAAACACATTTATCATTAATACAATATCCGGCCTTATATAGAAAAACACCAGTGTTGAGTGCCCCATGGAAAACCTTCCATGACAAATCTCCTTCGTAGTATGTACACGGATATTCATAAAAACAGAGACAATTATCTGTAAAATCAATATTTAGAGAAAGTAGATCTCTCCATATGTTACTTTTGGTATTATGTGAAATCATTGAGTAACATTTTAATAAAGACATCTTGTATAGTTCCTTCTTGCAAAGAGATGGTATCAATACAGTAAAAACCGAGTCATCATTAATATTGCATGATAATTCATAATTGTATACTGACCTGGGAATGTCAATAGGTCGATCTAATAGTTCGAACCATTCATTGGGTATGCTATCCCATAGAGTGTTCAAGTTTATTTGAAGCAATCGTCGAGACCTGTTGCCAATTTTAAGGAGTAAGTCTTCAAGTGCAATTCGTTTATCATTTACCAAAATATCAGCTAGAATGGTAGCATTCGCACTTATAAAATCTTCGTAGCAAAAAGTAAATCCAGTGGAGATATTCTTGATCAAAGGATTTAGAAACAGTGGTTCATTTAAAACATCGATTTTACAGCTTGGATGCGATGTTCGCATAACATTGAAGAAAAACCAAGAATTGAGCACACTCTTATAAAAGATAGGTATATTACGAATCATCTTTACATCCAATTGAATAGAGAAAATCTGATAATCGTAATTTAGTTTATGTATCTGTTTGAGAAAGTAGCTGCTAAAGCTGAAACACGGATGAAAAGCGAAATAGTTCATAAAGGATTGTGCATACTGAATACGGAATGTCCGTATCCGAGATTCTAAATGCACTAGTCCTTGCCCACCTTTGTCTAAAGGCAGAAACAGTAACTCTTTGGGAAGCCAGTGCTTTCCAGACCAGATGAAGTTAATTAACAGTTTTTGAATAGCATTTAAAATATTACCAGGGACATCGATAACAGCTAACCTATGCCAAAGCTTAGAAGCAGCAAGCAGATTAGTAATAGTGATCCTACCTCTAAACGATAGAGCTTTTGATAACGGGAGCCAGTTAAGAAGTTTTGTGCTGATTTCATTTTCAAGATTTTCCCAATTTTGTTTGCAAAAATCCAAAGAATTGCCAATATAAATACCGAGAATCTTTAATCCATTGCTATTCCATTTTAACCCCAAAGGCTCGTCAATACGCCATTTCCAGGAACCAACCCAAAAACCTTCTGACTTTGAGTGGTTAATTTTCGCGTTGGAAGCAGACTCATATACATGTATCAAATCTCGCAATTTAATAAAATCATCATTACACGTACACAAGGCAGTTATGTCATCAGCATAAGCTGAGCAAGAAACCCTTTCACCCGAGATATCAGGCAGGGCCACCCCCCTCAGTCCGTTATTTGAGCGTATCTTAACTAATAATGGTTCGATACAGATACTGTACAAAGCGCCTGATAGTGAGCAACCCTGTCTGATACCACGGCTAAAAGAAACAGGCATAGATAATAAATTATTTATTTTCAGTAAACACGAAGTGTCATTGTAAAGAAGCTGAATGCATTTAACAAAAAAATCACCAAAGCCAAATGCGCGCAAGGTATTCAATAAATACTGGTGACTTACCCTATCAAACGCCTTCTCCTGATCTAGGGATACAACGCCAAGAGGTAACGACATGAAATTTGAATACTCGACGACGTCTGCTATCAACCTAATGTTATTGGAGATCTTACGTCCTGGTACGCAATAGCTTTGGTCTATGTGAATAATTTCTGCGAGTACTGTACGTATACGATTATACAAGGCCTTGGAAAATATTTTCAAATCTACACATAAAAGTGATACAGGTCTCCAGTTCTTTAAATTGGTTAAATCACCTTTCTTAGGTAATAATGTCACAACCGCTCGCCTGCATGAAATAGGTAATAACATGTCTTCAATTGATTCATTAAAAACATCAAGAAGATCAGAACCGATAGTTTCCCAAAAGGTTTTGTAAAATTCCGATGGTAGTCCATCAATTCCAGGAGCTTTGTTGTTATTGAGATGGTTAACAGCGTCAGTAAGCTCTGGTAAACTCAGGGCCCGATCTAACTCAATTCTGGAAAGCTCACTTAGATTAGGAAGATCTGATAAAAGCAGGTTTTCAGACACTTTGCATGAGCTTGACTTCGCATATAATTCACCATAGAAATCAGAGGCGTGGCTCAGAATATCCGTATCAGAATTAACCATTTCACCGGTTGGGATCTTCAACTGTGAAATAGTTTTATTCATCACACGTTTATTCTCAAGATTAAAAAAATATGTAGTAGGTCTATCTGATTCATTTATATGCTGGAATCGCGATCGAATCCAAGCATCCCTATTTTGCTCTTTGAGGAGAGTTGTTAATTCAGATTGCTTTTGGTTAATTACCTCTAATAATTCATTTGTTTTTGGAATTTTGACCGATAACTGATCAATTTCAGCTTGTAAGTCTGATCGTCGCTCACGGAAAAGGACAGCTCGTTCTCGGGAATAACGCTGTGATAAAATACATATATGCTTTTTGGCCAAATCCCACCAATCCTGTAGACAATCAAAATCACATTTTTTCCCTTGCCAACCATTCCAGAAATCATTAATTAAAAGCACATAGTTTCTTTCACTCAACACAGCGGTATTCATGCACCAATATGCACTTTTCCGTTTTACACTTTTAAGCTGAAATATTGCTCTAACATAATCATGGTCAGAATTGGTGCAAGGAATTATGGAACAACTGCTTAAAAACTGTCTAAAATTACTATGAATGTAAAAACGATCAAGTCTGGATGCAGTCCCATCGGACCTGTGCCAGGTGAAAATTTCATATTGTGGATAGAGGCAGCGATATGCATCAGTAAGACTATTGCTTGTAATTAAAGATTTAAGGGAATCCGCAGCTGGAGAGTGTGGTTCTGTTGCTGATGTTCTATCTAACTCATAATCAAGTGTACAGTTAAAATCACCACCTAATATTATAGGATATGGTTCGGACAATGTGGAAATATGAGTTTTTAGCATATCTATGCATTTCAATTTGTCATGAGACTCTGTGGGATTGTAAACATTAATCAGATAAAAATAGATGCCATGTATATTTGCTGTGACATGTAAGATTCTTCCCTGAGCAACTGTGATCGTTTCAATGATATTTACATTTAACTTGGGTTTAAATATTATAGCAACACCAGCTGTATTTGTATTAAAATGTGAAAAGACAGCTTGACCTCTCCATATAAGTCGCCATAGCGACTCATCCGGCTGAATTGTGTGAGTATCCTGGAGAAACACAATATCGGCAAATAAATCTTTGCGAAGTTCATTAAAAATACGAAATCTTTTAAAAGAGTCACGACAACCTCTCGTATTTAGTGTAACAATTGAGAGGGAAGCCATAATTAAAAATAATTGAATAAATCTTAGAACAAAGATACCCATAATTGTTTGGTGTAGAAAAGAAACTGTATTCAAGTCCGTTACTAGATTGACCATAGGCGGAAACAATTAATTCCGTAAGCTACGGTGTAGCTTAGTGACTATTTTGGTGACACGAGACTTGAACGCAGATTCTAAGCCAGGTTGTTTCTTCAATCGTATCAACTGATGTATCAGTAATTTTAAGTTGGGTTGAAAGGCTTTGCATTTATCTATTACCTTTTTACTATATTTTACACTTTCTATAAATAGTTTCACATCTTCAAGAGAGGGCATTACCTCCCTTGAATCAATAAAATCTGTCATGTCCGAAAGTTCTGAACCAATAGACATGCTGTCAGCGTCGCTGGTGTCCTCGTCCAGCAGTTCACCCTGCGATAAAGGCGGCATACCACCTGCTTCTATTCCAAGCCTGTCCGAATCACAAGGATCATGTCCAGGTTTGAAAACTATAGATGCATTATTAACACTGGTTGCTTTCGCCAATGAGATATTTACATCGAGTTCACTTAGGATTTCTTGTGTCGACATAACAGTTCTCTCAGCTACACAACCCTCGTCAGATAATGGAACAGGGTCGTATAATTCCGATTCACGGTGAATTTGAATGACAGTGACAGCAGAGTCCCCATTGGGCGCCGTGTTGGAATTACCAGGTTCATCTGTGAACAGAGCTGGGTTTTGCTGAGTAGCCTGGTCAATTGAAGTAGCATCATCTACAACAGTGGAATTATCCGACGGTGCACTGGTAATGTCCGCCTCATTATCGGTTTCAGGATCAGTGACAATTAGATCATCGCTCAAGACGCTATAACGATTGGAAAACTGAGTCTTACGACGTTTATTCTGAGGTGATTTCTTAGGTGACGATTTACTGACTATATCAACTGGTTTATCGTTTCTTTGTGACAGTGTTTGTGGAAAATTGTTATCATTTAGCACAAGATCGGTATTCGGTATGACGTCACGATTTTTATTGTTGACCGGCTCGTCCGCAACATTGTTGTTACGGTTATCATGACCCACCGAATTGTCGTGAATGTCATTCAATGGGCAAAAGCGTTGAAAATGTCCTTTCTGAGCACATTTAAAACAGACAATCTCGTCCGTACTTATAAATAGTCTATGGGACCTTCCTATGTACGGGATGTCCACAAACTCCGGTAATGGGGACTTTTCCATTACAATCTGGATCTGCCGTCTAAAACTTTTCACATGTCTTAACTCTGGTGACTTGCAGCCTAAAGGTATTGGCCGGCAATTTCCGAGCACCTTTCCTTGGCTTTCCAACGCTTGTTTAATAACAAAGTTCGGGATGTATGGTGGGACATTAGATATAATTAATCTCGTCGGCTCATTCTCCAAGGAATACACATTGTGGTAGCAGCCACCTACGTTTATACCGTCAATACACAGTCTATTGACTTGTTGCTCCGTTTTGACATAAACCGCGATTCCTCCTTTAATTCGTGAAGCAGCTACAATATTCTCCGGCTTTACGACGGCGGCGGCGCCTTTCACGTAGGCCTCTACCGCCACACCAGCTAGACTATCAACGCGTACACCATGTTTCCTATCAATGCCCGCGAATGGTTCGTAATCTAAAGCAGGGGTGGTGACTGGGTCACTTCGAGTCTCTCTCAGGCGCTCCGCATAACTAACCTGTCTGGCCATTGTCCAAACACAATAGCCTAATCAAGCGTCCACTTCGGCCAACAGGCCGACTACCCTATGCTAATGGCGCTATAAGTGTTACAAGTATATATAGAGTTACGAAAACCAGAGAAAAATCAAATTATGTATGAACACATTAATAAAACACAAAGTTATTAACACAAACATAAGCACATACGCGTTAGCGCATACAAAAGACAAAAAGTAAACACAACTGACAATTATAAACAGTCAACAAACGGACTAAACTGAGAGCTCTTCTAAAACACGTCTTTTCTCAAAGAAGAAGAAGAAGAAGAAGAAGAAGTAGAAGAAGAAGAAGAAAAAGAAAAAGAAGAAGTAGAAGAAAAAGAAGAAGAAAAAGAAGAAGAAAAAGAAGAAGAAAAAGAAGAAGAAAAAGAAGAAGAAAAAGAAGACGAAGAGGAAGACGAAGAGGAAGAAGACGAAGAGGAAGACGAAGAGGAGGAGGACGAAGAGGAAGAAGAAGAAGAAGAAGCAAGAGGAAGAGGAGGAGGGGGAGGAGTAGGAGGAGGAGGAGAAGAAGAGATTTTGTAGGTAGCCTAATGATGGCAGAATGAAATCTACGGGAGAAGGAGAAAAGTATGGTTCGACGAATCACAAGGCGGTATAAGGAGAAAGGTGGAGCTAGATGTGCTGTAGTCACCCGTGCTGGTTCACACTGCATGGCCATCCAGAAACTTCTGCGGCTATAGATTTGTCGACACAATCCATGAGTGGTATTAGAAATTATTGTAGGCCATTTAAACCGACAGGTGTCAGTACTATATTGACATAGAATGGTGGAAACCGTGATGTTTAACTCTACATCAACGTCAGCGTGGCCATATAGAAGTTGCTGAGTGGTTAGGGTTGTTGAGGAGAAATTGGAGGCAAGCTCATTTTCACAGGTGGTTCTTTGCTCGTTAAAATGTGGACAGTAAAAAAGGTAATGTTTGGCAGATTCGCCAGGATGGCCACAGGCGCAGCTAACAGAGTCAGAAAGGAAGTTATCGAATAAATGTCTATTTAATCCACTGCATCCGTTACGAAGCGTACTTAAGCATATATTAGCCACTCTTGCGCCGACGTAGTACCGCTGAGAGGGACTGGGTATATGGGACATTGATCTTAGTTTGGTCTTGAATTCTGGTAGGGTATTGGACATAGTGACAGGTGCTGGAAGGGTGTTTCAGGCGCGTACTGTTGCTGGGAAAAACGACTCGCGATAGAGTTCCGTTCGACATCTAACTGGGGTGAAAGAATTCGAGCGTCGGATATTGTAGGGATTACGTGCTAGTATCAGTGGAGGGAGATAATCAGTCAAGGCCTCGCTCGTCATCCCATTGAAAATTTTGTAAAACATGACTAGTCTGTGAATTTCTCGTCGGTGGGAAAGTGTTTCTATGTCAGTTTCTATATACAAATCTTCGATGTGAGCACTACGTGTCACTCCGCTAATTGTCCTAAGAGCATCCTTTTGTACATCTTCTAGTCTGTTAACAGGATATTGTGGTAAATTATCACAGACAGCATCTGCATATTCCAACGATGGCCTAATAAAGCTCTTATACCTGATTTCGAGACATTCGCGGTCTAAGATATATTTTAGTCCTTTGAGTAAGGAAAGCTTGAGCTGGGCATTTGCTAGTATATTTTCCACATGGTTGTGCCCATGACCGTTATTGATGAAAGTGATACCAAGGTGCTTATCATGAGTGGATGGAACTATTTCAGAATTTTTGAAATTTATTGGAAAAACGGTATAAAGAAATAATAAATAAATAAATAAGGACGTTGTGCATAAAGAAATAAATAAGGACGTTGTTTTTGAAGCATTAAATTCGACTATCCATGTGTTTGCCCAATGGGTCATTACTTGCAGATCGTGGTCGACAGATGATGTGTCTTCTTGGTTATCCGACATCAGATAAAGGCATGTATCATCGGCAAATAGTCTGATATTATTTAGTATATCGTAAATAAATACTAAGAAAAGTAGTGGCCCAAGAACGGAGCCCGGTGGCACACCAGCATGTAAGCGAAGCAAAGTAGATTCATAACCATCTATAGCTACTCGCTGGTAGCGATTATAAAGGTAACTTTCAAACCACGAAAGTAGATTTCCAGCGTTGCCAAATTGTTTGAGCTTCTGTATGAGGCCACGATGCCACACTCGGTCAAATGATTTGGAAATGTCGAAAAATAACAACAATACCTCTTTTTGTTCATCTAGAGCTTCGGCGGTATCTGTATATAAGCCTAATAGTTGATTTACTGTAGAATGTGAAGGAGGAAAGCCAGACTGATAGGGAGTGATGCTATCTCTAATGTGGTTGTAAATGTATTTAAAAACCGATCTTTCCATGACCTTGCTAAGACAACGTAAGAGAGATATTGGGCGGTAGTTTGTACACGAGTCCCTTTCCCCCTTTTAAAAAACCATATAAATTGATAGCAACATGCGGAAAAGTAGGAGGAGCTTGGCTAGAAATGGGCGGGGTATAGCTAGTAATTGATCCATCCATTCTTCAATACTTCTTGCTAAGCCTTTCATTCTCACACATGCGTCGTTTGCTGAGAGGAATATAATCAAACCCCCATTTATCTTCAATGATGGACCATTTTCGGAGTGTCCCGGATTGTTTCAGTCAGTTAAGGCTATGAAATATTCCAATGCATTTTCTTACTCTGGGTGAATTGATAGCGATGGAAATGGACGAATCCAGTCTCTCAGTCAATCATATGACGTCATAATCAAATACGTCATATGTAGGCTGACGTCATAACCATTAGGTCATCAATGGCGTGATTATGTCCGTATTAAACAGCTAATAGGCCGTTAAGCTGTACGAATTGTATGGCGTTACTATTTAATACACATTCTGTTAAATATTTTGAAACTGGTCAGCAACACCACCCAGTCAAATTAGTTTCAAAATATTCCACAGCTTACCAGCAGACTATTCTGGAGATTGAGTTCAGAGAATGCAGGGATCGATCCATCCCGACACAGGTAACACGTGGGGGAGCTTAGCTAAAGTTCGGTGGGGCATGGCTAAAACCTGATTCCTACATTGCAAACAGAAACGTCAAGTTATAAGAATAGAAGCATAACACAGCGTGTGGGAGAATGTGGCTTATCATATAAACAAAGACTTTTAGCCCAGTCGATATTAACAATATAAACCAGGTTAATAATGTAGCGAAGTATTTTCATTGGTGGTTAGCATGGGCAAGTAATTTTATGTTGACCAATCAGAATACGGTTGTCATCGTGGCATTGGATAAATGGTAGACTTTTAAAAGCCCAAAAAACTTTTATCCGAGCAAAAGTATAAGGCATCATTTGTATTATTACGGAACTCACGAAAACTTGATTTACCAGTTGATTTCCAACTAAAACTATTCCGATAACTGGTAGAACCTATATTATTATTATTATTATTATTATTATTATTATTATTATTATTATTATTATTATTATTATTATTATTATTATTATTATTATTATATGGTTGTGAAGCGGTTGGCGTAGAAAAGTGTGACGAAGTGCGAACTAGAAAAATTATAGCTCGATTTTCTCCGGATATATATTAAAAGTAAAACGCCGCACACCTAGGATATATGGTGAAATTGGTGAAATGTCACTAAAACTTTAAATTCATCACCGTATAATGGCGTATTGCTTCAGACTTGTTACAGGTAACGAAAATGAAATATTTTCTCTAAGCGACAAATATATGTTTACCAGCTAGCCTACTCTAATAGCATTAGACAGTATAAAGGGATGATAAATGTTAACGAAATTCTCGACGCAACAGGACAGTTACCTTTGGACTACACAGAACGTGCAAAATGTCAAGACAGAATCTAACACGATACTCAGGGTACTTAAAGATCAATATGTGCAGCAATTGAATGACGAAATGCTAAATTCCTGGAAAGGAAGAAATATTCAATGCTTTTAAAATCCATCCAGATACAGAAGAATACCTTTCTATTTTATATTTTAATAGGATTACATTAACGAGATTCAGGTGATCAGGTGGCGGACGAGCAATTGTTGGAAATATAGCCAATCTCCTTCACTCCTCATTGCCTCTCTCCACCAAGGCGCGTATAAATGGGTACCAGTGTAAAACTGTGGAAGCTACCAATAATAGACTGAAATATAAACCAGGAGACCTGGAATTAGGGACTCGAGAGACGCCAGTAAAACCAACAATTTGTAATTCAATTTCACAGCTTTAAAATTATATTAATTTATACGTAATTAAATCATCATGTGCTAAGATGTACTTTGTTTCGCTACATATAGTTACACAATTTAACATTCTAAAAGTATAAAATCTTAATAATTTTCATGCATCTTTGTGTAAATATTCACTTTAGCAATGTGGAAACGTGAATTTCTTCAAATGTCTGCTGTGTATTAATTTCATTCCTTCCCTGCCTCACCAAGTTCATATTTCCATGAAACATGTGTAGCGGGCAGATATTTGACACGTAAAGGGCATACAGTTTTAATATTTTCTCAATGGAAATATGGTCATCATCTGTGGAACGCATGTAAGAGAAAAGATATCATATACGGTTCATCGAGGAGACCGTATCGGCACCGTATCGGCCCAACAGCGGCCCAGTATGCTGCGTTGTCCGGGTACGCTCTGGCTTGCTAGTCTTCATATCCTGTCATCTGGAATGCCAATGGGAATTCATACTAACGATGTGTGAAAGGTCATGGCATAAAGCACCAAGGTCTAAATTTAGTAAAATATATTTATTGGAATACCTGAATAAAGCTGAATATCTTTGTATAATTTGATATCTATGTCGATAATTTGGCCCCTTTCTGCTCGTTATCAAGATGGCGATTTTTATTGGGTTGCCTCCAAACGCCACAGTTTGTTGTTAATCCACCCAGCATCGACGTATTGGCTGGGTGTGGGTTTGGGAGAGTAAGGGTCTGTAGTAGCAAGGATCGACTAAGTTAATTTACAAAATTCTATCCCAATTACAGATGGTACCAATTTAGACAGACGCGAATTCTAGAAAGACTCGCTATCGTATTTCTTTGCGTGACAACTATCCGATAGACTACTGTATGTACTATCTGCGATCAAATCAATATCAATCTAATCAGACAATGACCTAGGGACTCATCAGTACTACCACGTGCCCCCATCCCCCACCCCCACCACAACTCATACGTCACATGGACTGTCCAATGGGTTGACTTATGGATGCATATTGTTCCAATGTGTATCCACTGATAAATGACCTCTTGTCCAATTGGACAAATGTATTTCCGCACATATTAGTACCGGACAAATATATACATATCGATTCATTATCCCCAACGACACCTTAGAATTACATATACAGAGCATACTACAGTGAGATTGCGAGTCGCTCGTCATCGTTGCCAAGAAGTGCGTCCAGCAATATCAGGAAACCGAACAGAATGAGTCCTGCTTTTAACATAACCAGTAAGCAGTAAGATTTTACGGACTTATCCGGAGCAGTCAGCCAGCAAACATCGATAGTAACAGCCGGGGAATACAATAAAAGGAATCGAATGGATGGGTTATGTTACTTAACAATGATCAACAGGTCGATCTATGTTTGTGTGTAAATAGTCTTCATCTAATCACTTCGCTAGGATAAATAAGCTGTGTTTAATTAATAACCTTTCTCTTTTGCTATTTTGATGGAATCAAAGACTGTGAATTATTATCATGCAATGCTCAAGATAATGAGATAAGAACCTGTTTCTGCCCATCAAATTTGTTCTACAATGTAAATCATTTTCCGCATTTAAGTATTTTGTTAAGGTTAGTAATAAGCGATTCTATCATCGTCACACATCTGCAGCAAATCCTAACATAGAAAGCTGTACATTGTAAGAATCAATTAATATATATCACCTGTTTTCGTGTACACGCGATGGTCTGCCTTTAAAACCAACGCTTGGAAGTTCTAAAATACACCTACCATCCAGTAACTGTAAATAATGCTACGTATGCTGAGGAATCCGTTCTAATCCACGCGCGCATGTCGATTCCTGTGATTTCCATAGCCGTGTATATTTACATACACGAGGGAATTGCTAACATGCATTCTTCGCGTTTACGTTGAATTTTGGCTATTACGTTTTGGAAAAAAAATGAATCACATATAACTCGCTAGAGCCCATAACAATGCCTGGGAAAAGATGTTTGCACGAGCCGTACAGCAGTCCGGGAAGAAACAAGTATTCTTACACACAACTAGGAGGTGAGTGAAACGCACTACAATAGCGACGCATTCCTATTATAGCAATGTGTTCTTATAGCAATACGTCCATCTGCCCCTCTGTTTCCCACACCCAATCATATTGCTGCTGGTTATAAGTTACTTGAGGTTTAGGTCATACGGTCAAATGTCTACATCATGGTTTCACATACATACTGGAATATATTTCTGGTGCTAACTCTGTAATGCTAGCTCAGAAACAGACCTTCACATTAAAATGCCTTAAGTGTGTTCACACATTGAGTTCAGTGGAGCCAATGTCTAGATCACCTGGCCACTAACTACATACCGGAACACACATTCTAGCATACCTTAAGAA
This sequence comes from Chaetoderma sp. LZ-2023a, assembly GCA_034401795.1. NCBI lineage: Eukaryota > Metazoa > Mollusca > Caudofoveata > Chaetodermatida > Chaetodermatidae > Chaetoderma > Chaetoderma sp. LZ-2023a. Next base: position 77,085,342 of record CM067367.1, read on the forward strand.
TCTAAGAAGGCGTTAGACACATTCATTTATATTGAGAGCTGCCAAGAAGTACTTTGACTATCAGGCCAACGAGTTAACTAACCGTGTTTACTGCATCTCATAGTGAATAGAGGAGTACACATTTCGGCCCATAACTGTGAAATGCAATGAGTATTAATCAGCAAATGTGCTCCATCCGTGCCATATTGTGTCTGTCTAGAATTATCTTGAGATTCACGTTAACAGATCAATTATCTAGGCCATGTGTTCATTAAGTGCATATAGGAAAAGCAATATTATAATAATATGGACTGGCCATAACGCAGGATTGCAGGAAAGTAGAATCAACAAATGTGCACATTTTTCATTTTGTGTCTGACTAGAGTGCCTTTGCGGTTTAGATCAACGGATCACATATCAAGGGTAGTAGGTCACAATGTGTTGACCACAATACATACTTTTTCCTGAAATCTGGAACCCAAGTAGGTAGAATCGCCAGATTTGGCATGCGCCTTCACATTTCGGCTGCTTTGGATTACTCTTGAGTTTGACTAATATATCTATTTCACGTGGCCGCTAATAGCATTAACAAAACAGAACAGTTACCAATCATTGACCATTGTCAACACCATTTGCAATATTGCTGTCATTGTTGCTATCATACGTGTTATTATCACCAGTGAGGTCATAGAAATTGTCGTCGTCATCATCGGCAGTTTGGCCTACATACTTGTATTACATTCTTGTACTACTAAAATTACATATAGGCTACGGGAATGCTTAACCCTTTAACAATCATATCAGCAAAAATATCTTCTGCAATGTGTTTGTGAAATGTCCTTTTGCAGACCAAGAGAAGACTATTTTTGAAAATTTACCACTGGAATGACTGGCTCGGTTACCGAGCCAGTCATTCCATTGGTAAATCTTCAAAAATAGTCTTCTCTTGGACTGCAAATTGACATGTTCTATGAGGAAATTCAAATTTCCTTTAACAAATTTGAGGTGTAAGGGGCTAATAAATCAATCACCTTGTTTATTGGCAAGGTCTTGCGATAGAGGAGAACATCTCTCAGAACCTGTGCTTTTTGTGGACCCGTGTAGTCAGAGCATCTGCTAATTTTGTCCATGTCGGTTACTAATGAATTCATGTATATTCACAATAAGCCATATGCCCTTGAGTGTACATTTATACGTTATACATATTGACAATTAAATTTGTATGCTTTACAATTATCTAGATAGCTAATCTTATAACTAATACAGTGAAATTCTCTTTAGCGTTATATTCACAAGCCCTTCACCAACATAATAACTTTGTAAAGGCGGGCTTACACAGTTTAAACATGGCTTGGGCATATTATTTATACACTTTTCACCAATATATAACATATTACCTATGGGATGAATAACACCATACAATACAATTCGTAGATCTAAGCATGCTAATATTTTCTAGGTATTTCTACCATATATAGAAACTATGGCCGTGTTTGGATTGGGCATGTTATTTCATGTCCTTGAAGGATCTATTTCTTCTTAATGTCGAAAGAAAACCCGATGGTCCTTATGTGCATTCGTAGAATGCATTTGCTACGTGGAACAAACAATATAATAATTACAGTAATACAATGCATCATTGATGCTAATTCTATGGGCCACTATACTAACTTAATCTCCAAAGACTCACGATCACCTGGCTCGCTATCAATGCACAATCTAATGAGGCAATGCATATAGACAATAGATTCAGCGTTTATAGAGAACGTGTTCACTCTGAATTTATAAATAAAAAAACCTGATTTGAAACTTGAAAGTACATACTACTGATTATTTTGAAAACAATTTGGAATGAAGACGATTTCAAATCAATTTGTTTTCAAAATAATCGGCCAGTATTTAGTTTTAAAGTGTGTTGTTAAAATTGTTTGCCCTCTAATGGACTATGGCTATAATTATTACATGCTTATTGCAAATTTCATCATCTCGTTGCAATTCTCGTAGTTACGACGAAAATAAACACGAATGATATTAGCCTGGATAATAGTTATAATCCTTGGCCATTAAATGTGGGAGTAATCCAAAATGAGTTTCCATTTACCACGAACTATTGTTATTATTATTATTCCGTTTTGTGTACACATTATGGCACATAATACCTGCTTCCGTGACTGTGTGAATGAATCCATGTTGTGTGCGTTTGTGTATGCGTTTGTTCATACGTTTTGCGCGTACGTTTGTGCGTGCGTGCGTGCGTGCGTGCGTGCGTGCGTGCGTGCGTGCGTGCGTGCGTGCGTGCGTTTGTGTGTGTGTGTGTGTGTGTGTGTGTGTGTGTGTGTGTGTGTGTGTGTGTGTGTGTGTGTGTGTGTGTGTGTGTGTGTGTGTGTGTGTGTGTGTGTGTGTATATATGCATGCATATTATCTAAATTATCGTATTGATTTGCTACCCATACTTCCAATACCTGAAAACTGAAAATAATATATTGTTAATATACCTTTTTTAATCGATTTGAATTGTTGCTAAATGTAGAAAGAACGGCCGGTGGTATTCTGTGTTTATACACCTGTAAAATGTAAACGTTCTGGTAGTAAAACGTATCGCTGTAGGCCCTATTGATAAATGTCAGGCAGCGCAATATGTTGGCGCGTGATGAAATACATATGCTTTTTTGTCCAATGGGCACTGTATCCATCCATCATATGACGTATATTTGAAGATGGACTATGCGTTGTTGTACTAATTGTATGCCTTTACTATTTAATAAATATCATGTTGAATATTTTGAAACTAATTTGACTGGGCGCTGTTGCTGCCATAGCTGCCAATGTCAGCAACAGCACCCAGTCAAATTAGTTACAAAATAGTCAAAAGCTTAACTGTATAGTTTTCAGGAAATTTATGGTCAGGACATTCCGGGATCGATCAATCCCAACACGACGAAGTGTGGGCGGAGCTTATCTAGTGATGGGCGGGGCATAGCTAAAACTGGAAATGTCCATTAACACGCGCTGTACACCTAGGATATAGCTTAAAGAGTTTCCTTAAAAAATAAATAAATAAAATGTACTGTTGAATATTTTGAACACAATTGGATTGGAAGACATTGGCTTCCTCTCAAGTTAATACTTTAACTCTCGAATTTGTCCAGGAAAATTTCAATTTTCTCATAGAAAATGTCCATTTGTAGAACAAGAGATAGCCTTTTTTGAAAATTTACCACTGGAATGACTGGCTCGTTTATCAAGCCAGTCATTCTCGTGGTAAAATTTAAAAAATCATCTTCTCTTGGTCTGCGAATGGACATTTGTCAAGACGACTACAGAAGCCGATTTTTGGCTGATATGAGAGTTAAAGAGTTAAGTCCAAATATACTCAACAGACCGTATCGTGTTCAAAACTATACACGCTGACATGTGTCTGATTTCGATTTGGAAACGAGTTAACTTATTTATAAGGGGTATTTGCAAGGCATTCTAATTGGTAGGATTATTTTGTATGTATTAGTCATTTACGTAAAAGACAGCTGCCCATACTATTTGTATTGAATACAGGTCTCCATAGGGTAATTATGTAATACGATTACCTGAAAAATACAGAAGGTTAAATAATTATTAACCCTTCATGTGTAAGCAGCGCCCCAAAACGCTGGAAGTGCTACTCATATCAATTAACCCTTTAACGGTTCAGATCTTTTCCATGAAGATACTGATTTTCGCACTTAAATTTACACAATTATTATTTTCTGTTGTCTTGCAAATGTATATTCCTCATGACCACTACAGATGCCGTTTTTGGTGGTCCAGACCATGCGATTAATGGCTAAGAAAATCGAAAATTCAACCTAGCCGGTGTCCATTTGTAGGCCAAGAGTATACAATTTGTTGAAAATTTGCCACTTGAATCCAGTCATTCTAGTGGTAAATTTTTAAAAATTGTATTCTTTTGACCTATACATGGACGTTGATCACCACCACCACTGCCTATGTCTTTTGGCCAGTTTAACAATTAAAATTTTAACTTGACACACGATATATATATATACCTTGTATCCCCTCGTGCCACGCCACAGGGGGGGCCAAAGAACGAATAGCCAATCAATCAAATTGAATTTCGTAATTTTTTTTCGTCGTCAGGTTTGAAATTAATAATATGAACAAGAATGCAAGGAATCTAAATTACAAAGCAATCATATGTAATCTGTTGGCTAGTTAGAAAAAATATGCACCGCATCTCCCGGCGGAATTAGTTTCGAAATATTCAATAGAATTCTGTTGTATTGTACAGTTTCGGAGTTCCGTTTCCATCATTAAATGTTTATCGTTATTCGCCTTTAACCCCTCGTGTGTCAAGTTAAAATTTTAATTGTTAAACTGGCCAAAAGACATAGGCTAAAAGTGTCATTAAATGTTTTTTGTAGGCTTACAAGAAAAAACATTGATTCCAAACCTTTCTGTTGCCTCTCAGCTTTTGCCAATCATCGTTCTGTTGACTCTGTAGGGCATTCAATTACAAGCCATACTCATTTTGGTCTATTTCTGGCTTGAGGGACATTGGACCTACATATTCAATAAATGCTAAATAAAAAGTCATTGAATTTTCCAAAAAAAAACCCTTTTATTTATCCTTTAGCAAATCATAGACATACATCCTGTTATTCGTGCCTCAAACCTCAAGTAACTGCTTTACTGCTATTATGAACCAAGCCACGATCTTTCACGAACAATGGAATAGAACAATGCAATTTGACACTGACAGTCGTGAAAATCTTTAACATAGCATCTTGATTACACACTTAAAGGTGCATATACATACCAGAATCGCTACAAATAAAATGATTAAAATAGTATACTTTTTAGAAGCGTAAATCGCGGGCAGATGTAAGGACACGAAATAACTTTTAGTAGATGATGATTTTATTCCGTATAAATTAATATAATTTTTTTAGTTCTGCTTTAACGCTTAATAGTCCGACACGTTGTACGAATTGTATGGCTTTGCTATTTAATAAACATGCTGTTTAATACTTTGAAACTAATTTGACTGGACGCTGTTGCTGCCTATGTCCATTCAAATTAGTTTCAAAATATTCAACGGCATGCTTATTAAATAGCAAACGCATACAATTCGTTCAGCTTGACGGACTAAATGTTTGTGACTGACAAAATCACGTTATTCATAACGTAATTGATAATGAAATCTGCCTATATGTGACATTGTTGATTATGACGTCACATGATTGATCGATAAACTGGATTCATCAATTAAAAGAAATATCGTATATGCCATCGTAAAGACAGGCATTGTATTCCTGTATTGTAATTAGTGGACTTTAACTCCTACAAAACGTATTGCAGATTTACTTTGCTTGTGGCCCTAATTGCAGTAAGATAAGATACATGGCTATTGTTGCAAACAATAACGAACATACTTCCCGAGATGTTATTATGAAAATGTAGAAACTTGAAATAGGCTCATGCATTAGAGTGTATGAGCCAGAGACTATAGACACAGATTACATGCCATACCATAGCCAGTCTAAGTTCCAGGATTACACTAAGCTACACGTACTCCTTGTCTAATGGACCTTTCCAGTTTTAGTTATGCCCCGCACATCGCCATCTAAGCTCCACTCACACCACGCTCGTGTTGGGATCAATCGATCTCTCAACTCCCTGGCTATCAATTTCCAGAAAACTATGGGGCAAGCTGTTGAATATTTTGAAACTATTTCGACTGGGGGCTGTTGCTGCCTACAGCATGTTTATTAAAGCGCAAAGACATACGATTCGGACAAGGTGTCGGATTATTAAGCGGTAAAGACGGACTGTTTCGAATCATGCATGGCGTCATGATTGTGACGTCATCCTACACGTCGCGTAGTTGATTATGACGTCATATGATTTAGTAAGGAAATGGATTCATGAATTCTTTAGCTTTGATTGATTCATGATTTTGGTATCACAAAAGCACACGCGCACGCATGCATGCGCGCACATACTTACGCACGCACGCACACGTACGCACCTTAAGAGTAGCATGTACAATTAGGAATTTCCGAACGTAAAAGAGGATAATATAACTATGATCTTAAAAATTGGTGGTGATTGTTCAGAGAAAATGGTAAAAATTACAATCACACTAGCGTGTACAAAAAAATATCCAAATAGCATTAAGTCAAACAATGTGGAGACTGTGTCAAAAATGCTTATGATGTTCCGGATTCCTTAATGTGATTTTTCCTCATTGCTACTGAAATTGCGCAAAATCTCAGCACATTACAGTCAACGTATGCGTGATTTTTACTCAACATACGCAGTAATTGTTATTTTTCTTTTAAGGTATTTAGAGGCCTGCATCATCGTCATATTATAAGGGACTTATTGCGCTTATGCTATTTCAATACTGTTTTAATGTCATAATAATGGGCCTCACTATTTTTCACCCCACCACAACCACTCCCCCCCCCCACCCCTGAACCTTAAGATTTACATCTGCGAATCCAATATGAGAATTGTATGGCCACGAACCTCTCCATGTTGCAAAACAATGGCCGTCAATAATCAAATATCTTGATGCCATTGGCGTTGCCAACAGGGCGTGTAATTGAAGCAGGACATTAATAAACACGCACGACTGACTTGTTGACACATTTCATTAGCGATGCTCAAAATCAATTATCCCTATAGAAACAACAGATGAGATATGAATACTTATTTACAATATTCACCATATTCAGTTGGAGATTTTGAAATTAATTTGACAAAACTGCTGCTGTCATCGGCAGTAACATCTTCCAAATCAAGTTATTTTAAAATTATCTACCAATGGTCTGTGCAATTGTAACGTCACCGTCAGAATGCAGTGAAAATACAGTGTGGTATTTTGTTTGTTTGTTTGTTCATTTTATCGTTCGTACATTTGTTCCTTCATTTGCTCGTTCGTTCATTCGTCCCTTTGTTCATTTCTGCGTTCGTACATTCATTCATTCATTTGTTTGTTTATCTACTAGAAATTGCTCTTGACATATACCCTTCTCAAGAAAAAAGTCTTTGCTTGTGCCCAGTGATTCTCATAAGGGTCCGTTTGTGGGTATATACCACGAACACTCTGCCTGGGACCCCCAAAAGTAATGGCAGTATGTCCCATGGGACCCCTGAGAATCTATTGATTATTAAGTACTAAGTAGTTTTTTAGGAATTGATATAAAAATACCTACTAAATCTAGCATGGGACATAAATAATTCCTAGTTGTGAGTCGCACGGCACCATCTGATTTTAGCATAGATGAGGTAATACTGCTTGGGACTCCAAATTCGAGGGGACCCCAGATTTCGGGGTGTAGAGTCTATCGGACCTCCAAAATTTAGATGCCAAGAGAAACACTGATTGAGTCTCTCAGACACCCTTTCTTATTTTGCGAGTTGTATTGACCTGAACATTTAATTTCTGGGGTTCCGCGATATTCTTAATTAAATTTTCACTAATTCTTCTTCACCTAATACTACTTTTCATTTTTGTGAAGTCCATGTGATCAGGGAGGAATTGGCCTATGCAAAAACACATTCACTCCATCATAATTCACCTTTCCAGAGAATCCATCATCATCTGACGTCATACGACGTCATAATACGTTAGGCGGCGTGTAGGATGACGTCATAATCATTACGTCCTAAATGATTCTATATGGCCCCTCTTTACCTATTAACAGTCCGACACGTTGTACGAATTGTATGTCTCTACTATTTAAGAAACATGCTGTTGAATATTTTGAAACTAATTTCACTGTATAGTTTTCTGGAAATTGATAGTCTGGGAGTTCAGTGATCGATCGATGGGTGGAGCTTCGCTAGAGATGGGCGGGGCATAGCTAATACTGGAAAGGTCCTTTGAACATATTTTATTCCTTCCCGCTGTCATGAGTATTAACCTATATCCCAGGTTTTTTTTAATGAAAGATGGTGTGACGCTTCTTAAAACATAATTTGTAGTTCTCAGTAGAGTGTATGACATGTGATGTCATGACCGTGCCATGACGTCACATACCTAATTCCATATCAAATCCATTAGTGCAAACATAGCTCATAGTATGTTGCCATGAGCAGTTGAAAATACACGCTTTCTAGCTGAAAGCCAAGCGATGCTTTAAATTGGGCCAACTTATGAGTGTTATATTGTCTCGATTTGGTAGCAGTGTTATAATACATTCATCCGATGAATTCCGTGAATTCTACTTCGGCATGCTCAAGGTACAGTTAAAATAAAAAATATATGGTAACAATTTTTGAACTGCGTTTTATTCTAAAGTTTTATCAAAACGACCTGAAACTTGGCAAATGTCTGGGGTCATTTGGGCTTTGTGGCTTACTCAAAGAAACACCCACTGTCTTCATGGGTTTCAGAGATATCTAATCATAAGCAACTGGAGTGACTATAAATCATAAATCTGTCACTTTGATAGACATAGTATTAAGCTTTACGTAATGGACGGTTCCATTTTTAGCTATGCCCCGCCAATCTCTAGCTAAGCTCCACCCACACCTCGCTCGTGTTGGGATCAATCGAACCCCCTGACTATCAATTTCCAGAAAACTCTAAAGGTAAGCTGTTGAATATTTTAAAACTAGTTTGACTGTGCGCTGTTGCTGCCTATGACAGCAACAGCGCCTAGTCAAATTAGTTTCAAAATATTCAACAGAGTGTTTATTAAATGGTAAAACATACAATTCATACAACGTGTCGCGTTAAAGAGGACTATATTAAATGATTTATGTCGTCATGGTTATGACGTCGGCCTGCACGCCACGTAGTTGATTATGACCTCATATGTTTGAGTTAGGAAATGGCTTCATGAAATATATTATCAGCCCACGAGCAATGGAGGATTCCAGTTTATCCATCAATCATATGACGTCATAATCAACTAGGTGACGTATATGATGGCATCATAATCAATTACATGATGAATGACGTAGTTAAGTTCGTCGCGGATGCTTAATTGATAACGGACTAAGGGTTATTCTACGAATTGTACTATTTAATCAACTTGCTATTAAATATTTTGAAATAAATTTGAACCAATTAAATTAGTTTCAAATTATTCATGACTTTACTGGTATAAGGTCAGATATTTCATATCTTACCTAGCTCCGGATTTATAATCAGACATTTTTAAACCACTCGAAGCTAAGCTGAGCGAAATATTCCAAGTGAGTTAATATATTAGCTTCGAGTCCTTTAAAGATGGCTGATATATGGCTTGTATAGTTTTCTGAAAATTGATAGTGAGTGTGTTCGGGGATCGATCGATCCCAACACGGGGAAAGGGTGTGTGAAGGTTAGCCAGAGATGGACGTGGCATAGGTAAAACTGTCATTTGAATATATGGTTATTTTATTTATAGCTACTGTTCATCACCGACTCATCTCATATATACGCATTGCATTTACAGGAGTAATGTGTAAGCCATACATAAGCAATGAGCATAAGATCATTACAGAGGATGAATAGACTATGTAACATTACTATCTGCCTTGTAGTGTTTCCTGACACTCTAATTAAGTCACGCGAAATTAGCGCAATTCCCACTAGAGCGGATTGCAGTGCAAACAAATCACGGAAAGATAGACCCATGAATAATTTGTGTTATAAGTACGCACAGTGCCACAATGACCATTCCTATCGCGGTGCTGTTTCTAACTATGCCCGCCCACTTCTAGCTAAGTTCCTCCCACATTTTGCACGTGTTGGGATCGATTTATATACTATGAATCCCGCATCCCCAGAATCTCATTTTCAAGATAACTATTCAGGAAATATTTTTAATATTTTGAAGATAATTTGTCTGGGGGTAGGCAGCAAAAGCTCACAGTCAAATTAGTTTCACATTTTTCAACATGATATTTATTATATTGTAAACTCATCAAAGACCGTACACTTTCCGGACTTTTCGAGCGTCATTATGATTGAGACATCAGACTACACGTGACGTAATTGAGTCTGCCTTCATGTACGCGAGTGGCAGATCTGATCCCTCCATTCAGCCTGTATTACGATGAAGTCACGTGTCTTTAACCCTTTAACCACCACAGGCGAGAATGTACACACTCCTTATCATGTAAGCCGATATTCTGTTGACTAGAAATTGTTGCTGCCTGTGACCGCAACAGCTTCCTGTAAAATTAGTGTCAAAATAGTAAACATCTTTCCTAAATATTTGTCTTGAAATTCAGACACACGAATTTCAAGTAGTAGACGGTTGAAATCTGTTACACGAACGTCTTAATTAATCCTACGCTAGTTAGATTTTACTCTACCAGAGTATTTTTCTATCATCTGACGTCATATGACGTCATAATCAGCAATGCGGTGTGTCGGATGACGTCATAATCATTACCTCAAAAATGATTCTATTCATCCCGTGTTTAACTCTTAGTAGTCCGACACGTACAAATTGTATGTCTCTACTATTTAATAAACATGCTGCTGAATATTTTGAAACTAATTTGACTGGACACTGTTGCTGCCATATGCAGCAACAGCGCCCAGTCAAATTAGTTCCAATATATGCAATAGCTTACCTGTATAGTTCTCTGGAAATTGATAGTCAGAGACATCAAAGTTCGATTGACTCCAATACGACCGAGGTGTGGATGGAGCTTAGCTAGATATAGGCGGGGCTTAGCTAAAAATGGTTCATTGCGATGATTGCATAGAAAAAACTCGACACACAGTTTGTATTGCCCCAGGCTGCCATTCATGTTAATAAATTAAAAGAAGTTTCATATTTGTTTTTCAAGAAACACGGTCCCTGGAATTATGACAATAAAAGGTGCTCTAATGCCTTTCGTCCCCGCGACCTAGGGGTATTTATCGTGCAGACGAGATTCGTTTTCTCAATATCCAATGACAGTTGCACAATTCCCCTGGCTTACCCATTACTTCCTCATTCGAGTGTCTTCTACTGAGAGGAATATACTCCAGCACCATTCATATCACACAATGCGTGTCTGGTCTTTTTCCGAATCAGGTTATTAGAGATCCGTATTGCTTCACCCAGTTACAGGCTATGCACAAATTCTAATGCACAGTCATTCTCCGGGTGAATTCATGGAGACAGAAAGTTATAAGAAAGGAGTCAAAGGAAATATGAGTTTATGTAATAAACCACATCACACAGTATGTAGGCCATTATTCAAGCTAAACAGGCTTACTTGATATTGAACGTGATATAGAATGACATTTTGATTCATGAAGAATAAATGAATTTTTTTAATTTAACATTTTTTACAGTGAAGTTGCGAAATTGAATTTATGGCTTATTGAGGGTATTTCTCATTCTAGATGTTTAAAATTGTGGCAAGTTGAATTCCTTCAAATGTGTGCTGTGTATTTATTTCATTCTGTTGCTGGCTCACCAAGTTCGTATTTCTATGCAAACGCTTATAGCAGGCAGATATCGGATGCGTGACATGGTATAACCTTTGAAGAATTCGTCAGAGGAAATGGTGGCATTATCTATGGAATGCTTGTATGAGAAAATGACATCATCTGGGCTTGTTAGGTGAAATTGATGAGACAGGAATGTAATAGTTTGCTATTAATGATAGCACCACGCTAGGACACTGATAATGCAGGTGACTGAAATTGTATTGGGTCAATACCGGGCCCTATTGTTCTGGCATTGGTATCGGCCCAGCAACCTGCATTATAAGGGGGTGGGCTGGGGTGAGCGGGGTAGGATAGGGTTAATCGACACTGGCTTGCTAAGCTTCATTTCATGATATTCAGCATGCACCTACGAACTCATAATAATGGCATGCCCACGACAAAAATCACACAAGATATAAATCGATGTTACCATACATTCATGGATGTACATATAGCTGAAGTTATGTGTGGAATGTGCAGCTTGTGCGCATGATCTGTCAAGTTCCTGTTCATTAACAACTAAGCTATATCATTCTGTTTTCTCATGTTGTTCTAATTAGATTACACGTAACTCTCCATGACTAAATATGATCAAGAAAATAAACATACCTTCTTACAGATACCCATTTGCGAGGCAATGGGAAAAAACTACTTTTGAAAATTTACCACTTGACTTGTTTGTTACTGAGCCAGTCATTTCATATTTGCTCATTCTGCAACTTGACATTCCTCAAGACGACTACAGAGGCTGGTTTAGACTTCATTGCCATGAATTGATTAATAACCATAATGTGAAGTTAATCTACTGCCTTGTATAATTTCAATTTAGGATTAATATCACTTGCCAAATTCTAAACCTTTTGAAATATTTTTTGGAAGGTTTGAATGATATTTGTTGCTGCCTTTGACATCAAAGCTTTTCAGTCGATATGATTTCAAAACATTGAGAAGTGTCCATAACGATGTGCAGTACACCCTATCTGTAGCTTGATATGCAGTGCACTCAATGCTGGCACAATGGCACTAGCAACGTGGATAAAGTATCAAAATCTCAGCTCATGTGTCGAAAAGATGACAGACGGGAATCTAAGTGTGGATTGAGCTGGGTGTGTGGGTGGCTGGGTGTGTATGTGGCTAGCAGCACGGATGTCAATTTACACAGCTCCATCCCAGTTACAGATTATACCGATTTTGACCCATGCGAATTTCTGAGATGCCCAATATCGCATATCTTTGTGTGACAATCATCAAATAGACTACTGTATGTCCCGCCGCTGCTCAGATCAATAACAAGCCCATCGATAGTGACATAGAGACTCACCAGCACCCCCAACTTCACTCCTCAAATTGACTGTCCAGTCGGTGGAATTGAGTATGCGTAATAGCCCAATATTTTCCCGCTGATGGATGACTTCTTGCCAAGATCGAAAAATATATTTTCTGCACAGATTCATAATGGACATATGTACATATCGATCGATTCCTTCTCCTATAAAGACACTTTAGTTTTCCATATATAGAGACTAGCCTACAGTGGAGTGAAATAGCGTGTGACTTGTCATCGATGCCAAGAGGTGTACGTTCACCAATAATGTCAACCTGAACAGAATAAGTCCGGCTTTTATCAAAGCAGAGCTATAAGGAATTTACAGACTGATCCGGCGCAAAACGATTGACATTCAGCCAGCAATCATCGATAGTAACAGCCGGGGAATACAATAAAAAGAATCGAATTAATGTTTTATGTTGCTTGACAAAAATCAACAGGTCGTTCTGTGTTCCGTGTTAATAGTCTTAACTTAGAGATATATAAGCTGTGAATATTTAATACTGTCATAATAAATAGAGCCTTGTTATTTAAATGGAACCAAAGCACTTGTAATATTATTATACAGTTCTCACGTTTATTCAGAACACAGTTAGATATTTTCTCTGCAGTAAACGTTAAAGTGGTATTAGCTGATAGATCTATAACCTTAATATCCATAAATATGCTCAGAACATCAGAACAAGCTGTTCAAAAATATTGTCAACATAGAAACTGTGTGTCCTTCTTTTCTGTGCGGACACTCAAAATCCAAGCTGATGGACGTTAGATATTCCACAAATGTAAACGTTTGCTAAAATTTGACCCCAGAATGCATTACCTTGAGAACATCAGAAATCATATATATGTCACGGATAGTTGGTTTTGATGTTGTCAGCATAATGGGGGATTCCAGTCTCTCAGTCAATCATATGGCGTTATAATCAACTAAACGTGACGTATTGACTGACGTCATAATCAATTACGTCACGAATGACTCGATTTAGTCCATCTCAAACACTTAATAGTCCGTCAGGTTGTACGAAATTTATGTCTTTACAGTTTAATAATTGTTGAATATTTTTAAACTAATTTGACTGGGTGCTGTTTCTGCCATCGACAGCAGCAGCACCATGATAAATTAGCTTCAAAATATTTAACAGGTTACCTGTATATTTTCTGGAAATTGAGATTCAGAGAATGCCGGAATCGCCCCATGCCAGCACAGGCACGTCGTGGGTGGAGCTTAGCTAGAGATGGGTGGGGCATAATTAAAAGGTGGATTCCCACATTGTTAGCGGAGAAGACGCAGAAGGTACCAAGCTTAGATGTTGGTCGTGCGACTGCCATATTGGCTCAACAGTTAGAATTTTCTCTGAGGCCTACCAACTCTCTAGAATAATTTAAGATTGTTTTAAGCTTTACCCAACAGGATATAATGATACCTAAACTATTATCTTACATAGATGATAATGTTTCATTTGAACCTGTTGCCGCTTGTCAAATTAGCTAACTTAATATGTCCGACAATGTAAATCGTTTTCCGCATGTAGGTCTCTTGTCAAGCTTGACAATAATCAACTCTATCATTTTCACATTTCTGTAGCCGTAGAAGCGTAGGTCTAACCGAGAATACTATTGAGTATATCGAATCAGTTAATACAAATCACCTGTTTTCGTGTACACACGACGGCGTGTCGTTAAGAAGATTGGTTGCAAGGCCACCAGATCCAGAATAAACATACAAATTGGTGACTGGAAAATAATGCTTCGTATGGCGAGTACAATTGTTGTAATTCCCAGGTGTATTTATTTACAACCATGAGGGAAAATTCTTCCGGTTGACACTGAATTGTGGATATTAACTTGGAAATGAAGCACAGATAACGTACTGGAGCCCGCAATAATGCCTGTAAAAAGATGTTTGCACGAGCCGTACACCAGTCCGAGAAGAAGACCGTATTCTTACACACAGCTAGGAGGTGAGTGAATCACACTACAATAGCAATGTGTTCCTATAGCAACGTGTTCTTATAGCAACGTGTTCGCATAGCAACGTGTTCTTATAGCAATACGTATGCCTGTCTGTCTGCTTGTCACATCCAATCATATTGTTGCTGGTTATAAATTACCTGAGTTTCGGGACAAACTGTCAAATGCTTACATCGAGCGTTCACATACATATTGGAATACACCGTTTGGTGCTAGTTCTCTAATGCTAGATGGAAGAAACAGGCGTTTATAAATGCCTTAGGTGTGTTCAGAGATTGAGTTCAATGGCGTCATTATCTAGATCACTACCTAAGGAATCCAAGAAATTATAATCATGAAACTTCCCACATTCATTTATATTTGGGGATGTTTATGAGTACTTTGGTCGATTATCTTTGCTCACCGTGTTACCAAGTGAATAGAGGAGTACACATCTCGGATAATAACTGTGGAATGCAAGAAGGATGAGTCAGCAAACGTGGTACATTCATGCCATGTTGTGGCTGTCGAGCATTACCTTGAAATTCAGATAGATAGGTCACATATCTAGATCATATGTTCATTAAGTGCATACAGGAATACCACTATTATAATAATAATAATAATAATAATAATAATAATAATAATAATAATAATAATAATAATAATAATAATAATAATAATAATATGGTATGGCTATAACTCCGGATTGTAGTAAGATAGATTCGCCAAATTTGCACATTGTTCATGTTGTGGCTGGCTAGAATAGCTTTGAGATTTAGGGCAACGGATTACATATCAAGGTTAGGAGATCTCTATACGTAGACCGCAATACATACTGCTGCCAAAACTCTCGAAAACAAGTATGCAGAATCACAAGATCTGCTATATACCTTCTTATTACGACAGCCTCCGATTATTCTGAGTTTGAAGCCAATTGATAATTAAAATATCTCTGCCACATGGTCGCTAATAGTATTAAGAAAATAGAACATTTACCATTGAGCCATATCGTTATCATTTACAATACTGGTGCCGTTGTTGCTATCATACTCGTTATTACCATCTATAATGCCATCGATATCTAATCGTAATTGGCAGTTTGGCCCGCATACGGATCTTCTTGTATTACTAAAACTACGTATTGCATGGACATGTTTAATAAATGACTCTCCCAGAACCTGTGATAATATGGACACGTATAGTCAGAGCATTTGCTAATTTTGACACACACACGCACGCACGCACGCACGCACGCACGCACGCACGCACGCACGCACGCACGCACGCACGCACGCACGCACGCACGCACGCACGCTGGCAGGCAGGCACACACACGCGCGCGCGCGCACGCACGCACGCACGCGCGCACACACGCACTAAAATTCGTCTTTGTATTTACACCTTGAGCTAGTTAGAACCCGTTTATCTTTCTGATGATCGCGAATCCTAATGATGCTCCTGTCAAGTTACTGTAATGTCCCAATTAGTCTAGTCACGAATCTGAAAAATGCGCTGCAAATTGACTTCGTATTCCCGTTCTAACACCGATGTATGCCATTACACTGCAGCCCGTTTCTGTGACCACCTGTCCTTTGGGAGGCAAAAGATGGCGATTCTTTAAGACATGTGCTATTAAAGAACCACCATCCTTTAGCTGCAAATACAGATTGCATAGACGGATCCATTTCTAGCTAAGCCCCGCCTACATTTAGCATGGGTTGGAATATATTTAGAGCTTTGAAACTTACATATTAAGAAATCAAATTTAAAGGTAACTATACAGGTAACTGGTTGAATATTTTGAAACTAATTTGACTGTGAGATTTTACTCCCATAGGCAGCAAAAGCCCTCGGAAAAATTAGTTTCAAAATATTCAAATAACTGTTTATTTATTTGCAAATTCAACAACGATATGCAATTCAAACATTTTCTTGACGGGACACCCGTGAAGGATTTACGTAAGGTTTACGATGACAAGTGACGTATTGTATTATGACGTTGAATAGGTGAGTGACAAGAGCAGATCCCTCCATTGTCAGGCTTTTGCACTAAGAGATCACCTGTCTCTGGTGTTTACTTGCTCTATTAGGTGGTCGCATACGGCAGGTTAATACTGTGTCTTCCGATCACATTGATACATTATTCTCGCCAAAAAGGCTTGATCGAGCGGACCACGGCATCGGCTTTATCTGGCATTGACCTGAAAATTGGATTTCCGAGAATTTACACGAGGGACCGATTACGAATACGCCCTTGTTTAATTCTTATCTGCATCACAATCGGCCGAGGTCTATTGTTGTGAAGGCCATTAAGCGGGTGGGGTTGGGGTGGGTTGAGTGGGGATTAGCGTTTGTAAAAATACCCTCAATCACTCCCAAACCTTTGTCCTCTGTGGGCTGTATGAGAGACAGTGTAAGGTGAAGTTTCGCCACAAGGCTTCATTGGTGCTTTGTAGCTTTTATTGGGGTGCCATTCTGTTTGGTCAAATTTTATTTGTTCTTTCACCATCGAGAACACGATGTTGAGGAACGAATTATCCACTAACCAGGAAACTTATCCACTCCACGACCGATTTCACACTTCTTGTGGTCATCAGACACAATTTAAGCACACGGTTTTTGGTGACCGAGTTGACATCAATGCCTGAAGACGACATAGTATGTTTAGGCGAAATCTCTCATACCTAATCTAGGGTAACTCATATACACTCGATTAGACTAGGGTAGATGTAGCATGTGTTTAAATTACACTGATTCTAATACAAACACGTGACTTACTCTAATTACCCATATGTGGGTAGCCGTGTATAGGTACTAGAGTACGTACTCTAGCCGTTTAGGTGCTACTTTGATAACTAGAATAGCTACTCTTCTAAACTCACTAGTAGGTGTCACATCGTGTGTATATGGATGATAGACGGTAATAGAAGCATCCAGTTTATCGACCAATCATATTACGTCATAATCGACTATGTCACGCGTCATAATCAAATACGTCATAAATGGCGTAATTTAATCCGTCACGAACGCGTAATAGTCAGCCAAGATTCTGCGTTGTTGTACGAATTGTATATCTTTACTATTTAATACACATTCTGTTGAATATTTCGAAACTAATTTGAACTGCCATAGGCAGCAACATAACCCAGTCAAATTGGTTTACAAATAGTTATCATCTTACCTGTATAATTTTCTGGAAATATGGACTCATAGAGTGTATGGATCGATTGATCCTAACACGGGCAAATCGTGTGTGGAGATTAGCTAGAGACTGACGGACCCAATCTAAAACTGGATTCCTACCAAACCAGCATTTATATTGCGTATATGATGTGCCACGTCCAATGCATATGTCTCCTGAACCCTGGTTCTGTAGTTGGCTCCGGTAATGAGCTCGACTCGTAGGCCTACATCCAATTTCGTGTGTTCGAATTCCGTTGATTAGGACCAGAAGTGTGAAACTGGTCGCGGGGTTGATCAGTTTCATGCTGTTTGGATAATTCATTAATCACGATAGACCTTTCCAGTTTTAACTATGCCCCGTTCATCTCTAGCTAAGCGCCACCCACAACTCACTTGTGTTGGGATCGATCGATCCCTGAACTCCCTGACTATCAATTTCCAGAAAACTATACCGGTAAGCTGTTGAATATTTTGAAACTAATTTGACTGGGTGCTGTTGCTGTCTATGACAGCAACAGCGCCCAGTCAAATTAGTTTCAAAATATTCTACAGAATGTTTATTAAATTGTAAAACCAGATAAGTCGTACAACAACGCGTATTCCGTCTTTAATTAAGCATTCCTGACGAACTTATCTGCATCATTCATGACGTCATTGATTATGACGTCATCCTAGTCAAATTAGTTTCAAAATATTCAACAGCATGTTTTTTAAATTGTAGAGACATACAATTCTTGCAACGTGTCGGACTATTAAGAGTTAAAGACGGGCCTAATAGAATCATTTAAGATGAAATGATTATGACGTCATCCTACACGCCGCTTAGCTGATTTAGACGTCATGCTACGTCATCACCCTGGAAAGGTCCAGTCTGTTATACTACAAATTTACTTATATACAAATGTTGAATAAGTGCACCATATTTCGTGGTCCTGGTCTACAGACTTGTTCATCAGCTTCGCCCACTCTATATTTCTTGTACTTGTCGGGTTGATCCGTTGCGATCTGTCAGTAATTCAATAATTATTAGTTTCCTGAATGTCTGAACTCATTTTACCCCCTCTTATGTAAACAGCGCCTCAAAGCGCACAAAATACTACTTGATGTTTCCTTTAAACATTTTGATGGTCAATATTTTTCAAGATATTTTAATTTTAGAAGATTTTTTTGTAAATTTACCACTGCATTTCTTTCTCCTGCTTGACCATTAAAGGGGTAATGGTAAAGAAAATTAAACTTTTTACTTAGCCAGCGTCTATCTGCAGGCAGAGAAAAGAGTATTTTTGAAAATTTACCACTAGAATGACTAGCTCGGTTACCAAGCCCGTCATACTTGTGGTAAATATTTTTCAAAAATACTCTCGTCTAGGCCTTTCAAATAGCCATGTCTGAAGACCACAGCAAAGTTGTTCTCTGGTCAGTTTGCCCATTAAAGGGTCAAGTTTACACAAGAATGGCTAAAACCCATTATCCCTCAAGCTTGGTCAAGGAAAGTTACATTTTCTCATTGCAGTCCAAGAGAAGGCTATTTTAAAAAAAGAATTACCTCCAATTCCTGACTTCCTGTTAAATATAAATTTTCTCATACAAAATGGTCATTTTCAGACCAAGAGAAGACGATTTGTTGACAATTTTCGACCGTTTTATGTGTTAACATCTGAGCCAGATCGGACCAACACTTTCCGAGATATCTACAAATCTCGAATTTGATCTGATCCGGATCTGGGTTCCTTTATCTGGATTACGGCCGCAATCTGGAAATCTCATTGCACGAGAGTTGCTTTGGTGTGTTAAATAAGAGCCAAATCGAATCAGAAGTTTTTGAGATACAGCGCAGCATATGCTTTTGTAACTGTCAGACTATAACTGACTATGTAAGCGACATGGCGGTTTATTAAGCAACTACACACAGTAAAACCTTCTGGATTTGCTTAGTAGGCTACATGTTAGTGCTGTAAAAACTAATATTTGTAAATCACATAACATTTCAAAATGTTACGACGCATTTGCTATCTGTGACAAAAACATGTTATTTGGTGAAATGCGACGACGGCTACCTCATTGACGCTAATTGTACGCACCATTACACTAACAAGGCCTTATATCTCCCAAGACAGCTATAACAGCTGGCTATTAGTGTTTAATCAAATGAGACATGTAGATAGACAATAGATTCAGGGTTTATGGTGAATCTATAAATAAAAAATTGCATTTGAAAGTAATAAGTACATGTGCGATATACTGGTTACTTTGAGCAAAGTTTGACTTGAAGACTACTTCCACAGTTAAATCGATTTCAAAGTAATCAGCCAGTGTTTAGTTCTAAATTGTTCTGTCAGAAACTGTTTGCGGCTTAATGGACTAGTTATAATTATTACGCGCTTATTAAATTCTCGTCGCAGACTCTCGTGGTTACGGCGGTAATAAACGTGATTGTCAGCGGCTTGGATAATAGTAATAATCTTTGTTCATTAAAGGGAGGATTAATACACAAAAATGAGTTTCTATTTACACGTGCATGCGTGCGCGTGTGAGTGTGTACCTTTGCGCGTCGGGTTTAACTGAATTATCACATGACTTCCCAAATTTTGATTACCTGATCACTGAAAATATTACATTATTAAAGACCTAGTCACTATTTTTTACCTTCTTTAATTGATATGCTAGTAAGTTGTAGCTAAGTGTAGACATACTTGATGGTGATAGTCTGTGTTTATTCACCTGTAACATGTAAAAGTCGTGTTTTTTGCGTAAAACGTATAGACGTATTGATTAATGACTGCCATGACAATACGATGGAGCGTCCCGACGCTCGTGTTGAGATGGATCGATCCCTGAACCTCCCCCCCCACCCCTGACTATCAATTTCCAGAAAAATATACCGGTAAGCTGTCGAATATTTTGAAACTAATTTGACTGGGTGCTCTTGCTGTCTATGACAGCAACAGCGCCCAGTCAAATTAGTTTCAAAATATTCTACAGAATGTTTATTAAATAGGAAAACCATATAAGTCGTACAACAACGCGTATTCCGTCTTTAATTAAGCATTCCTGACGAACTTATCTGCATCATTCACGACGTCATTGATTATGACGTCATCCTACCCGCCACACAGCTGCTTATGACGCAATATGATAGATTGATACACAGGAAACGTCCATTAATAGATACTGTGCATCTCAGAAAAAAATTCGACTGTTTCCAAGGCAAAATAAAATGCCTAAGGCAGCAATATCTTCCAATTAAATTGAGTCAAAAATATACAACAGAACATTTCTTGCATCGTGTTCAAAATTGCTCACGCTAATATGTTTCTTTTTTTGTTTTTGGAAGCACACTGTCTTATTTATAAGGGGTATTGTAATGCATTTTAATCGGTAGGACTATCTTGTATGGATTAGTCATCTGTAATGAAGCCACATGTATTCATTACAGAGTTGCATATGGTATATTTTGTGATAAGATCACCTGCGAGAAGGGTCAATAATAATCACAGACTAAAATCATTACCCATTAAAAACGGATGACTAAATACGAAATCTTTCTATAAAACAATATTCTGTTAAATATTTCGAAACTGATAAATGGCCTTGATGTTGTGCATATAGCTTCCAATCAAATTTCTTCCATAATATTCAACAGCTGCACTGCATGATTGTATTGAAATTTACATTCTTGGTGTTCAAGTATCAGATTGTTACTCGTCAAGCTAACCACGATTTTAAAATACACCGAAATACAATTTAGCTGATTCGTACATTGGCCCTCTTGTGTACTATATAGGTACAAGCTACGTGTAGCACGGCATTTTCTCTCCATATTCACAACGTCATCCAAGACGTCGTCTCAATATTTCGATTTTATCCACTCATCATATGACGTCATAATCAACTACGCGACGTGTAGAATGACATCATGATGAATGACGTCATTATGACGTAGATAAGTACCTCACGAACGCATATTTGAAGACGGTCTATGCCTTGCTGTACGAATTGTATGTCTTTACTATTTAATAAATATTCTGTTTAATATTTTGAAACTAATTTGACTGGGCGCTGTTGCTGCCATAGGCATCAACAGCACCCAGTCAAATTAGTTCCAAAATATTCAACAGCTTACCTATAGAGTTTTCAGGAAATTAATAGATAGGGCATTTGTGGATCGATCAATCCCAACACGGCGAAGTGTGGGTAAAGCTTAGCTAGAGGTTGGAGGGGCATAGCTAAAACTGGAAAGGTCAATTACATTCATGATGAATCTAGCTGCCAATAATGACAATAGCTGGCAATAATGCAACACCTGGTCAAGATCCTACCTGGACGAGATGCAGTGCCTAATGTGAGGCATGATCTCACATCAACAGTGTAACTTATTCTCTGGTATACCCATCAGGACAATCAGAAGAAAAATGCACTATGTTATATATTGTAAGTGATGCGAATGCTAAGTGTTTCTTAACTTAAAATAATTCATTGGATATAATGTGCATGGTGAAATGTTAGATTTGTGAAAGCAATACTTTGTCAGATGACTACATTGGTATTTCATTACATTGCTTAAATGATGTCTTTTAGCTGTTTGTTACAATATGAGAATGGTTAAATTTAATCGATGATTTCAAACAAAGAATCAGTTTATTGATATGAATGTACTATTCTAAAATGACACTATGTTTTTGAGAACACGCAGATATACTTCCATCCATTGCCGCTTTATGGCATATGTTTTCCTTGGTTTTCTGATTGCCTGCATATCTTCATACACCTGGTAGAGAATAAGGCATTGTTGAAACACCACCAGCCAAATTTGTCTTGCCCATATGAACATACTCATTAGTTTAGATTGGCGTGTCAAACCTCATAAACTTTGATGACGGTCTGTGGCAGTATTCCTCGAAAAGCTGTCTGATATAAGACACGAAATTATGTTACTTTGAAGAACAGTGTCAATGAGATAATGGCTTTCAAAACACAATGGTCAGAGCTGGGTGGATCTGAAATGATGCTATTGGAGTACTGTAATTACACGTTAAACCACCTGTATAGGGTCATGTGAGATTGGCATTTCCGAATACAAAGGGTATTAGTCGGATTATGAAAATTGTTGGTGATTGTTCAGATAGACAGTTACAACAAGAGCAGTCATGCAAGATAATGGTATAAATATCAATACAGAAGTCAGACAAGAACATCAAAAGTGATTATGACATTCCGGATTGCTGAATGCGATTTCCCACATTGACAATGAAACTACTGAAAATTGCAGCGTATTACCGTCAACATCTGAGGAATTCTTACTCTAAATTCGAAGTCATTGTCAATTTCCATTTGATATATGGAGACCAGCGTCATGTTCGGCTTATAATGACATTATTACATTTATATTACTACATTTACCAATATGAACTTGGTGATGGGACTCATTATTAACGCCCCCACCCCCACCCCACCCCCTCCCCTCAAAGGCGACATCCCGAGAATCCAACATGAGAACTGTATGGCAAGGAACCTCATATTATGAACCTATACCGCTCAATAATCAGATGTCGTGACGTCATTGACGTTGCTAACTGGGCGTGTAGTGGACTTTTCCAGTTTTAGCTATGCCCGCCCATCTCTAGCTAAGCCCCACCCACATCGCGTTCATGTTGTGATTGATCGATCCCCGAGTGCTCTAATTATCAATTTCATGAAAACTATACAGGTAAGCTGTTGAATATTTTGTAACTAATTTAACAACGCCCAGTCAAATTAGTTTCAAAATATTCAACATAATATTTATTAAATAGCAAATACATACAATTCGTACAACAACACACACTCCGTCTTCAAATATGCGTTCGTGAATACCTATCTACGTCATTCATGATGTCATTTGTCCATGTAATCGGAGAGCTATGTGCGTATGCAAAAACACATTCAATCTCCCACAATTGGACACATTTTATTCATTCCACATGCTTTGGCATTGCACCAAAATTTCAATATTCTGTATGAAAGACAATGTAAAGTAAAATTTCTCCAGATTTCATGTGTAGCATACAGTCGAGTGTCAAATGTGTTTTGTTCTCTCACATATCAGTGTCCAGGTACCACAAACAAACTCCCCTTGTCCAGAGAAGTTGGAAATAATATTTTCTTTTCAAAAGGGCCAATCAGGTTAACCTTTGAGTCTTATATTGTCTGGATTTTGTATTAATTTTAAAGTGTATTCATGCAATGAAACTCCATACATATATTCCACCATGCCCAAGATATAGATAATATAGAACCTATGGGGTAACAATGCTTGGACAGTGTTTTATCCAAAATATGTTTAACTGAATGAGTTGAAACTTGGCACATGTCTGGCAACACGGGTGTCCTATGGCTTTCTCAAAGCAACATTCACTCTCTTCAAGGGGTTCGGAGATATGCGATTATAAGCATGCGATTCCTTTTAATTAAAAGGTACATTGTGAGCCTATCTAACATGGCTTATCCGTACAAACATAATGCGCATTTCCAGTTTAAGCTAAGCCCAGCCCATCACTAGCTAAGCTCCATCCACACTCGTTCGTGTTGGGATCGATTGATCCCTCTAATCACTGACTATCAATTTCCAGAAAACTATACAGGTAAGCTGTTAAATATTTTGAAACAAATTTGAATGGGCGCTGTTGCTGCCTATGGCAGCAACAGCGCCCAGTCAAATTAGTTTCAAAATATTCAACAGAATGTTTATTAAATAGTAAAGCCATGCAATTGTACAAGGTGTGGACTATTACGCATCTAAGATGGACTACATCGAGTCATTCATAAGGTAATGACCATGACGTCATCCTACACGTCAGACACAGTTGATTCTGACGTCATATGATGGATGGATAACCTGGAAAGGTCCATCAATGTATGCTATTCGCACTTTGAATGCCATTACGCTTCACTTAATTACAAAATACATAGATTTACAGTTACTTCATGAAACGTGTTCAAGTTCATTAGTATTATCTACCCACAAGCAATTGACTCATTTATATACAACGATTATTGTCTTTGTATATTGTTCGTCATGCATCAATCCCATATATACACATTGCATTTACGTGTGCAATATGTAAGTAATGAGCATAATACCATTTCAGGGGATGAATAGACTGTGTAACATTATCATCTGACTTTTATTGTTTCCTGGCACTCTAATTAAGTCAAGCGAAATTAGCACAATTCCCTATAGAGCAGATTGCAATGCAAACAAATCATGGAAAGATAGACCCATGAATAATTTATGTTATAGGTACACGCAGTGTCACAATGACCGTTCCTACCCCGGCTCTCCAGTTATAAGTCTAGCTAAGCTCCACCCATCTATTGTGCTTGTTGTGATCGAGGTATATACTTTGAACCCTGAATTCCCAGAATCCTAAATTCAAGGTAATTATACAGGTAAGCTGTTGGATATTTTGAAACTAATTTGAGTTGTAGACGTTGCTTCCTATGACTAACAGCTCACAATAAATTCGTCTTAAAATATTTAACATAATGTTTATTAAATTGTAAATTCGTCAAAGACATCCAATTCGTACATTTCAGACACGTTTCAAGCTTTATGATGGATGTAGAATACGCCATTATGGCTGTGACGTCAGCCTACATGTGATGTAATTGATCATAACGTCATATTCTTGAGTGACAGATCGGATACCTCTTTTCGACATTTAATGTGATTAAGTCCCATGTCTTTAACCCTCTAGCATAGACCAGGAAACGCATATTCTTTTTACTGTAAGTCAATGTTCTGTTGACGATTTTGAGTCCAATTTAACTGGGAGATTGTTGCTTCAAATGCGTCCAACAACTGGTTCCAGTCAAATAAGTTTGAAAATAATCAACAGCATTCATGTATATGGTTCTTAAAAATAAGACACTCAATTTCAATGGTCAAGTTAAACGCATTCATCTATGTTAGTCTTATTAGAATAGCGATGATTACATGACAAACAATCCGACACGCAGGCGTTGCTGCCATAGCCTGTCATTCAGGTAATCCTAACCCTTTTATGGCGAAGTCGACCAAAGCTGACCTCTGTCTAATTGCAGGTCAAGAGAAGACTATTTTTTAATATTTGCCATTGGAACGACTGGCTCAGCTCCTGAGCCAGTCATTCCAGTGGTACATTTTCAAAAAATTATCTCTTGGCCTGCTAATGTACATTTAAAAAGAAAATAATTTGATTTTCTTGATGCAATTTATCCTTTCAAGGGTTATATATAATCGAAGCGGTTTCATATTTGTTTTTCATGAAACTTGGATCCTGGAGTTATATTAAGGAAAATTGTACTAATGCATTTCATCCTCGCGTGATGGAGACATTAATCTTGAGAACAAGATTCTTTGACTAAATATCCAATAACACTAACTCAGTTCTTCCTGTCCAGCCATTACTTCCACACTCGAGTGTCCTCTGCTGAGAGAAATATAATCCAGCACCATTCATATCGGGTCTATTTCCTGATCAGGGTTTCAGAGTTCCGAATTGTTTCACTCAGTTACACGCTATAAAAGGATTCTAATGGACTTTCGTGTTTCGTGTGAATTTATGGAAATTGGAGACAAAGACTTATAAGAAATGAATCAAAGAAAGCGGGCGTAAATTTAATATTTGACATGCTATGATATAAACCATACCACACTGTAGCTAGGACATTATGCGAGTTAGACAGGCTTACTTGATATTAAAGGCGTTATCTAAAGTCATTCTGGTTCATGCTCTGAATTATTACCGAGGCCAATGGAAAATGGATAAATTTGCTTTTTAAATTTATTTGCGATTCTAGTTATTTAACATGGTGGAAAGTAAAATTCCTTCAAAATACCTGCTGTATATTTATTTCAATTGTTTGCCACTCCATCAAGCTCATATTTCCATGAAACTTGTGCGGTAGGCAGATATTTGATCAATCGAATGGTATAATCTTTAAAGATCTGTCGGAGAAATTGAGGAATCCAGTTTCTCAGTCAATCACATGACGTCATAATCAACTACGTCACATGTAGGATGACGTCATAATCAGATACGTCATGAATGCATAAACGCTTAATTATCCGTCAAGTTGTAAGCATTGTATGCCTTTACTATTTGGTACATATTCTATTGAATATTTTGGAACTAATTTGACTGGGCAGTATTGCTGCCATAGGCAGCAACAGCACCCAGTCAAATTAGTTTCAAAATTTTCTAGCTTAGCTAGAGATGGGCGGAGCTTAGCTAGAGATGTGTGGAGCTTAGCTAGAGATGGGCGGAGCTTAGCTAGAGATGGGCGGAGCTTAGCTAGAGATGGGCGGAGCATAGCTAGAGATGGGCGGAGCTTAGCTAGAGATAGGCGGAGCATAGCTAGAGATGGGCGGAGCATAGCTAGAGATGGGCGGAGCTTAGCTAGAGATGGGCGGAGCTTAGCTAGAGATGGGTGGAGCTTAGCTAGAGATGGGTGGAGCATAGCTAGAGATGGGCGGAGCATAGCTAGAGATGGGCGGAGCTTAACTAGAGATGGGCGGAGCTTAGCTAGAGATGGGCGGAGCTTAGCTAGAGATGGGCGGAGCTTAGCTAGAGATGGGTGGAACTTAGCTAGAGATGGGCGGAGCATAGCTAGAGATGGGCGGAGCTTAGCTAGAGATGGGCGGAGCTTAGCTAGAGATGGGTGGAGCTTAGCTAGAGATGGGCGGAGCTTAGCTAGAGATAGGCGGAGCTTAGCTAGAGATGGGTGGAGCTTAGCTAGAGATGGGCGGAGCTTAGCTAGAGATGGGCGAGCATAGCTAAAACGGGATTACTCCATTGACATCATCATTATCGGCAAAATGCTTGTAAGAGAAAATTACATCATCTTAGTAACACTTTGATGTTCGTGATAGTATCATGATAGGATTCTGATGACGCAGGCTACTGGGCTGGCCCGGGGTCAATACTGGGTTGTATTAGTCTGGCCGTGGCCAAACACGGCCCAGTAACCCGCCTTATAACGGGAGCATGATAGTATCATGATAGGAGTTTGATAACGTAGATTACTGGGCTGGTTCAGGGTCAATACCGGGTCGCATTGTTCTGGCCTTATAAGGATGGCAACTCTGGGAGTGATAGACTCTGGCCTGCTAAGCTTAATTGTCTGATACCCAAAATGCACATGCGAACTGATATTAATGGTGTGCCCACAACAGAAATTACATTTGTATAAATTGAGGTTACCAGATATTTATTGGAATACACTTAGCTGAAGATTTGTAGAATGCGCTATATATGTGAATGAGTTGTCCAATCTCTGTTCGTTAATATCTGATATATTTCATACTGTTTCTCTCACATTGTTTTAATTAGATAACCATTAACCATTTACTGGCTTAATTTAATCAAGAAAATATAAATATTTGCTTATAAAATGTCCATTTTCATGCCAAGAGAGGACTATTAAAAAGAAAATTTGCCACTGGAATGACTGGCTTGGTCAACGAGCCTGT
The DNA here is from genome assembly GCA_034401795.1 of Chaetoderma sp. LZ-2023a. NCBI lineage: Eukaryota > Metazoa > Mollusca > Caudofoveata > Chaetodermatida > Chaetodermatidae > Chaetoderma > Chaetoderma sp. LZ-2023a. Next base: position 77,113,704 of record CM067367.1, read on the forward strand.
CCTTCCAGTTGTAAATTTTCAAAACTACACTACTCTTGCCTACAAATGGACATTTCTAAATACCGCTGCAAAGCCAGGGTTTGGATGGATTCACCATGAATTGATTAGAAACATAATTCTTTGTTATGCTACTGGATTTATTTCAATTTTACAAATAAACTAAGATTAAGACGATTTATAAACTTTTTAAAAATATTTATAAAAACAGTTTGACTGAAATTCAGTTGTTCCTTTGACATCAAATCTTTTCAGTTAATATGATTTAAAAAAACTGAGCAGAGTCCATAGCGATGTGCAATACAAACCATCTACAGCTTCTTATAAATGCTGACAGGCTGCAATTGAAGTGTGAGTTTGGGCGGATGAGGGGCTGGCGGTGGTCCGCAGCAACCAGGATCGAATATGTTTGTTTACACAGTTCTCTCCCAATTACAGATGGTCCGAATTTAGACAGACGCGAATTCTAGAGAGGCTTGCGATCGTATTTCTCTGAGTGATAATCATTTAATAGACTATTGTATGTCTCGTCAGTTATCAAATCAATAGCAATCCCATCAGATGATGAATCTAGGGACTCATAACAAACCCACCTCACCCGTCAAACGGACTGTCCAGTGGATGGAGTCGAGGACGCGTACTGGCCCAATGTGTGTCCCTGATGAATGACCTCTTGTCAAAATTGACAAATATATTTCTACATAGATTAGTATGAGAGGGATATACAGATCGAGATCCTGAAAACGTAAATGAAATACTTGAACTAAAATAATGCTTACCAATTGAACGCCTTTTCAATCGGTTTTGACAATACACTAAGTGACACCATGACCGTGGCATTTTAACCATTGGCGTGACGCTAAATTTTACTTCTTGCCAAGCAGACTATGAATGTATGATACGGATTTTGTGATGCTATGCTCTTGCATTGCGGAATTATCGACGAAAATGTGTATTTATATATGCACTAAGTGAGCCGGTGACCTCGACATTTAAACGTTTGAACTGAAACTAAGATTTCGTTTTAGCCACCCACAATATGACCTCGATCTTTGACCTTTTGACCGCAAACAATTTTTTCCTAGGAACTGCTTGTATAAATGATGAAGTCTATGCAGGGTTATTGAGTCATACCCAATATGTTTCATACATATGAATGTGTGTGGCAATTCTGGTGATTCTATCTCATGATTCCAGAGATATGCCTCGAAGAGACATACTTTCAGACAGATGGAATGACGGACGGACGGATGTACATGTGGGTGGGTGGACGGGTTTCAGGCGGGCGAACTGATAGACAGACGGATGCGTGGATGGAAGGAGGGAGGGAGGGAGGGAGGGACGGACGGACAGAAGACAGATAAGCAGACCGGCAAGCAGACCGGCATGCAGGAATACAGGCAGGCAGACTGCACCAACGGCAATTCGCCTTTGGTGACATGAGTAATTATGTTCAGAACATTAGAATTAAGTATTAAATAATATGGTCAATATCGCATCTGTGCATCATTCCGTATGTTTGCAGACATTCAGTATCCATGCTGATGTGCCGTGGGGATTCCATAAATATTTGTAAAAAACGTATATTGCATTTTGACCCCAGGATCCCCTACCACCGATTCGTTTTGTCTGAAGCCTTTCAACTCTCTAGACACATTTAAGATTGTTTTAAGGTTTGTCCAACAGGATAAATTGGCAACAAGACTATTTGCTCACACAGATGTTCAACCTTCATTTAAAATCAATTTTATCATGCGAATTTCGCGGTTAAAATTTTAATCGAGTTGTAATGAACAAAGAAAGATGATACATTTGTTGTTAAATAAGGGAACAGCTATTCATCATATAGAATATGCTTACGTCTTTATTTCGTAGAATTTGGAAGCCACACGATATTAATACAGTAAGCCGCTTTATGATTTGCCAGCTAAAGGGCCAGGAAGCTGTTGTCGCCTGTAAAATTAGGTAACACAATGGCTCGAATTCAATAAGGCGGCTTAAACATAGGTTTATCCTAAACCTGGTAACAACTCGCTACATAAACTGAGAAATTAGAGATTTATTGCAAGGTTTATCCTTAAACCTCATCCGTATTCAGATACGAGGTTTAAACCAGGTAACAACTAGACGAGGTTTAAGCCTGGTTTATCCATATTTATTTTATCAGCATTCGCATACCATGCTCGCGGTTTTAATATAAATTTAACATTTACATTCTAAACTAACAATATATATGGAGCATGACTTATTATTAAAATATATTCATACACCGATGAACATAATCATAAAAAAGTGGTAATAAAATGAATCAGTTCTATTCTGTTAATAAACACTGAGCTCGCTTAAAAATACCTGTCTGACGTCAATCTCATTGTACATATGAATGGGAGAACTGTATCGCAAACTAACTCAGTGACGGGCTGACTTGCCACATTTAAAAGTGCTAGTTTTACACAGAGCAGTAGGAGTTAAACTACTCTAACATAGGTTTAGATTCTTATGATATTTTTTCTAAGGCTTAGTACATAAACTATCTTCTTGAAATCGGTTTATATTGTTACCGGGTTTATTTTTATTTTTTGATATTCTCATAACATTACGCTATAGCTTTCACAGAATCAATTCAAGTGTACACACCTTTAGAAAGGTGATATTAACATGCGTGTTAAATTATTTTTATATAGGACCAGTGTTTTAATTCAGTCTAAATGCGGATTTAAAGCTAGTAATAACTAAACCAGGTTTAACTCTTTAAACCGGATCTAGCTAAAATGCCTTATTGAATTCCACCCAATATGTGCCACCATGTAAATGCGTTTCCACATTTTGGTCTCTTGTTATCCTTCACAGTAACCTATCATCGTCATATCTGCGCAGCTGTGAACCTTTCATTCCTAACTAGATGGCTATCCAATATGTGGAATAGATTTCTAATATCACACGCGTTCGTTTGCATATAGGACAGCGTACCTTTAAGAAAAACGGTTGAAAGTCATGGAATACCACTACCATCTGGTGACTGTTAATAATACTTCGTATGGCGAGGAATCGGTGGTAAGCTAAATGCCAGTGTCGATTATTGTAGCTTCCAGATATGTGTAATTACATTGATGAGAGAAAAGGTAACTTACATTCTTGCAGTTGACACTGAATTATGGATAATACGTTTTGAAAATAAGTAAGAAGCCCAAATAACTTACAAAAGCCAGTAATAATGAGGGTGTTACCAAAACGAAGACCCAAACACGAAGATGGAAGATACTAAAACGAAGACCCAAGTTACTAAAACGAAGACCCAAAAACGAAGATGAAAGATGGAAGACCATCTTCCTTTTCCAATTCTAAATAAAAAATAAACGCTAGAAAACGGTATACATTTTGGAAATTCCACTGACGATCTATTTCGCACTCAGCTTGGCTATATAACCTAGGCTCAGTTTGTCTTAGCTTGGCTTGACTATATTAAACCCGGCTTGGCTTGGCTCAGCCTGTCTGACTATGTTAAACATGGCTTGCCTCAGCTAAGCTAAGCTATTTTAGACTATGCTATGCTAGGATTGTCTGTGTTAAGATAAGCTATGCGTAGCTATGTTAAGCTAGGCTCTAATAAGCTAAGTTAAGCTAGGCTAGGCTTATGTATGTCAACCTAGTCTAGTCTTCGCTATGTTAAGCTAGGATAGGCTTAACTATATGTTAAACTAGGTTAGGCTGGGTTCTGCTAAGCTATGATATGCTTATTTATGATAAGCTAGGCTAGGACTGGCTATGATCAGTTTGGCGACGCCTGGCATGGCCGTTTTCATCTTGGTTAAGTATAGCTGGTCTGTGTTAAGCGTGGCTAGGCAGAGCTATGTTAAGATTGTCCTGGTTTGACTATGTAGAGTTTGCCTAGATTAGGCTTAGCTTGGCTTGTAAAGGCAGTGTTAAATCATCATCATCATTATCAGTTTGTTACTAAAACGAAGACCCAAAAACGAAGATGGAAGATACTAAAACGAAGACCCAAAAAACGAAGATAGAAGATCGAAGACCCTGCTATAAAGGTTTTTACCACTCTAAAAGGTTTTGGTAGTATTACACTGTACTGTACTGTACCGATCCGAGCCCAGCCAAGCCGAGCTAAGACAAACTGAGCATATAGGTTATATAGCCAGCTGAGTGTGAAATCCATTGCCAGTGGAATTTGCAATATGTATACCATTTTCTAGCGTTTATTTTCTTTATTAAAAATTGGAAAAGGAAGATGGTCTTCCATCTTCCATCTTCGTTTTTGGGTCTTCGTTTTAGTAACTTGGGTCTTAGTCTTAGTATCGCTTGGCTTGGCTTGACTTGGCTTGGCTTGGCTTGGCTTGATTTGGCTTGGCTTGGCTTGGCTTGGCTTGGCTTGGCTTGGCTTGGCTTGGCTTGGCTTGGCTTGGCTTGGCTTGGCTTGGCTTGGCTTGGCTTGGCTTGGCTTGGCTGGCGCCATACGATATATGGATACTTTGGAAAGGTGAATTATCATATGTTGTGATATTTCCTTAATCTAAAGGGTGTCTGTTTCGTGAATATCTGGCGTCCATTTTAAACTCACTCTGAACGTTTCTCAAAATTATTGGTCAAATCAAGGATAGCCAGAACAGAAATAACACAGTCTAATTTCTTAATTGTTTAATACCCGTGCTGTAAAATGAAAACATCTAATGAGACATGTAGATAGACAATTGATTCAGGGGTTATGCCGAACCTATTCATTCTGAAATTATAAATAAAAGGCTCACTTGAAAGTACACGTACAACATACTGATTATATTGAAAAACAATTTTACTGGAAGATGATCTGCACGTATGCACACATCTTTGTCTATGTGCGTGCACGCATGTATACTCGCGTGCGTGTATGTATGTGCGTGGGTGCGTGTATGTGCGCGTGTGGGTACATGTGCAATACAGCTCATGCGTAAACCTTTGTTACACACACCTGTCTTTGATATCTACATTTAAAATTATACAATGCTACACGTGTATATTGACGCATATTAATTAAATAGATGCATACATTTAGTTGACACCGTACCCAAACACACCACCCCACAAAAGCAGTCAAACAATAACCTGACTCTTAATTCTGTGTCACGAACTCTTTCATTTGTTTCAGTGATTGCCTAATATCAAGAACAATTCTAAGCGTATTAATTGGCAATCAATAATGACCATCAATAGTACATCAGCATCATCCATACATAGATGGTTACAAAAGTAAAACCAGTCAAATCATTCTCTAGATTTTATAATTATTGTTAAAAAATCAATTTTTCAAAATCAAAATGTCCATTCTGAGTATATCTAACATTAACATGTTTAGGCATAGAAATATAATTAATGTATGCGATGCAAACTTAAATGGTATTTCATTTTGCTTGATTACAGAGTACACATATTTACAGGTGCTTTAGGAAATCTGTTCTCGTTCATTTGTATTATCACATCACAAACAATTGATTCATTTGAATATATGGTTATTTTATATATAGCTACTGTTCGTCAAGGACCCATCTCATACACACGCATTGCATTTACACGAGTAACATGTGCTATATCTACGAATGAGCATAAGATCATCTCAGAGGGTGAATAGACTATGTACCGTTATCACCCGCCTCGCATTGTTTCCTGGCACTCTAATACAGTTAAGCGAAATTAGCACAATTCTCAAGAGAGCAGATTGCAGTGCAAACAAATCATGGACAGATAGACCCATGAATAATGTGTGTAATAAGTCATAATGTCACCGTGTGTACTTATTACACACATTATTCATGGGTCTATATATATATATATATATATATATATATATATATATATATATATATATATATATATATATATATATATATATATATATATATATATATATATATATATATATATATATATATATATATATATATATATATATATATATATATATATAACTTAATCACATGAAACTATATATAATCCTCTAACAAGATGAAAGATGGAAGACCATCTTCCATTTCCAATTCTAAATAAAAAATAAACATTAGAAAACGGTATACATTAAAGTATATATAATCCTCTAACACAGAGAGCAGACTGGGCACATTTTTTGGATTCAAGGCAATAATATGTTGGCTATTTTGATACTAATCTAATTGGGAGGTGTTGGTACCTCTGGCAGTAACTTGTTCCAGTCAAATTATTTTCAAACTATTCAACAGTTTTCCTGTATATGAGTGTTTAAATTTAGAGACTCGAATATCAAGTTACACCAGAGTGTTATCGAATATCACGTTACACCAGCCTGTTAGAATCGTGATAAGTATGTGGGAAATAATCTTCCCGACGGAGACACAGTTGCTGCTGGCCTAGGCTGCGATTCATGTTATATTAAATATAATCCAAAAGGTTTTATATTTGTTTTTCATGAAACTCGGTCACTTGAGGTATGGCGATGAAAAGAGCTCTAATGCATTTCAACCTCGCGAGCTGATGCTATTAATCTTGGAGACGAGATTCCTTTTATAAATATCTAATGATAGTTACTCAATTCTTCTTGTTTACCCATTACTTCCTCACTGGAGAGATCCCTGCTGAGGGGAATATAATCCAGCACTATTTATATTCCATATCTGGTCTGGTTCCGGACCAGGTTATCAGAGTTTCGGATTGCTTCACTCAGTTACACGCCGCAAAAGGATTCTAATGTACTTTGTTCTTCGGGTGAATTCATGGAAATTGGAAACAAAAAGCTAGAAAAAGGAATCTAAGAAAATGTGAACGAATGCAATATCTGACATAAAATCATATAAGCCATATCACACAGCTTGTTATAGAATGACATTCTGGTCCATGTGTTTAATTATTACCAGGGCGAACGAATAAATTTGTTTTCTAAACTTTTAATTAAAGTGAAATTTTGATATTGAATTTCTGGCTTATTGTGTTTATTTCCCGTTCTAGATAGTTAATATTGTCAAAATTCCTACAGAGGCGAGTGGAACATATATTTTTAAAATTTTAAGTTGTCTAAGGAAAAAAGCGATCATATTGATTTTATGGTTTATTGAGGTTATTTCTGATTCTAGATATTTAACACTTTGGAAAGTTGAATTCCTTCAAATATCTTCTGTGTATTTGTTTCATTACATTGCCAACTCACCAAAATACTTTTTCCAAGACACACGTAGGCATATATCTGACCCACCAAACGACATGATTTTATAGAAAGTTGTCAGACATCATATGTGACATGCTTGAATGACATCATCTGGGATTGTTAGGTAAAACTGAGATGTGAATGTAATAGTTTGATTTCAGCAATAGCACCGCACAGGAACATTGATCACGCAAGGACGGGGCCTCGTACTGGGTCAATATCGGGCCGTGTTGTTCTGGCATTAGCCCAGTACAGGCCCAATAACCTGCCTCATCGCGTGAGTAATAGACTCTGGCCTGCTCGGTTTCATCTCTGGATACCCAGCATGCACCTGCGAACTTATAATAATGGTGTGCTCATTACATTAATCACACTTGGATGAATCGAGATTAACATATATTGATTTGAACACACATAGCTGAAGATATTTGTAGAATTTGTTAAATGATTTGTCCAATTTCAGCTAATTAACATCCGATATATGGCCTTAAGTTTTCTCACGTTGTTATAAATAGATTACCGTTACCCTTTAATAGTTAAATTTGGTCAAGAAAACAACATTTTTCTTTTTATAGAATGCCCATTTGCAGACCAAGTAAACATCATTTCTGAAATTATACCACTAGAATAACGGGCTGGGTTATCGAACCGATCTTTCCAGTGGTGAATTTTTAAAAATATAGTTCTCTTGGCTCTCAACATGACATACCTCAGGACTACTCCAAGACTACTCCAGATGCTGCCATGAAAGGGTTAATAATCATAATTTGTTATTAATCAACATTTATTTCATTGTTTCAACTTCAAAAATAATCTCAGCTTGGGTCATATTCTAAACTTTTTGAAATATTTCTAAAACAATTGGACTGACCTAAACTTCATTGCTGCCTTTCACATCAAACCGTTCAACCAATATGATCTCGACATATTGACCGATATCCAATACACACTGTCTACAGATTGCTATACAAAACACTCAACGCTTCCCCAATGTGTACTAGCAATAGATACTAATCATCCGTATCTTGGCTCATCTGCTGAACAGACGACAGACGGGAATCTAAGTGTGGGTTGTGGAAGGGGATTGTGTGTAGAAATCAGGATCGACTAAGTCAATTTACAGAGTTCTATGCCCATTACAGATGGTACCAATTCCGACAGCCTTAAATCCTACGGAAGCTCGCTATCGTATTTCCTTGTGTGACAGTCATCCAATAAACTATTGTAACTCCCGCCGGTGATCAAAACAATAGTAATCCTATCAGATAATGACATATGGACTCATCCACTCCGTCAAACTGTCTTTCCCTTGGATGGAGTTGAGGATGCGTGCTGCCACAACGTGTGTCCTCCTATAGTTGACTTTTGGCCAACATGGACAAATATATACTGCGCAGAGCAGACTGTTATAGGTAAAAAATACAGATAAATCCCCCTCCACCGGCGAAACTCTAGGTTTCTCGCTACACAACATATACTGCATTGGAGTGAGATACAGTATGGTACGTTGTCGCCGCCAAGAACTGTACATCCACAAATATCAGGAACCCGAACAGAATGAGTCCGGCTTTTCACAAACCAGTAAGCAGTATGGTTTTACGGACTTATCCGGAACAGGACGATGGACAGTCAGCCAACAAACATCGACAGTAATAATCCGGGAATACGATAAGACGAATGGAGTTGCTGGAATGGAATTTATGTTGCTTGACAAAGATCAATAGGTCGATCTGTGTTCAAGTGTAAATCGTCTTAACTTAATCCTCTCGCTAGATATAAGCTGTCATTATTTAATAAGCTTTGTCTGTCAGAACAAATAAAGTATTATTATTTTGATGGAATCTAAGACCTTGTATTATTATCATGCGCGTGTTCATCTTTATTAAGCATTTTATAAACATAATGCTTTTCTGTGAAAAACATAAAAACTGGTTAGCTGATAGTTAATATATACCCAAGCCTTTAACACTTGAGATTCCGCTGTCTCAAATTCAAGACAAGTATTCAGAGAAGCTCTTACGGATTTTGAGAATAATTTGACTGGAAGCCTATATAATTTATAAATAATTGTTCTTCTTTGCTATGTGTGAGTTAAAGGGTTGATTTATGTAATGTGTACATGCAATCTTTCTAGTCAGTCAACAATGACGTTTTAACATTGTTAAACAGTGTTTGTTATCCGTGCCCTCCTCCTCACCCTCACGCCCCCACACACAATATTCAATCAGAACTGCTTTCGCGATTCTACAAATATTAACCCCTTAATGAGTAAATTAAGAATACAAAAAAAATATATTTGTTTAATGAATTTGAATTTGCAAGTCAAGGGGTTAATTTTCGAAAATTTACTATTGGGATGACTGACTCGGTTATCGAGGCAGTCATCGCAGTTGTACATCTTCACAAATTGCCTCCTCTTCAGATGCAACGCGATATTCCTGAAGACCACTGCAGAGGCCAGCTTTGGCCGCCTTTGACATGAAGTGCTAAAACGTAAATTTGAATTTGATGCCAGGGAAATTGTTTTAAAACGGTTTGCAAATCTGCGAATTATGACAATATACGGGTTCGGTTTATTACATAGTATAATATACACACTGAAAAAGATGATTTTGTATGCGCAGAGCGCTCTAGAAAGGTTTGCCCAATGAACGCATGGCAGTTTCTCAGAAAATCAAATGACGTCATAATCAACTACGTCACGTGTAGGCTGATATCATAATAAATTACGTCAGGAATGACGCAATTTAGTCTGTCATAAACGCAGAATAGTGGGTCAAGTTATACGAATTGTATGTCTTTCCAATTTAATAAACATTCTGTTGACATATCTTGAAACTAATTTGACTAGGCGCAGTTGCTGCCAAAGGCAACCACAACACCCAATCAAATTAGTTTCAAAATATTCACCAGATTACCTGAAATTGAGATTCAGAGAGTGCATGGATAGATTGACCCTAAGGCGGGCAATGCGTGGGTGGAGCTTAGCTAGAGATGGACACGCCAAAGCTAAAATTGGATTTCACCATTGGTAGTGTGGCACATCATGGGATCTACTGTCCTTAGATGTTGACCGTTCAAATTAGTTTCACATTATTCATTATTGTATATTAAATTATAAAGTAGTCTTTGTATTCGTTTTTTCCGGTGGAAAGCGTTAAGTCAAATGGTTGAAAGACGACCATTCCTTTGCTATACCATCTTATGACCACAGTTAATGCATCGTAATATATATATATATATATATATATATATATATATATATATATATATATATATATATATATATATATATATATATATATATATATATATATGTTATATATATATATATATGTTATATATATATATATATATATATATATATATATATATATATATATATATATATATATATATATATATATATATATATATATATATATATATATATATATATATATATATATATATATATATATATATATAATGAGGTTAAAGGTAACTTGAATTCTTCCAGTTGACACAAAATTATGGATATTTAGTTTGAAAAAACCCAATGAAGCACAAAAATCTTACTCGAGCCCACGATAATGCCTGGGAAAAGATGTTTGCACGAGCCGTACAACAGTCCCGGAAGAAGACAGTATTCTTACACACAGCTAGGAGGTAAGTGAACCAGTCTACAATAGAAACGTATTCCAATAGCAACGTGTTCTTATAGAGGCGTGTTCTTATAGCAACGTATTCCTATCGCGTTATGGTGAAAAGGTCAAATGTCTAAATCATGGGTTGACTGAGTGTATACTAGGGAAATAATTTTTGCCGTTGATTCTACAGTGTTAGAAGGCAGAAACACCAGATTGGGTACATCCCTTCATATAGCAAATCCTTAGGTGTGTTCCGAGTTTGAGTTCAATGGATCAATTGTTTTGGACATAACTTTGGACTGCAAGACGGTAGATTAACGCCATTTGGCGCATTCATTAATCTGCCATAAAATCGGAGATTATTAAAATCAATCAGGATCTTTTTTCTTCTTTTTTCTTTCTTTATTCTTCATCAATAATTTCAGACCGCATCTCCCCCTACAATTTTAATCCGATCAACTCCAAACTTGTTCAACTTCTATTACTCAGCCTGGAATCGTGTACTACTGTTTTTATTTTGGTCAGCCCAGTAGTTTTCAAGCTACCCACCTTTGGGTGTGCAAAACGCCCTATAGGAAATGTATGGGGATTCTCAATATTTATCTATGAACTGCTACAAAACCCATAGTTTTGATCGGATCACTTCCGTACTTGGTCAGGATTTTCCCATTATATTTCTGGAGGTGGTGATTGATCTGCGGGGCAGGCGCCCAAGTGGCGGTTACTGCTTGGGCGTGATATTACCAGTTTTCATTTTTGGCAGAAAGTAACTCTCCTTTATCAGAGAAGCTCAATGAACATATTAGAAGATACCTTGTGGCATCCTATCATGTTTCCACCACCCATGGATCCAAGGACCTGGTGGAAGGGCACGTCTTGGTTATCAAAATTACAATTCAATATTGATATTTTAACTACGACTACACCTAGAGTTTTGATCGGATAATTACCATACGTGGCCAGAATGTTACACTAGGAGTCCTGACGGTGTTGACTCGTCTGCAAGGTACATGCTCAAGTTTGAAGGGTACTCTCTAGGCATTAAAATGATCAGTACTCGCTTTTTCATTGGAGAAGGTTAATGGACATGTTAGATGATACCTTGTGATATCCTTTCATGGTTTCACCAACCCTGTGCCACTGGCCCAGGTTGAAGGGCACCCCTTAAGCCTGAACATTACCAGTCCTCGTTTTTGCTATAGATGATTTCCCTTTATCCATACAGCATGATTGAGAGTCTTAGATTGAAAGATATGTTAAATCTCGAATCCATGGCACCCCGCCAAAACCATGTAGATTTCTCAGTGATTTGGTACTTCAGGGCTTTTTCATCGATTTTCATGAACACTACTAAAGATATGTCACACAGGCTGAATCCGATGGTGATGTTTTGGAGTAATCCGACCTCAGTGTCAAGATCACTCCTTAGTTGGCAAAGTGACCAGTTTTTGCTAGAAATCAACTCCACCTGCCCAGTGATTGTCAATGATCGTGTAAGAAGAGGCTGTATACTATTTCTTTATGGCTAGACATCGCAGATTTACAGTTACTTCAGTAAATGTTCTCTAGTTCATAATCGGGTCTCTAGGGATACTTCGAGTGCCAGGCCAAAGGGTCGAATACCTAGTTTCCGGGTTCACGTTGTACTGGAATGCAAGAACGATACATCACCAAATGTGGCACGTCTATCCATAGTGAGACTGTCTAGAATTATCTTGAAATTCACGTCAGAATATCTAGATCTTGGGGTTCATTAAATGCATAACAGCATTAGCGAAACAGAACACAAAGGCACGAGTCAACACCGCTAATTACTGCAGTCTAGTCGATACGGCTGCCCGCCTTGCTTGCATGGTTGCTTCCGTGAATATGTTTTTGCTTGATGTATTGATAGTTTTCAAGTGATTCCCATCGCTTAGAAATCATCTATGCAAAACATATGCCGTCGGGAAAATATTATATGTAGTCCTATGAATCTAGAACAGGCCTACTTTGCAATGGAAATTTCCAGTTTTAGCCATTCCCCGCCCATCTCTAGCCAAGGCCCGCCCACTTCACGTCAGTGTTGGGATCGATCGATCTCTGAACTCCTTGAACATTAATTTCCAGAAAACTATACGTGTAAGCTGTTGAACATTTTGAAACTAATTTGATTGGGTGCTGTTGTTGCCTATGGACTATTTTGAATCATTCATGACGTCGTGATTATGATGTCAGAATACACGTCACTTAGTTGATTATGACGTCATATGATGGATGGATAAACTGGAAAGGTGAATTGACTAGTTAATTTTAGTAAACTAAAACGTCTGCTATTTTAAATAGAATCAGTAGTGGCTTTGTCGTTTCTGTTGTTGCTGCTTGTGCTGTAATTGTTGTCATTGTCGTTATTGCTGCCGGTGTCAATATTGCTAGCACACTCGTTATTTTCATCAATATTGTCATCAATATTATCGTCATCCACGTCCAGGTCGTCTTGTACTATTAACGCCTCGCGTGTCAAGCCCGCCTCAAAGCGTTCAAAAGACCACTTTTATCAATTAAGCCTTTAATTTGTCAAGAGTTTTCAAGCAAATTGAAATTTTTCCTCAGTGAATGACCATCTGCGGGACAAGAGAAGATAAGGGGTTTTCTAATTTTATAACTGGAATTTAGGAAAATTGTTTCTAAGACATGTTTTTTTTTTTACAAGTTTGACAATTAAAGATTTATTGGTCAAGAAAATCCTAATTCTTCAATAATAAGTGTTCATTTGCAGGCCAAGTGAAGACTATTTTTGACATTTTATCACTGGAAGGACTAGCTCGGTAACCGAGCCAGTCATTCAAGTGGTAAATTTTCAAAAATAGTATTCTCTTAGCCTGAAAATAGACAGTCCTCAAGATCACTGCGGACGAGGTATTGGCGGGTCTACCACAAGTTCGTACAAGAGGGGTCAATACAACTACTTATGTCATGGAAATACTGAAATAATTGTTTATTGATAATGTCTTGTGGTAGAAGAGAACATCTCTCAGTCCCTGAGCTAATTTGGACTCGCTCAGTTAAACCGTCTGCTAGATTGGACACGCAGAGCCGGTGCTAATTTGGGCTCGTGTACTTAGACCGTGGCCTAATTATGACTGGCATATCTTTCTGAGCAGTGCAAAGTCTAATGATGCTCTTATTAAGTGACCCTGAAGTCCAAATTAGTCTAATAACCAATTTGGAAAATACGCTGCAAATTAACTTCGCGCTCCGGTTCTGAGACATTTCCTTGACATATTGCACTCAAACCTGCTCTTCGGACAATCTCTCTTTTCGGAGTCAAAAGATGGCGGTACTTTAAGAAAGAGGGTCCTAAAGAACCACAGCTGTTGGCTCGAAAGATATATTACATAGTTGGATCCATTTTGAGCTATGGTCCGCCAATTTCTAGCTAAGCTCCGCCCTCGTTTTAATCTAGTTGAAGTCGATATGGAAGTTTGAATATGAATATCTAGAAGCCTCAGTTATAGATAGTCAGGTAAGCTGGTGAATGCTTTCAAATTAATTTGACTGGGAGTCGTTGCTGCTATGGACAACAACAGCTCCCAGTCAAATTAGTTCCGAAATATCCATGCTAATGTTTATAAATTGTAAATTCACCAAAGATATACATTTCAGATACATTAGTGGCGGAGTCTTCCACGTTCCTGACGGACTTACGTCATTGTGATTATGATGTCTGCTAACAAGTGACGTACGTGCCTTGTGACTACTTGATTGCGCTCAAATTAGGTGATCGCTTAAGAAATGTCGTCTCTATCCTCTGAAAACAGTGACATATTATTTTCGCAAGAAAAACCATTGGGTGAACTGATCACAGCCTCTCGTGAGTGACAATTATTTGGAAATCTGACTTCTGAGAATGAGGGACCGATTTCGAATTCACTCTTGTCTACTTATTGTCTGCATCACAATAGGCTACGTTTTATTGTTTCAAAGTCCATGCAACGTATGGTAAGGGTGGGGAGCGCGCGTGGAGAGGAGTGGGGCATATGTAAAACACACGTTCAATCACTCATAATCTGACAATTCTTCTTTCTCAAGTGGGCTGTATGAAAAAGAGTAAAACCCGATGTGCCTCCATCGATGCTTTGTAGCGTTTAGTGGAGTGTCATGATGATTGGTCAAATTTGTTTGGTCGCACATCGTAGAGAAAATAATGCTGAGGGCTGAATTATTTACATCCCACGAGACGCATACAATCCACAACCGATTTAACCTTACTGACGCCCATTAGGCATGGACAGGATTTGAAACCACCGTTTTTGTTGGACGAGTCAATCTCATTAGCTGAGGACAACAGGCGCCACAAGGTGTGTACGCGGCTGATACACAGTAATGGACCTTTCCAGTTTTATCTATGGCCTGCCCATCTCTAGCTAAGCGCCACTCATACCTCGCTCGCGTTGGGATCGATCGATTCGTGAAATCCATGACGATCAATTTCCAGAAAACGATACAGGTAAGCTGTTGAATATATTGAGACTAATTTGACTGGGTCCGTTACCAATTATGCGTTCGTGAGGTACTTATCTACATCATTGATGACGTCATTAATTATGGTGTGATCCTTCAGTCACGTAATTGATTGATTATGACGTATGCTGGATGGATAAACTGGAAAGAACCATTAGACAACTCCTGGATGCTGGTTCTGCATTCGTCTCTGGTAACAGGACCGACCCTTACACCAAAGGTCGCGGGTTCGACTCCCAACTCTACGTGTTTGTCACTAAAGGTGCGAAACCGATCATGAAGTGGATGAGTCTCAGGTTGTGTGAATAATTCATTAATCACAATTCATGAATGGCATTTCCTCACTCAATCGTATCACGTCATAATCAACTACGCGACGTGTATGCTGACGTCATAATCATGACTTCATGAATGATTCGATTAAGCCTGTCTTTAACGCGTAATAGTCCCACGCGTTGTACGATTTGTATGTTTTTGCTATTTAAGAAGTTAAATATTTTGAAACAGTACCGAGTCAAATTGGTTTCAAAAATATTCAACAGCTTACCTGTAGAGATTTCTGGAAATTGATAGTCAGGAACTTCAGAGATCGGTCGATCCCAAAACGGACGGGGTGTGGTTGGAGCTTACATAGAGATGGGCGGAGCATAGCTAAAACTGGAAAGGTCCATTGTCTAATACCCCCAAAATCACCTGCATGCATACCTTGAAGAATTTGCACTATATTTCCTTGGTCTTTATTTGCGCATACATGCTGGACTTATCTGTTGTGATATGTCCGTAAATTAATAATTGATTGCTTCGCGATTGTTTTCTCTCTTTCAAACCCTTTGACCCTCAAATTTGTTCAAGAAAGTTTTTTGTCGTATAAAATCTCCACTTGCAGGCCGAGGGAAGTCTATTTTTTTCAAAATTTACCACAGGAATAACTCGCTCAGTTAGAGAGCCAGTCATTCCAGTCGTAAATTTTCAAAAATATTATTCTCTTGGTCTGCCAAAAAGACACTGCAGAGGCCTGTTTTGACCGATTTTGTCATGAGGGGGTTAAAGCACTAAAAAATTCTTCTCACGATTCTTTGCCAAATGAAGGATGGGGAGAAACAGAACACAAATACAAAATCTGGATGCCTATTAGGCAAAATGCTCGCTATGTTAAATCTACTACATACTAAAATCATAACACTTTTCAACATTTTACGAGGCATTTGTTATCTGGAACAAACAAACTAATAATTACAAAAATGTAATTTAGATTGCCCCATTGATGCTAATTGCACGTGCCATTACAATAACTATGTCCCCCAATGCAGTACATATATGCCATATACTGATAATTTCGAAAACGGCTTGATCTGAAAATGAATTCCAGTCGTTTTTTTCAAAGTGATCAGCCAGTGTATAGTTCTAAATGGAGCTGTAAGAACGTGATTGTGCTCTAATGGACTCGTTGTAATTATTACATGTTTATTGCAATTTTTATTTTGACAGGGAACCGAGACCCACAACCGACGAAAGCGCCAAGCATCATAGCACACAAAAGCTTCCACCACACCAACGCCGCAACCAGTGATTATATTTACCTCTATGATGCTTGCCACTTTCGTCTGTTGTGTGATCGATTCCCTGTCAATGCCAAAATACCGCAATGTCACGACTACTTGTATAACTGCATTGTTTTATATTCTCGTTGCAAGTCTCGTAATTACGGCGATAATAAACGTGATTGTTATTAGCACCGATAATAGTTAGAATCGCTCGTCATGAAATGGAAGATTAATCCAAATGAGTTTCCATTTATAATATTTATTATTATTATTATTATTATTATTATTATTATTATTATTATTATTATAATATGGACACGGTATTATACAAAATAGTTGCTTCAACGACTGTGTGAATGCATGCGATTGGTGGAACTTACCGACTTGAAAATGTACCACAGGTTCATTTTGCATGTAATTGTTGTCAGAATTCACCTTTCCAGAGTATCCATCTATATTCTAACGTCACGTGACGTCATAATCAGCTAAGCGGCGTGTAGGATGACGTCATAATCATTACGTCATAAATGAGGCTATGTGGTCCGTCTTTAACTCTTGATAGTCCGACACGTTGTACGAATTGTATGCCTCTACAATTTAATAAACATACTATTGAACGTTTTGGTACTAATTTGACTGAACGCTGTTACGGTCATAGGCAGCAACACCGCCGAGTCAAATTAGTTCCAAAATAGTCAATAACATTGTCAAAGGCAGCACTGTACTTCAATAAAAAAAAAAATTAAGAATATCAACTTGCCGGGGCAGCAACGGAAAACAATTTAATACACACCAGACAATTGAAGGAATTCAACTTTTCACAATGTTAAATTGGTAATCTTGTCTACCTTGAATAATGCCATACATACTCTGTGATAGCGTGTATTTTATTTTATATACGATATTACATTAGCTCTCACTTTCTTTTTTTACTTTCTTATAACTTTCTGTTTCCAATTTCCATGAATCCACCCGAAGCACACACGTGCAATTAGATTCTTTTTATAGCGTGTAACTGAGTGAAGCAATCCGAAACTCTGATAACGTGATCGGGAAATAGGCCAGACGCATTGTGGGATATGAATGGTGTTGCATTATATTCCTCTCAGTAGGGGACACTGGAGTAAGGAAGTAATGGATAAGCAGGGGGAAATGTGCAACTGTCATTGGATATTGAGCAAAGGACATATCACCTTCAGGATGCGAGGATGAAATTCATCAGGGCACTTTTCAGTACCATTAATCCAGCGACCATGTTTCAGGAAATATAAATATGAACCCTCTCTGATTATATTAAAATAATCTACCTAGGGCAGCAACAACCGTTTGCCTAATGGACCTTTCCAGTTTATCCGTCCATCATATGACGTTATAATCAACTATGTGACGTGGATGGTGACGTCATATTGAATTACATAGTGAATGTCTTAAACGCTTAATGGTCCGACATGTTGTACCAATGGTATGTCTTTACTATTTCATAAACAAGCTGTTGAATATTTTGAAACTAATTTGACTGGTCGCTGCTGCTGCCATATAGGCAGCAATAGCACCCAGTCAAATTGGTTTCAATATATGCAACAGCTTACGTGTGTAGTTTTCAGGAAATTGATAGTCAGGGCGTTCAGAGATCGATTGATCCCAACACGTGCGAGGTGTGGGTGGATCTTTGCTAGAGATGGGCGGGGCATGGCAAAAAATGGAAAGGACCATTAACACATGACCCCATCCTCTCCCTCTCCCTCGCTCTCTCTCTCCCTCCCCCCCCCCCCTCTCTCTCTCTCTCTCTCTCTCTCTCTATATATATATATATTTATAAATATATATATATATATATATATATATATATATATATATATATATATCCCTCTCCCCCCCTCTCTCTCTCTCTCTTTCTCTCTCTCTCTCTCTCTCTCTCTCTCTCTCTCTCTCTCTCTCTCTCTCTCTTTCTCTCTCTTTGCACGCATATTGGTTTTTCCAAGCAACTATTGAATACAGTTACAGATGGTGTTTGTAGGATAATTGTCGGGCACGTTGTTTGTGCAACTATTTAAGGAAAGCTGGTGAAACAAAGTTTGATGTCCGAAGTTACTGAAACATTTTTTATATATGTTCACGTGTGTATGTGGCAGATCGCACCCCTCCATTCAAGCGTTAATGTGATGATGTCACGTACGTGTCTTTAACCCCCCCCCCCCCCCTCCTCACAGACCAAAAAGGGCACCTTTTATAATATATATATATATCAATATTCTGCTGACTGTTTTGAAACTAAGACACTTACTGACAGGTGTTGCTTCCTATAGTAAAAACTTCTTCCAGCCAAATTACTTTCAAAATATTGAACAGGTTTCCAGTATATTTCCCTTAGAATTAAGAGACTGGATTTCAAGGATTAACGTGTTTAATACTATTTACCTAAATGTCTGAACCCTTTGACGGGGACGATACCGGCTGCTGCGATTGTCTTGAGACATGTCCATTTGCAGTTCAAGAGAACAATCATTTTTGGAAATTTACCACTGGAATGACTGGCTAGATAACCAAACCACTCAGTCCAGTGGTAAATTTACCAAAATAGTCGTCTCTTCCCGAAAAATTGACATTCAGTGGACAAATATTTTCTTGAGGAAATTTAGACATTAACGGGTTAATCAAGGTAACTCCAGTTAGAATCGTGATGATTACGTTGAAAACAATCCAACACACAGTTGCTGCTGCCATTGGCTTCCATTCAGGTTATTTAAAATAAAACCGAAGGGGTTTCCTATTTGTTTTCATGAAACCTGGTGCTTGGAGATTTAACGATGAAAAGTGCTCTAATGGATTTCATAGTCACGTGCTGATGATATTAATATTGAAAACGAGACTCTTTTTCCTAATATCCAATGACAGTTACTCACTTCCTCCTACTCAGCCATTACCTATCCACTCGAGATTTCTCTGCAGAGAGGAATATAATCCAGCACCATTCATATCCCACAATGCGTCTAGTCTATTTCCGGACTGTTTCACTTATTTACATGTTATAAAAATATTAATACAGTTTCCTCCTCCGGGTAAATTCATGGACATTGGAGACAGACAGTTATAAGAAAGGAACAAAAGAAAGCGTGCGTTACTGTAATATCTGATATAAAATGATATAACCTCTATCATGCGGTATGCAGGGCATTATTCAAATATATTTGATATTGAAGGTTTGATATATTCGCCCTGTATGTGGGGCTTAGAATACACCTTTCGTATGCTCTGCGTGTCGTAAGAGGCGACTAAAGGAGGTAAGGGTGGGGTAACCATGACAGAAACCTCGAGTGCTGAAGACGGAAGTTCCAGGCCGCACGGCGCACTCTAATAAACCATGGATCTACGCACTTAACGCTTATGATCATGTCGATAGTCACTTACAGGACTGGCGGTATGATCAGCGAACGAAAAGAAGAAAAGAAGAAGGTTTGATATAAAGGAATTCTTGTTCTGCCTCACAAAGTTCATATTTCCATAAAATGTGTGTATTTGCAAAGGATTGACCCGTTAATTGGCATAATTTAAAAAAAAGATTTTTCAGACGAAATGACGCCATCATCTGCGGAACCTTTGTAAGAGAAATTGACGGTCATCTGAGATTGTTATATTTACGAGTTAATGATTATTGTTAATATTGCACTAAGATTACTATGTCCTGGCTTCTTAGGCTTCACATCGTGCCATCTCTGATTGCCCAGCTCATAAGATCAATGTCTGAACGACCACGGCATAAGTCACACAGGTCTGAATTTAGGGAAATCTATGTTTATTGGAATACACATAGCTGAAGATATTTGCAGAATATTGTTAATTATATGAATGATTTGGCCTATTTCTATTCATTAGCAAGACGGATGTTCTATTAGATTGCCTCGAGCCCTTCAAGAACCATAACTTGTTATTAATCATTAATGCATCGAAATCTTGGCTAGGTGTCAGATGGCTGGGAGATAGTGTTTAGCGGCGAATCTATTACGGCAATTTACAAAGTTTTCTCCCAATTGCAGATGGTACCAATTTCGACAGGAACGATTTCAAGAGAGACTCGTTATCGTACTTCTCTGTGTGACAATCATCCAATTGACTACTGATTGTCTCGACGGTGATCAAATCAATAGTAATTCCATCAGGTAATGACCTACGGTCTCATAAGCAACCACACTCATCCGTCACACGAAATGTCCAGTGGATAGAGTTGACGATGCGTACTGCCCCAATGTTTAACCACTGATGGCTGACCTCTTGTCAAAATCAATAAATATAGTCTGCACAGATTACTACGGGACAGACGTACAGATCGATTCTCCCCCCCCCCCCCCCACCCACCGTCACCCTAGGTTTCCTTCTATCATACGCCCGAGCTGGAGTGAGATAGCGTGTGATTCGCCATCACTGCCAAGAAATGTACGTCCAGAAATATCAAGACACCGAACAGAATGAGTCCGGAAATTAGGAAATCGGTAAGCAGTAAGGTTTTACGGACTTATCCGGAGCTTGGTGACTGATAGCCAGCCAGCAAGCATCGAAAGTAGTAGCCGAGAAATGCAATGAAAGGAATCAAATGAATTGTTTATGTGACTTGACAAAGTTCAACAGTTCGATCTGTGTTCGTGCGTACTAGAACATAGATAACGAAACACCTTAAAATAAGGTAAACTCTGCCACTTAAGCGGTACTTGTACTTGACCACATCGATGTAATATCCACGGTAAACTATATAGATTATCTTAGTAACGGAGCTGCAGTGAAACATAATCTAATATAAATAACACTGAAATCTATGCTTTAACGCATGTTACCACACTATCGAATATATATATATATATTGTGCAATGTGATGCGCACAAAGATAAGCAATCGAATTGCAGAAATGCCATACAAAAAACTTAATAGGTAAAAAAATCTGGGAACGTGTTCCTCAAAACCGCCCGCTATAATAAGGTAAAGACCTTATAATAGGGTTAATACTGCCACTTAAGCCGTACTTGTATTTAACAACATAGAATTTATAAAGATGGGAAATGAGGAACTAGTGTGAGCGGTTGGCCTTTAGGTCCCCGAACTTTGTGAAATTAAAAGTCCGGTCTCCAAAGAGTGTTTAATATATAAATCCTTAGCCAAATCTGACTTCCATCAGCCATGGAATTTGATAGCATGATGGGAAATCTCTAAATTACTGGCAGTAGAAGCACCACCGGAACAGAATGAATGGAGACCAAAACATTTAACATTAGGTTCTACTAGCTTCATTTTGCTTAGAGCAATCGCTCGAGTTCTTGTAAAACTCAATGCGTTATCCTTATGGACTAAGCGTTTACCGCATTTGAGGCATTGGACCTGCTTGAAAAAATAACTGTCGAAAGTTAAGCAACAGGGCTCGCAATTCTGGATCCAAAATGCCAGCAGCATCATACCAAATCCCCAATTTGGGGTTTATGATTTCTAAATAAGCAAACATATCAAAATTAATAGAATATAATATCAATAGACAAATATATGTTAAAAAATATCTCGCTTCAAAACACCTCCATACTAATGTTAGGTCACTAGGTCCTACGTTAATCATTAACTCCGGTACAACCTCTATGTGCCAACATAAACGATCTGACAACTAGAGGTGCAAACAAAATAACTATTATGAACGTTTACGTTGATTAAAGGTCACTAGAGTTATCAGTGGAAGTGCTGCTATGGACATCCATTTTGACTGGATAGTTAATAGAGCAATACACAGTGAAATCATAGTAATGGGCATCTTATTAAGGTTGCTGATCACAAAATCTAGCTCTGGAACATAAATATTGTCTTGTTCTATTACGTTGAGTGTGAGGCTTACCGACGAATCTCAATTCAAAACGGTAAATCCTTCCGAACAAACAATGTGTTGTTTATCCTGCCCTTCAGAAAGACATATTTGGATGAGCTGATTTTACGCCAATCAACGGCATACTGATTGAAGTGTAGCCCATCACTACATATTAATGGCCAGAAAACAGCCGAAACTCACAGAGTGATACGGATGGTAGCATAACCGCCTTCCATGAAGATTTTGTCAGCCTTTAATACATTTTCCAAACAAATTAGGAGATGGTAATAGCAAATGTCTGAAAGTGCCATAATTTAATTCCCAGTCGTGTAACTCAAGGTCAGGACTCAGTATGTATGCATGTCTATTCTCGTCTCTTGGGACCTACTTCGTGCAAAGAGTTATCTCCATTGACCTGCTAATGTCATACATTTCTAAAGCCAATTCTCGGAGATTAGGTTTGCTTCTGCCGGCTCCGACGTTTCTGACAACGTTTTGATTATCTAAAAGCCATTTGAGACAGCTCTTGTATAAATTAGGGAGAACACTTAAAAGCACCATAGAAACAGATATAAATTCTCTCCATATGCTGCGTCTGCCTTTTTCAACTGCACTCCAATTTGCTCTGGCGACCATCGATGGATTTGTTGCAACAAAACCATCAACTCCTGTATCAGACGCGTCAGAGTAGACGATTTCGAGAAATTGCTGATTTGCTATGAAAGATTTACCATTTAGTCTGTCTAAGATGTTAAGCCAAAACATAAATTCTCTAAATACACCTTCGTTCATAAAAACAAACGACCACCAGGCTTTTCGTGATTCTATGCATGTATATAATGCTCTTGCCATTAGTATGCAAACCGGACCTAAAGTTAGTGACATTGCAATAATTTGACCGGCAAGAGAAGCTGTCACTTTGACGTTGATAAATGTATTTTCTTTAGCTATATCTGCTATGCATAATTGGACTTTGTTCAAGCGCTTTTCTGTCACAAAGAATTTGCATAGCGTGGTATCAATGATAAACCCTAACCATACTGTGTTTTCAACAGGGTACCGCTGGCCTTGAATAAGTCTAACTTGACTGCAGTACTAGAATGAACTATCAGATCAAAATTATCTGACAAACAACTAATAAAACAACTCTTTTTCTTCGCTATGCCACTTCACCATTAACGGTTTCAAATTTTCTTTTGTAAAAAAAGTAAGGCGCCGAACGGTGAAACACCAAACACAAAATAACGCTTGATACCATGCTCAAAATCCCAACTGAATCCTAGGAATTTATGTAATCGTCGTGAATTTCTACGTGGTGGTAGCCGCTGTTCGAATCGAATTTAAACATGAAATCATTCGTCCTCAAAATATCGGCTACAGCGGACAAATCTTCGGATTTAAATTTCTGTCTAAAAATAAACAAATTTACATATCTCAAATCGAGGATTAATTTTTCATTTCCTTCTGAATTTGTAACGTTGTAAAGTCGGCTGAGCACGCAAGTGGAAGCAGACTATAACACAATGACCTATACCTTTAACAGACATGGTTAACGGATTGACGATATATGGGGCGCATACAACTCGGTAATACTACCTATTTTGAGCAATTCTAATATGATGATTTCGAGCCGATTTGTTATTTTTCAGAAATCTCGATTCCGGAATTGATAGGAACGGCAATCTATAACCTTGAGCAACGATAATCAAAACTACGTTTGCATCCATAATGGATTGCCAAAACGAGTTGTTTGCTGCTAATCTAGTTTTAAAACTAATGCCATTTTGGTTTGCTAATATGCGTACGCATCACCGCGTACCTGAATGCGTTCAGTAAGGACATCACCAGTTGAGGACAAGTGGACAAAATTTAGATCAAACACTGACGTATTTACAGAATTGACCGTTTTGTTGTTTGATAAATCGGGAACAGAATTCGCCGATTTTAAGCAAAAATCTAGTATTTTGTATATTGTATTTTGTGCTTATCTTTGCTCCTTTTCAGGTGACCATAGAGCCCCTGCTACTTGTACTAGGCCTGGTGTCTCTGACATTCAGATCTCAAATGAGTGCCACCGCAGCCGAACCAGGGACCCCTCTTGCGAGCCACGTTCTGGACTGTCGAAAATCCCGCGCTGTTATTGACAAGCGGTCTAAAATCACGCCGCTTGACCATCCTCTTAGACGCGGGTTTGCACTTCTTCTCTGCCCTGAATTTTGCCTTCCAATAGCGGTCTTGTCTTCAGCGCCATCGAAAAGTTTATTTCTAACATACTCCTGAGCTGTTTTCCATCCGAATTCCGATTTATCGGCGATAGGAATAACTTTCTGTATTTTAGAAACTAAGTCAATACCTGATTTCAATGTTTCTGAAACTTTCGCGTATCTCCCTCTGTAGCGCTTGCTGGGCTTCTGAGAATGGGTCTAATGTTTGGTTGTTATGGTTGAACTGATCTTCGTTTGCGTTTCACTTGAATGAATACGTTCCCTCGTACTTTAGTTTTTTAATCTAGCACATTTGAAGGCCAGCATGTTTGTCAGCAGATCCGTCGAAATTTCATTTTAAATTACCTAATATCTCGTTAACTAACGAATTTATTGCAGTCAACAAACTTTCGTTATTCGCGGCAATGGCTTGTCTTAAATCGGCTGCTAAATTCGGCTCTACCGCTGTGACCACTGCTGAGGCACGAAAAATAGTCAGAGAGAAAATCTTGGTAAATTTATTGGGACTGTACAGTACAGTTACTAGCATGTAGAAGGAGAGACTGGATTTCAATATCAGATTATGCCAGCTAGGCTAACAAAACCTTGTCATTAGTTATATCCACTGCGCAAGGTTAAACTTTCTTTCATGCTCACTGCGTGCCGCTAGAAAACACATATCTAGCTAGGATATATAAGGCAAGCTGTGATTAATTAATAAGCTTTGCCTGCCACAGCCAATATAGTAATATTATTGTGATGGAATCACAGACCGTGAATTATTATTAGCTCTCCTGGCCTGAAAGGCCAAGTGAGCGTATGCCATGGCGGCCGTCCGTCGTCTGTCTGTCCGTCGTCTGTCCGTCCGTCCGTAAAATCGCTTCTTCTTAACGGCATGCCCGATTTCAACCAAATTTACGTGAAAGCATCCTATGGTGGTATCCTCCAGATGTTTTTTTTTCAGAATTTTGATTGATAAATTTTTTGGGTGAAAATCTTAGATTTTATGAAAAATCTACCGGAAATGGTCAAAATGCTACTCATTCTTAGCTGCTTGACACATTTCAACCAAATTGGCTAGATGGCTTCGATGGTGGTAGGCTCTAGAATTTTTATTCAGAATTTTGATTGATCAATTTTTTGGGTGAAAATCTGAGATTTTATGAAAAATGTACCGAAAATTGTCAAATTGCTTCGTTTCCTTACCATTCTGAGCGATTTCAACCAAATGTGGCTGAAAGGAGCCTATCGTGGTAGGCTCCAGAACCTTCATTCGGAACTTTGATTCATCAATTTTTTGGGTGAAAGATTTTATGAAAAATGTATCGGAAATTGTCCAAATGCTTCTTCTGCTTTGGGTGAAATGATCCTGTGGTGATGGGGTGATTCGGAATTTTAATTCATAACTGTTTTGGGTGAAAATCTTAGATTTTGTGAAAAATTTACCGGAAATGGTCAAAATGCGACTCCTCCATAGCTGCTGGACATATTTCAACCAAATTTGGTTAGATGTATTCTATGGTAATAGACTCCCATAACTTTCATTCAAAATTTTGATTGCTTAATTTTTCCGGTGGCCATCTTGTTTATTGTAAAGAATCGTGTATATTTAAATGCAAATGTTTCAAATGCTAATGGTGCAGGTGAGCGTCACAGGCCCTTGGGCCTCTTGTTATTATGCTGCTCATGTTTATCTGTATTACACACTATAATGGCCGATGCTCTTTTCTCTGGAAAACGTTAAGGAGTGGTTAGCCAATAAATCTGCGAAGACCACCCTTTAAAGATGCATATTGACACCAAAATGCATGACAATAAAATCGTTAATATTTAATACGTTTTGAGGCTTAAATTGTATGCCTCGGTGTAAAGAAACTAAATAGATAGATATTCACAATATGCTTATTTCATTGCGTATGAAGTAATCCAATTTTTAAAGTTGTGAAATTGAATTAGAGACACGAGTCCATAATTCAACTTCTAAACTAAACACATTCTATTAATTTATATGGAATGAAGCCATCATATGCTAGGCTTTACTTTGTTTCATTAAATTTAGAAAAATAATTCAAGCGTCTAAAATTATATAATCGTTTTTCATTTAAATTTTGTAAGCATTTGGGTCGGAATATGCACCTTTGTCTTTGAAATTTTCT
The DNA here is from genome assembly GCA_034401795.1 of Chaetoderma sp. LZ-2023a. Taxonomy (NCBI): domain Eukaryota; kingdom Metazoa; phylum Mollusca; class Caudofoveata; order Chaetodermatida; family Chaetodermatidae; genus Chaetoderma; species Chaetoderma sp. LZ-2023a. The sequence continues at coordinate 77,140,729 of CM067367.1, forward strand.
AAATTTCAAGACAGCTTTACAGAAAAGCTTTTGCATATGTTTAAGATTTCAGATGTAATTTACGCAATGGAGGAAACAAGCTTTAACTATGACCCGCCCAACTCTAGCTGAGCTCTGCCCACACTTGATCCCTGAACTCTCTGACTATCAATATTTTGGAGCTAATTTGACTGGGTGCTATCCGAATTAGTTTCATAATATTCAACATCATCTTTATCAAATAGTTAAGACATACAATTCGTAAAATAACGATTAGTCCGTCATCAATTAAGCTTTCGTTCCGAACCTATCTACGTCATTCATGACGTAATTGATTATGACGTTATCCTACACGTCGCGTAGTTGATTATGACGGCATATAATGGATGGATAAACTGGGAAGGTCCGTTAAGCATAGCACTTACTAGTTAGTAAACAATAGCGTTTGAATCTTGTTTATTATACTTACAGCTACTCAATAGCCAAGCAGACATAAGCAATTCCACAAATATTAACTTTCCTACTAAGTAGGAATAACATTACTAAGTTAT
>CM067367.1:77143758-77203758 GCA_034401795.1 Chaetoderma sp. LZ-2023a
ATAGGGTGTAGAAATGTACCAACATTTAACTACTAAAGCCTGAATATCTTCCCACGCGCCATGATAAAAAGCTTAAAATGACCTGGACCGTTTATGAGCGGCGTGACAGATCACCTGAATAGCTATCAAGAGATGGGAGTCGTTAGCCTTTAACTAATGAGTTATACCAAAAGTGTTCAGTCTGAATTTATAATTGAAGTATTTTATTTGGAACTAGATTTGCAACATATTGATTATATTAAAACAATTCAACAGCTACTCGTCATTGACCTCATGCAGTAGCGTATCTATACCGTCAAAGAGCCTTATGAAGGAATATGTGCCTTACTTGAATAGTTATTGTCATTACTCGCTTATTGCAAATTTTATATTCTCGTTGCAAGTATCGTCATCGTGCCGTTAATAAACGTGATTGGTATTAACCTGGATAATAGTTATAATGTTTGGTGGTCATTAAAGAGAGGAGTATTACAAAATGGGGTTTCCACTGGCAATTACATAATATTATTCCGATGTGTGTACGATATCCCTAGACCAGTTTCTACTAAATAATATGGCGTGTGAACGCGTAGGCCTACTTAGTGTGCGCGCCTGCGAGCAAATGCACGAGCGTACATGTGTGTAATACCTCCCTGCTAGAGACACATATCAATGCGACCTAAATTTCAAAGGCTTTCCAGGGTGATACTTGTGTGCCATTTCTCCTCCAACACCCATTCATCTTCCCGTTAGATTTCAACTAAATTACGTCCGAAACGCGCGAGGCAAGCTCCGATATCATCTGCATTTTAAAAGACCTCAGTGTGGTGGCCATCACGTAAGAAATCCTCTCGTCGGGAGGGCGGCACCGCTTCCATACCTAACCCAGGTGCGCGCCCTTTCTACGCTGCACCCTCTCTGTTCAAATCCCTGGATCAGACCCGGTGTGTGCGTGCGTGCGTGCGTGCGTGCGTGCGTGTTGGTGTGTGCGCATGGCGAGGGATTGTTATTGTTATGCTGTTGTAGCGTATTAACCCTTTAACCCTCCAATTTTTTCAAAAAAAATCTCAATTTGCTCTTGGAAAATGTCCATTTGCAGACCAAGAGAAGACTGTTTTTCATTCCAGTAGTACATTTTCAAAAATAGTTTTCTTTTGGTCTGCAAATGGACATTTCTCAAGACCACTGCAGAAGCTTTTTTGCGTGTTAAAGGGTTAAACTGAATGAGCATACAATAATTTGAATGTGTGATCACTAAAGATAAAATATTATTATACGACGTTGTAATTGATTTCCTAGTAATATGTTGCTTTTTCTACAAATAATGGACGGCATCATTCTGCGTGTACACACCTGTAAAAGTCATGTTTCGTGGGTAAAGGCATTGACATATTGTTTAATGACAACACACACGTTTTTGGCAATTCAACATACAATAGCTGCGTGTGTGTATCTGTATGAGATTTTGTTATTTGTTTGACATCTAAGTCCATTTTAGCATGCCTTGTATAGACATTAGAACAGTGCCTGCTTAAGCTGGTGCGAGGCCCTATGCTGGAGGCATTAAGCGGTCGATTTTGAAATCTGGATGCTGTCAAATGTAATCTGAGGCCTATATGGCATAATATGATTAATTATTAATTGCTTAAAAGAATTATATTTGTAAAGACAATTTTTGTAAATTTACCAGTGGAATTTACAAAAATAGCATTATGTCGTTCTGCAAATGGACATTCCTCAGTACCACTGTAGAGTTGTTTTTGGCCGGTTTGACCATCGAAGTAAAGTGGCATTAACGAGACAATAAGATTCACGTCTTTGCATAGCCAATTAGCAGACCAAGAGAATATTTTTTGAAAATTTACGACTGAAATGACTGGCTCGGTTACCGAGCCAATCATTACAGCGGTAAATTTTCAAAAAATATTCTTCTCCAGGACTGCAAATGGACATTAATCAAAACGACTGTATTACTGTAATGTAGATGTTACTGAGTTTGTTTGTCTCTGCTTTGCGTTACTTAGGCTATTGAAAAAAACATAAAATATATTTTTGGTTTAAAGCGCGAGACCCCCATTAAACTCGAAGCCCTAGGCTGTAGCCTAAATAGCCTAGTGGGTAATCCGGTCCTGCGACTGAATAGTTCGCTCTAGCGCTCAAGTATCGGATGTGATGAGCAATGGATGAATCCATTATGACCTATATGACGTTATAATCAACTGCATTATAATTATGTAGGCTCATAATTGGCAGAAATACTCCGCCATGAACCTGGAATTGTCCGAAACATTGAATTTTCTTGATCAAATCTGTACATTAACCCGTCAACCCTCAAATTTGCTCAAGACAATTTCAACTTTCTCATTGAAAATATCCTTTTGCAGACCAAGAGAAACCTCTTTAAATCTTACCACTGGAATGACTGGCTCGTTTACCGTGCCAGTTATTCCAGTGGTAAATTTAGAAAAAATAATCTTCTCTTGGTCTGCAAATGGACATTTCTCGAGACAACTACAGAAGCCGTATTAGTGTTAATGTGTTAAATTGGCTAATGGAGATGTGTTATACATTCGAGGATCCATTGCGACACATCGTGCGTGACGGTAGCGTAGTCAATTCCACACGATCCTGTAGTTCTTGGAATTCTGTACATATATCCTTTATCACCTTCGAATTTCGATGTACTATTCAATCATGTCGTGGAGTAATTGATCTGGATAAGGTCTGTGAAACACAATCTTTGGCGACTATTTACCAGATAGGGTGCCATATTGCGCATTACAAATGCTGAGTATCGGACATCAATTACAAAGCCCCGATAGCAGCTGGCAGCGCAGTTAGTGACATGTATACCCAGGGACGATCTAATGACTCACGGGGCCCTGTGCACCGCGTCTGGAATTCATACCCAGGGCCCTCGGAGCAGATAGGATCGTAAGAAGGCTATAGAGTCTAGTTTCAACCGCGATGACGCTGGAGGCCCTGAGGTCACAGGGTTATGAGATTTGGCCACATCAGTCTTATACAGCACATTTCAGAGAGAACAACATAAAAAGAAGCTGTTGAATATTTAGAACATAATTGGATTGGAAGATATTGCTGCCCAAGGCAGTAATGTCTTCAAATTCAATTATGTTCAAAATATTCAACAACACATTTTTACAGCGTATTCATAATTTCTTTGTGTGGGAAACGTTTTAGCTTACTTATACGTTGCATTATTGATGTGGCATCTATGGCTCTACCTTGAAGTTATGCAGTGGCCCCGAAAATTAAGATATAAAATCAATTTTGTGTCTCTTTTCGGGGCTCTGGGTATTTGGGTGCCGTGTGCAAATGTACTTGTTGCACTGCCTTATGTTCGGTCTACTGTATAGGCTACCGATACATTCTTAGTATGTTGCGCAACACTATTTTGTAAACAATGGAATAGATCGATGCAAATGGACACTTCCAGTAATACTAACCTTTAGCACCACATCTTCATTATTGGCTTAGTCAATGTCAGATTTTATAAAGATTCTGACATACCAGCAAGTCAACATGGTTTTTAAGCCATATGATTGCATCTCGACCAGGTCGGTGGTATAACGAGACATCTGGTGGCCATAGCATCTGTTATTGACACAGAAAAATACAAATAATTTTCCAACTAGCTGTCTCTCATGATTATGCTTTATGATTTATGGCTCTTAAGTTAGCTGAAATGTTCCTTCATTCGAGAAACCCTTTTGCGAAACAGCATGCGTGACTGCAGCGTAATCCTTTCCCCGTACTCTTGTTAATATTGGAATTCTATACCTATCTGTTTCCTCGTCTCGAACACCATATGCACCCTAACTGGTCTAGATAATGTCTGTGAAGCACAATCTATATTTCTGAACAGCACTTCGTGACCATAAACCAGATATGGCCCCATATGGCGTGTTACAAATGCTGAATATCGGACATCGATTGTACAGCACATATTCAAGTTACAGCCGTTAGTAATACAAGAACAGCTATATTGCTAGTTAACGGCTGGATGTCACTTCTACATTGATGTTGATTACAATGGATATATGACTAGTCAGAATAAAATATCAGATGCGATCTTGAACAGCAATCAAATTATTTAGCGAACGTGAACATAAAATCAGATTTTCTCTTTCAGTTTAAAATATTGAACAAAAGAAAGGAAATATAACTTTGAATTCTATTAGATACATAATTTTATCATGATGGACTGGTCATCTACCAATACTGTTTTATTGTGGTACTCATTATACGCTATAAAACAACATACGTTGACCAAACTTTATATGCTAACACTACTATCCCAAGCTATTATGCAAAGAACACATCACAAGATGCAATTTCGAAAAGGCTGTAACTTGAAACGGACTTCTCGATTAGACCATCTGTGACAAGCATTTTTTGTAGACACAGCCGACATGTTATGTTGGTACAATTGCAGGATTACACAAATCTACCCCTGCTCTTTGTTCGATTCATTTTAGCCAGTATGATTAATGCATATGAAAATATGTGCGTGCAAGTGCGTGCATGCATGCCTGCGCGTGCGTGCGTGCACGAGTGGGTGAATGAGTGAGTGAGTGAGTGAGTGAGTTAGTACGTGCGTGTCTAAATTTGACACTATCTGAACATTATTAGTGATATAGAGGCTACACCTGCATATTGATTCATATTAATTCAATAGATACACACATGCAGTTGACACGCTATCAAACCACACCCACCTCACAAAGGCTGTCGACCAACACTCTAAAATGGCATTGAATGATACGGCTTTAATCGAGTATGCACAAATATATGGGTAATGTGAAGAGCGGAAACAATCCAACCGTCAAGGTAATGCAGAAGAAAATTATATCCCTACCGGATGTATGCCACACCATATGCGCACACAGGGTTACATTGAAGAGTAGTCCCACGTGCACGTTTGTGACGTGAGATATCATTGCCTTCTACAATTATGATATCGTAGTATGCACGACAATTTCATTATAACCATTATGGATGGCTGTGAAATTCGTTGACAGATTTATGCACAACTTATATCCCGGTTGCATAATGGGGACTGGCAAAACATACAGATTTTCACCCACGTTGATTGACAAAGTGTAACCACAAGACCTATTTATTGTTAAACGTGGGTTGTCAGGTTAGTGGATTTGCCTGTAACGGATGCAAATCGATTGTGAGCTTTTTAAACAGCGAATGAAGCTTTTATCACAATGGTTTTCAATATATGATTAGATTATCTATGCGATCTTAGCTTACAGCATTGTGGATTGGAGTTATAATGATGTTTATCGGAGAAACACAAGTACTAAAATTAGCACGTGTGTCAAAATCTTCCATCCATTGCCTCTTCATAGCACGTGGGTTTTCTGCTTCTCTGATTTCCCTGCATATTTTCTTCCTCTTATAATAATGCAGTGATGAAACACCACCAAAGCTAGCTCATTAGTTTAGATCGTTTTGTCCAATGTCGTCACTTACCTGGTATTCATTGACAATATCTCTAGAAAAGGATGTTTGTGTACAGCCAGGGATTATAAATGGCAGCTGTCACAAGAATTGATGTGTGTTTGATAGTTCACTTACTGCATGGGGAACAATATAGCTTACATACATTTTACATGGTGGGTTTCTAGTACACCAAACATCCGCTTTCTTTCACATCCTGTACACGCTTGGGATGAGTACTAAGCTACAATAAATCTGGTGCAAACAAGGAATTCATCTTCATCATTATCTGGTCGTCGAGATAATGGTATGGTGGGGTTGCTCGCTTGCTTGCGCCATGTGTCATGAGCTATCTCTCTGTGGTATTTATTCCAATGTGTAATTACTTATTTTAGATTTTAAATGTTATATATTAAATTCCTTGTCACATTGCCGATTACAGAAACAAAATGTTCTTAATTTGAAGAAAAGCATCAATGAAATAATTTCTCTCAAAACATAATATTCACCGTTTGGAGGGTTTGAAAAAAGATGTTTGTGTACTGTGATTAAATGTCAAACAACGTATATATATATAGTCATGTGCCATTGGCATTTACGAAAGCAAAATTGTATAACTCTAATCATAATAATTGTTGTTGATTGCGCAGAGAAATTGTTGAAAATGACAAGCATGTGATAACGTGTATAGATAATGATCTGGATGGAATGAAACTCATGTGATAACGTGTATAGATAATGATCTGGATGGCATTAAACCCATGTGATAACGTGTATAGATAATGATCTGGATGTCATTAAACCCATGTCATAACGTGAATAGATAATGATCTGGGTGTCAATAAACCCATGTGATAACGTGTATAGATAATGATCTGGATGGCATTAAACCCATGTGATAACGTGTATAGATACTGATCTGGATGTCATTAAACCCATGACATAACGTGAATAGATAATGATCTGGGTGTCAATAAACCCATGTGATAACGTGTATAGATAATGATCTGGATGGCATTAAACCCATGTGATAACGTGAATAGATACTGATCTGGATGTCATTAAACCCATGTCATAACGTGAATAGATAATGATCTAGGTGTCAATAAACCCATGTGATAACGTGTATAGATACTGATCTGGATGGCATTAAGCCCATGTGATAACGTGTATAGATACTGATCTGGATGGCATTAAACCCATGTGATAATGTGTATAGATAATGATTTGGATGGCATTAAACCCATGTGATAACGTGTATAGATACTGATCTGGATGGCATTAAACCCAGCAATATCAAGTCATAAAAGTGAGTCAAAACCTCGTTACGACCATTTCCACATTGCTACTGAAATTACGCAAATGTGCAGCATATTACAGACGATGCATGATTCCTGCTTAAAATATAATGTCTTTGTTAATTTTTCTTTAAGATATGAAGGACCGCGTCATCAATAGAATATGAGGAAATTATTGTATTTCTGTTACTACAGTACCCTTATAATCTTGCCTATAGCGATCCTTATTATCACCCCACTTCCACAGCCTCTTAAGAGTGACATCTGCGAATCCAACAGAAACACTGTATCGCAACGATTCCCTCCCTGTTGTAAAACAAAGGCTGGCAATAATCAAACGTGTTTATGTCTGTGGCGTTGCTAACATGGCGTGTATTTGAAATGGGACATTAATAACCACGCACTACTGGCATTTCATTAGTGATGCTCAGAAGCAATTATCCCAATGGAAACAACAGCCGGTATAGGAATACTTATACAGAGTCTTTAATATATCATGTAGGATATTTTGAAATTAATCTGATGGGAAGCTTTGTTGTCATAGGCAGCAACATATTCCAGTCTAGTTTTAAAATAGCCAGTAATCGTTAGTGTGATTGTAGACTTACTCTTACTAGGTAGAGGAACGATGGTGTGGTATTGTAGTTTTGTGTTTGTTTGTTTGTTGTGTGTGCGCGCGTGCGTGCGTGCGTGCGTGCGTGCGTGCGTGCGTGCGTGCGTGCGCGCGCGCCTGTGTGTTTGGGTGTGCTTTATGGGTGTGCGTGCTTGCGTGCGTGCGTGCGTGCGTGCGTGCGTGCGTGCGTGCGTGCGTGCGTGCGTGCGTGCGTGCGTGCGTGCGTGCGTGCGTGCGTGCGTGCGTGCGTGCGTGCGTGCGTGCGTGCGAGCGTGCGTGCGTGAGTGCGTGCGTGCGTGTTTGAGTGTGTGTTTGGGTGAGTGTGTGCGTGTGTGTGTGTGTGCGCGCGCGCCCGTGTGTGCGTGCGTGTAGGTGTGTGTGCGTGCGTGCGTGCGTGCGTGCGTGCGTGCGTGCGTGCGTGCGTGCGTGCGTGCGTGCGTGCGTGCGTGCGTGCGTGCGTGCGTGCGTGCGTGCGTGCGTGCGTGCGTGCGTGCGTGCGTGCGTGCGTGCGTGCGTGCGTGCGTGCGTGCGTGTTTGTTTGTTTGTTTGTTTGTTTGTTTCCTTGTTGCTCAAAGTTGCTTCCTAACATATTCATTTTGCAAGAAAAATGCTTGAATGAGTCTGCCAGACTCTCTCCTGTGTTGCGAGTTGTATTGACTTAAACATTCAATATTCTGAATTCACCTTTCTCCCATCTTTGTCCACGTAACAAGACTTCATTTTTCTAGTCGGAGAGTAAGGGGCGTATGCAAAATCACATTCACTTCCTCACAATTTGACGCATTTTATTCGTTCCTTCTGTCCCGAGCACTGCGCCAGAATTACAATGTTCTAGCTGAAAGGTCGCGTAAAAGTGAGATTTCTCGAACGATTCTCTATAGGATTCAGTTGAGTGTCGACTTTGTTTTGTTCACTCACCATAGAGGAATCAATGTTGAGTAATGTGCATTACAACATATATCAGGTCTAATTTTTTGGCCAATATTAGCTTTTTCGTTTTTGGCAAAAAGAAACTACTCTTGTCCAGAACACGTAGGAAATCATTCCTGTCTAAATATGGACAATCGGAACTTCACAGTTCGTCAACCTCCAAGTCTTATATTGTCTTGGTGTGGTAAAGTACAGGTATACAGTGAATTTCGAGAAACCCGTTTAACCATGGCCTAAAGTACATATAAAACAGAACAAATATTGTAGCAACTGCGTGTTGTCCTAATAATGTTAGCTAAATCATTGGAGACTTGGCACCTTCTGGTACGCTTGGAGCCCTGTGTCTTCCTCAAAGAAACACCTGCTGTCCTCACGGATTTCAGAGACATGCAATAAAGGCACGTACTTACTGCAATCCATTTCCTCAGTCAATAAAATGGCCTTATAATCAACAACGTCACATATAGACTGGCGTCATAATCAATTATGTCGTGAATAGTCCATCATAAACGCTTAATAGTCCGCCAAGTTGTTCACATTCTATCGCATTACTATTTAATAAACATTCCAGACTGAGTAATAGTGTGTTAACGAATACTAAGCAGAATATGTTAAGCAGATTTGACCGGAAGTGGTTGCTGTACAGGGCAGCACCATCTTCCCCTCAAATTAGTCTAAAAAAATAAAATAATTTACATAATCATTTGCGCTGAGCCCCTTTTGCTGAAATGGTGGTGTTGATATGTCAAACTTGAATGCTATGCGTTACATTTCTCACTATTAAATTATACTTAAATGTGTGCCCACCTGCGCGCGAACGGGCACGCAGGGGTGAGTAAGTCACTTGCAGGCTGACGTCACAATAAAAAATGCAATAAAAAAAAATGACGTACATAGCTCCGTCATGCACATTTGAAGTCCCCTGCCACGTGTACGAGTAATGTGTAGGCCGTGTTCTCATTGGAGAGTTAATCGGGAATAACGCCATACCTCAGTATTGAGTTACGCCGGTTAAAAATCTCCAGTGAGAAGACGGACTGTGTTAGGTGCCTGTCTGTCTGTCTGTCTGTCTGTATGTGTGCGTGGGTATGTGTGCGAAATTGCGTAAATGCATGCGTTTGTTCGTGTCTACGTGAGTGTTGTGACGATTCGGTTTGTTTAATTAGGAATGTAGGTGAAAAGCAAATAAATTATAATAATGCTATTCTTAGTATGATTCATGCAGCAATTTTAGTATGTTTCTGTTTTTGTACAAACAGGTAGTGCATATTATTTTATATTATTGTACATAGTATATATATATGTTTGAGGGCCTCGTTAACATCAGGCAACTGACGATTTACCCTTGTGAAATACAGATTATTATTATTATTATTATTATTATTATTATTATTATTATTATTATTATTATTAGCATAGTGTTTCCGTGATTGCCGAATATGAGTTACAATTCTGAACCCATTAAAATGACAAAACTATTCCTCAATAGCAAGGGCACAATGATCCATACGGATCCGACTACAGAAGTAAAACCAGGTAAATAATTTTTTGATATAATTTTCGTGAAAAATCCATTTTTCCAAATAAAAAAGTGCATTCTGAGCTCATCCCGCGTGGTTTAAATATACATAGATTATCGCGCTTCACTTTATTTACAGTTATTGCAGTAAATATTTTCAAGTTCATTTGCATTATTGACCCACGCGCAACTGACTCATTTATATACAACGATTATTTTACTTATATACTGTTCGTCATGGATCAGTCTCATACATACACATTGCATGTACGTGTGAAATATGTAAGCAATGAGAACAAGACCATTTCAGGGGATGAATAGACCATGTAACATTATCTTCTGCCTTGCATTGTTTCCTGGCTAGTCAAGCAAAATTAGCACAATTCCCATTAGAGGAGATTGTAGTGCAAACAAATCATGACACGATAGACTCATAACTAATTTGTGATATACTTACACACCTTGTCACAATGACCGTTCCTATCCCGGTGCAGGGAGGGCCTAGTAAAGTAGAGGCATCCATTTCTAGCTATGCCAGCCGATTTCTATGTAAGCGTAGACCACCTTTTGCACGCGATGAGATAAACTTTGAACCATGAATTCCTAGAATTTCAATTTCAAGGTAAATTTACAGATAAGCTGTTGAATATTTGAGAAACGAATTTGTCTGGGGGCGTTTGCTGTCTATGTCTACAACAACTCACAGTCAAATTAGTTTCAAAATATACAGAATGTCGCTTATGTAAGTAAATTCTAAATTCATCAAGACGTTCAATTCATACACTTGATATACATTTCGAGCCTCGCTACAGAGCGATACGACGTCATTATGATTGACCCATCAGCCTATATGTTACATAAACGACGGTGATATCATATACTTGAGTGACAGAGCGGATCCCTTTATTCACACTATAATGTAATTAAGTCACATATCTCTAACCCTCCAACCGTCACACACCAGAAACAACATATCCGTTATGGTGTAAGGCAATATTCAGTTGATTATTTTGAAACTAGTCTAAATGCTAGATGCTGCTGCCGATGGCAGCAACAGATTCAAGGTAAATTAATTTCAAAATACTTTAGAGCTTTCTATATTTGACTTGAAATTGAGAATTTCTGTGGTTAAAGGGGTAATCTATTTTACCTTGTCTTACCTCTATAACTGCTAACACCAGACAATACTTTCCATGCCCAATATCTATGTACCCGTTGAATATTCTAACACCAGTTTGACTGAATGATGGTGGCGGTTTAGCAGAGTTAAACCCATGGAAATCGAGTGTTGGGAAATCCAGCAGACGGACAGTTGATAAATGTGACCCTAATGTCACCCTAATTATAATCACATGGTTACATGGGAAACAATGGACCTTTCCAGCTTTAGCTATGTCCCGCCCATCTCTAGCTAAGCTCCACCAACCCCTCGCTCGTACTGGGATTGATCGATCCCTGAACTCACTGAATATCAATTCCCAGAAAACTATAGAGGTAAGCTGTTGAATATTTTGAAACTAATATGACTGGGTGCTGTTGCTGCCTATGGCAGCAACAGCGACCAGTCAAATTGGTTTCAGAATATTCAACAGCTTGTTTATGAAATCGTAAAGACATACCATTCGTGCAACATGTCGGACTATTAAGCGTTTAAGAGATTCACTCTGTAATTCAATAAGACGTCACCATTCACGCCGCATAGTTGATTATAACGTCATATGATGGACGGATAAACAGGAAAGGTCCAGTAGACAAACAGGTGTTGCTGCCCTAGGCAGATTATTTTAATATGATCAGAGAGGGTTCCTATTTATATTTCCTGAAACATGGTCGCTGGATTAATGGTACTGAAAAGTGCTCTAATCATCCTTGCGTGCTGGAGATATTAATCCTGAAGGTTTTCTTCTTCTTCTTCTTTTCGATCGCTGGTATCACGCTTGGAGAGCCGTTCTCAAGATGAAATCTGTGGTTTTCTGCAGTTCTTCCACAGGCCCATACAGCTTTTCAAGAAAAGAGGTTGACAAAGGCCAGATCTCTTCTCTCAGCAGCTGATACGTACTGCACATTGAAGTATGTGCTCTGTGGTCTGTTCTGCTTCTCCACAAAGAAAAGCGGGCGATGTCGTAAGGTGGAACCGCCTGTACATGTGTTGGTTTAGTCTGTTATGTCCAGTTCTGAGACGAAAAATGGTCACTTGCTCTGGCCTCGAGAGGTGATGGTAGGCATCTTCTGATTGAGGTGTTCTATAGAGTGACTTGATGATAGTCTTCATCTCTGTATGTGTAACCATGTTTTCTGTCTGCTTCTCTTCTACACCCACCTTTGCCATCTTGTCTGCTTCCTCATTTCCTTGGACTCCACAGTGTGAGGGGATCCACTGCAATGCTATCCGAAATCATTTGCTGGTTTGTAATGCTTCTTCAAGTTGTGGCAGCTTACCTTTGGTGATAGCCTCAAGGACGGAGCGGGCATCAGATAAAAAGACAATCTGTGCAATAAGGTCTGCTGTTCTGCTGATGGTATTAGCTGCATGGACCAGTGCTTCGACTTCAGCTCTGTAGTTTGTGCAGTGTTTGCCTGTCGCTATTGCAGCAGACTCATGTTGTCCGTTTGGATACTGTATGTGCAGTCCGGCACCTCCGCTCCTAATTGCATCTTTGGCTGATCCATCTGTGTAGATCCTTATCCATGTCTTCTGAGGGTACATTTCTTCCAGCATCGCTAGGGTCAGGGCCTTCTTGCTCACATCACTGTGTTCCTCTTTAGTTGTGAGATGAGGTACTGTGGTGCGAATAGCTATGCTCTCTGGTTTGTTTTCCCAGGGTGGAGGATCAAGGGTGTGGTTTGGGTCTTCTATTTGTGCTGGCAACATTTCTTGGTGTTTCCTTGGAAGTGCTTTTGTCTCTTTCACAAAACTTGATCTTTTAAGTCTTCCTGATGACAGCTGTGCTTGCCTGATCTTCATCGGGTGGTTGTTGAATGATTTGAACTTTGCAGCTGGGATCGGTGCTTTGCATTCCCTTCCTTTACTAAGTGGGGGGATGCCTGCTGTCTGCTCCATTTTTTCTATTGGTGTTGATCTCATTCCACCAGTGATGATGCGCAGTGCCTGGTTTTGTACTCTGTCGAGGTTCTGTTGATGAGATTTAGCTGGTGTCATTCAAGGTGTTGTCGTACGGCACCTAGGTAGATGGTCTTGAGGATCCTTTCATTGGCACCCCACTTTGTTCCTGCCAGCTTCCTCATGATGTTTAGCTTTCGTCTGGCCTTTGCCTCTGCGTTCTGGATGTGCTCCTTCCAACGTTAATCATCTGTCATATGTGCCTCCCAGGTATGTCTGCTGGTCCTCGTACTCGAGTGGAGTACCGCCCAGTGTCAGATTGCCAACCTTGGTTTTGGTGGACAGTGAGAATAGCATGGCTGATGATTTTTCTTTGTTGATGGTAATACACCAGCGATTGGCCCAAGCTGTAATTCTGTCCAAGGCGAGCTGCATTCTGTACGTGGCAGTCGTTGTGTACTCCTCGGTGCTCCAGAGTACGAGGTCATCTGCATAGAGGGCTGCTTGGATCCCATTGGGCAGCTCTGCTACCATGTCATTAATGAAGAGTATGAACAGAGTTGGTGATAATACTCAGCCTTGTGGTACCCCTTGTCTCAGCAATACATTCTGTCCAGATTGTCCATCCACCAGCACCCTAGCTCTGCGATTGTGTAGGTATGACTTGGTCCATTGGAACATGTTGCCACCGATGCCTGTGCGCCGGAGCTTCACGAGGAGGCCATCCTTCCACACCTTGTCAAATGCCTTCTGCAGATCGATAAAGGCAGCTAGCAGCATCACGTTCTTGGCTTGAAAAGTGTCCTCTATGACCTGTGCAAGATGTGTTGTTTGATCTTCTGTGCTCCTGTATCTTCTGAAGCCAGCCTGCTCTGAAACTATAATGTTCTCCGACTCCAGGTACCACTGCAACCGCTGGTTGATGATGCGCTCCATGGTCATGCATATGCAGCTTGTAAGATTGATAGGACGGTAGCTCAGCACTTTCGTCTTGTTCTTCCCTTTTTCAGAATAGGAGTCATTCTGGCTTCCTTTCAGCACTGAGGAACCTCTCCATTGGTCCAACCGAGATTAAAGATGTCTAGCAACTTGCGGAGAGATGCATTACCAAGGTGTTGGATCATTTCATTCGTAATGCCATCTGGCCCGGGAGATTTCTTCTTCTTCAATTGGCGGATAGCCTTCTTCAGTTCTGCTAAACTAATGTCAACTTTCATTGCATCGTGAGTGTTGGTGTCTGTTCTTTCCTTTTGCTCTTTTCTAACCTCTTTTTGACGCATTCGTGGTATAGAAATGTTGCTTTCTTTTGCATATGCCTTCGCAAAGGCATCTGCAGCCATCTTTCCTGACAACATGTCGGACCATTAAGCGTTTAAGACATTCACTCTGTAATTCAATATGACGTCACCATCCACGTCACATAGTTGATTATAACGTCATATGATGGACGGATAAACTGGAACTGTCCATTAGGCAAACGGTTGTTGCTGCCCTAGGCAGATTATTTTAATATAATCAGAGAGGGTTCCTATTTATATTTCCTGAAACATGGTCGCTGGATTAATGGTACTGAAAAGTGCCCTGATGAATTTCATCCTCGCATCCTGGAGATACTAGTCCTGAAGGTGATATGTCCTTTGCTCAATATCCAATGAAAGTTGCACAGTTCCCCCTGCTTATCCATTACTTCCTCACTCGAGTGTCCTCTACTGAGAGGAATATAATGCAACACCATTCATATCCCACAATGCGTCCGGCCTATTTCCCGATCACGTTATCAAAGTTCCGGATTGCTTCACTCAGTTACACGCTATAAAAAGATTATAATGCACGTTTGTGCTCCGGGTGGATTCATGGAAATTGAAAACAGAAAGTTATAAGAAAGGAATAAAGGCAAGTGGGAGCTAATGTAATATCGTATATAAAATAAAATACACGCTATCACAGAGTATGTATGGCATTATTTAAGGTAGACAAGATTACCAATTTAACATTGTGAAAAGTTGAATTCTGTCAATTATCTGGTGTGTATTAAATTTTATTCCGTTGCTGCCTCGACAAGTTCATATTCTTAATTTTTTATTGAAGTACATTGCCGCCTTTGATACAAAAGTCATTCAATCAATATGGTGTTAAAACACTGAGCAGTGTCCATAAAGATATGCAATACACATCATCTGCAGCGTGATACGCAATGCACTTAACGATAGCACAATGTGTACTAGCAATGCGTAAAATGCATCGAAATCTCAGCTCATGCGTCGAAAACATGGCAGAGGAGAAAAGAAGTGTGGTGCAGGGAATTGTGTGTAGCAGCAATGATCGACTAAGTCAATTTGCAAAGCTCTATTCCAATTACAGATGGTACAAATCTCGGCACATTCGAATTCTAGAGAGGCTCGCTATCGTGTTTCTTTGTGTGACAATCGTCCAAAGACTACGGTTTGGCTCGTCGGTGATCAAATCAATAGTAATCCCATCAGAGAGTGAACTAGGGATTCATGACAAATCCAACTCATCCGTCAAATGGACTGACCAGTGGATAGAGTTGGGCGCGTTCTGTCCCAATGTTTGTCCACTGATGGTTGACCTTTTGTCAAAATCGACAAATGAATGCTGCGCAGATTAGTACATACGTACTTATCGATTTCTTCCCTCCCACATACACCTGGGGTTTCCATTAACAAAGCATAGCATACACAGGTGTGAGATAGTGCCAAGAAATGTACGTTCAGCGTTATCAGGAAACAGAACACTAAGTCCCACGTTTGATAAACCAGAAAGCAATGCGATTTTACGGACTTATCCGGAGCAGGACGATTGACAGTCAGCCAGCAAACATCAATAGTAATACAATAAAAGGAATCGGCTGGGTCGTTTGTATTGCTTGACAAAGATCAACAGGTCGATCTCTGTTCGTGTGTAAATATTTTTAATATAATCATCTTGGTAGGATATATACGCTGTGATTATGTCTTCGTTTGTTTTGTCTGTCATAACAAATCGAGAATTGTTATTTTACGAGAATAAAAGATGGTGTATTATTGCCATGCGTTTGTTCGTTCATCTTTATTAACCGCTAAATAATGTTCGATATTATTTTATCACGGAAGTGTTATGGACGGATAGCTGATACGTCTAGACGCCCTTTAACACTTAATTCTCCTATCTCAATTTCAAAACAGCTATACTGATAACTTCTTAAAATATCTTTTCGAAATTAATTTTACATGTACCATATAAATCATAAACATTTTGTCTTTTTTTGGTCTTTGATGATTAAAGGGTTGAGTGACATGTACATTACTTTCTAGTCTGTTAACAATAAAGTGTTAACATTGTGCATTATACCTGAGCCCCTTAATTGATGAATCCAATTGCTCAGTCATATAACGTCGATATTCACTTAGGCCACATGTAGGCTGACGTCATAATCAAAAACGTCATGAATGACATGATACAATCCGTCGCACACGTTTTATAGAGCGACAAGTCAGTGCACGAATTGTAGGCCTATGTCGTTCTTATTTAATAACCATTCTGTTGACTGTTTTAAAACTAATTTGACTGGGTGCAATGGCTGCCATAGGCAGCAATATCACCAAGTCAAATTGGTTTCAAAATATTCAACAGCTTACCTGCATAGTTTTCTGGCAATTGAGATTCAGAGAGTGCGTGTATGGATTTATCCCAACACGGACAAATCGTAGGTGGAGCTTAATTAGAGATGGGCGGGGCATAGCAAAAACTGGATTCCTCCATAGCCAAGCAGATATAAACAATTCCACAAATATTAAAAACGTAAAGCTAAATTTGACGCCAGGATGCATTATCAGAGTACGCTTCTTACTGATGCCACTGACTAAAGGATTAGAACCCTGTCTTTATACGTGTTCGCGGGGCGCGCTAGTCGGGATACTACGTTTATATGTTAGCCATTGGTAGCAATAGCTTCCAGTCAAATTAAGTTAACTCGTTCATGCCTAACCCAATTCAAAAGGGATCATGCCATGCTCTTGAAAAAGGTCCATTTGCAGGCCATGACAATATATATATGTCATTCCAGTTGTAAATTTCCAAAAAAGTAATCTTGCATTATCCCGCAAACCGACATTTTCTAGGAGAAAATTACAATCTTACAGATCAAGTTTCGTCAGTGGATGGTAAAAATATCCAATGGCATGTATTACTATGTTGTAAATGAATTCGGTATTTCGGGTTCAAAGAGGGAACACAAATGGCTGAAAGACAACCAATTCCAATGTTGCAATCTTATGAATAAGCCGCATGCACACCGATGGCTATAATGCGCATAGATCGCTTTAGTTATATATTTGAGGAAAAGGTTAACTTCCATTCTTCCAGTTGAGATTGTTCTATGGATATTACGTTTTGAAAAGCCCAGAAGGCTCATTCTAAATTCAAAATTCAAAATTCAAAACTCGACTTCGGAATTCAAAACGCGATTTCGTAATTAAAATCTTAAATCAGTCCATTATAAACAGTCTTATATATTGAAAATTGCTACCACTATGTATAAACCGATACCATCCCATATCTATACTCTTAACCACCAATTCGACGCCACCAATACACTAATAGCTATCTCAATACACACACTCATGGCCATCTTACACTGATCGCTACAATACACATACGCCCACTGTTCCGACCTACACACACACATATACATTTACCATATTATAACATAGCTATTTCTACCACAAACACACATTTCTAGACAATACCATATGCATATATCTAGCCAGTGCCATATCTACCCTTACCCATTCACCCATTGCTACCATACCATACCAATACACCACTGCTACAAATATCAACTCAGCGAGGGCTACATTAGCCTAGTCAACTAGCCCAGACCAGCACAACGACCTTTTAGCCTAGCTTACTAGCCTAGCATAGTAGCCTAGCCTACTAGCCTAGTATACTAGCATAGCCTACTAGCATAAGCTACTAGCATATCCTAGTAGCATAGCCCAGCCTACTAGACTACCATAACCTAGCCTACCAGCCTAGCCTACTAACCTACCCAGTAATAAATTGTCCTAGCTACCAGCATAGCCTACTAGACTAGACTGCCTCGTCTACTCGCTTGCTTATAAGCATAGCCTGCCTTTGCCTACTGGCTTACCTACTGTTCTAACTAACCGACAGGTTTAACATGCGATGACTGGCTAAACAGCATAGCCTGAAGTGGCCTACTGGCATAGCCTATTGAGCTAACCTAATCGCATAGCCTGCTATCATACTTGATAGCCCTAACCCCACTTACTTGTCTGGCCTAGTGGTCTAACCTATTATCTAAATCTACAGGCTTACTGGCATAATCTTCTAACCTAGTCGCCCAGCCATCTACTGGCATATGCTACTACCTTGGTATAGCGTAGCCTGCTGATCTAGCTTATTGGGCTAAACTACTAACATAGCCTTCTTGCCTAATCTCGTATCCAGTTTGTTAGCCTGGCATGGCCTCCTGACTTACATACTAGCATAGTCTAGTCGTATAACGTACAACTATACTCTGCTAGCATGGCAGCCAGGTCTCGGCTACTGACCTAGCATACCAGTATCACATATTGGAAATTGCATAGATATAACCTGTCTTGAGGGACCACCTTATGGAGCACAGACAATTAACCACTATCTAGACTGAGCCGCTTAAAATAAATAAGCTGCTTCTCGTTTAGAGGCAGAAGATGGGGTTTTAATAAGCGTGGTCAAGAGACATCTGTCTTAGCGAACCGCCATATTATTGGTCCAAAAGGACAGGTGGTTGCTCCAGCAGGTTTGTATGTATTTTGCTGTATAATATGATGTATGATAAGCTGGTATAGGCTATGGCATTATATAAGCATAGCCATAAGCCCAAAGCGTAGACAAAGTGCAGTTATTAAGTGACCCCCGAATGATTTGCCAAAGTAACCACTATAATGTTGAAGCGTAATCTTTATAATTTTCTACATCTATTACGGATAAAAAAAATTCATATTGAAAACAGTATTGTTGAGGTTGTTAGTGGCTAGACAGCACAGCTTACGACAACAATCATGTATAGAATGAACAATTAATAATAATCCAATACCACAATCTTAGTATCGCACGCTCTGAACCTGTGAGAACATATGTTTCTGACATTTATTCAACGATTTTTAAATGTTTGGTAATACCCACAATCAACCCCTTCCACCCAATGCAAATAGTGGATTGTAAAATGAGTTTCTATAGATACGTCCTTTCACGCATGCACGCGGTTGCTTGTGCACGCGCTCGCTCGCACGCGCGCACGGGTTAGCCTGAAAACGCCAACTCGAAACCTGTATAATTGTCAGCTTTTTCACTATATTCAATGCAGAACTTGCCAGTACTCGGTAGTAGGCCTACTTGCTTCTACTAAAGGAATATGATGCCATGCTTGCGCGCGTAGCTACGTGCGCGTGTGCGTGCCCGCGTGCGTATGTTGATGGATTTGTCATCGCTATGCCGTTGTAGCGTATGAACTGAATAGCCACACAATACTTTGACTGTCGGATCACTAAGAATGAATTTTGTTATACTAAGTGAGCAGCTGCCTTTTTGGTTTTTTTAATTGATTTCCTACTAGAATGTTGCTAAACGCTCAACTGGACTGTGGTATTCTGTGTGTAAACACCTGTGAAAGTGATGGTTCATGGGTAAAGATATTGACGTATTGATCTAGGTGAACCGACAGGTTTTAGACCACTTAACTTATAATAGATGCGTACGTGTATCTGCATGGGATCTTGGGATTTATTCGCCCTTTACTTTCATTTTAACAGGTCATGTGCATACATTGGAGGGTTCCGCTCCGCCACTCAGGTATCTGGACGTCATAATCAATTATCTATCGAGTTAGATGATGTTACAATTATAATGATATAGATTCCATCACGAAAATTGAAAATCGAAAAGTCTGTCACGGAGTATACGAATAATATGTCTTTGAAAAATTTACAAGTTAACAAACAATCTGTTGACTATCTTGAAAATATAATAACTTGGGATCTGTTGCTGCCAAAGTTAGCAAGAGACCCAAGTCAAATTAGTTTCAAAATATCTAACAGCTTACATCCATATCGACCTTACAATCTACATTCCAGGAAAACAGGTTTCAAAGTTACAAATCGATTACAACACAGTTAAATATCGCCGGCCCTTACTTAAATATGGACGAGGCCTGTCTAGAAATGGGTTCTCATACAGACATACATTAACCCTATACTCATCAAATTTGTTCAAGAAAATCTGAAAATTTCTTATAGAAAATGTCTATATGCAGACCAAGAGAAGACTATTTTGAAAATTTACCACTAGAATGACTGGCTCGGTTATCAAGCCAGTCATTCCAATGGTAAATTTTCAGGTATAGTCTTCTCTTGATCTGCAAACCTGACATTTCTCAAGACCACTGTAGAATCCGTCTTTGGCTGATGTGAGTGTTAAGGGTAACGTGTGTGGGGTGACACATTTGGCGACAAGAACGGTAAACGATTGTGACTACTACTACTACTACTACTACTACTACTACTACTACTACTACTACTACTACTACTACTACTACTACTATTACTACTACTACTACTACTGCTGCTGCTGCTGCTACTACTACTACTACTACTACTACTACTACTACTACTACTACTACTACTACTACTACTACTACTACTACTACTACTACTACTACTACTACTACCACTATCACCACCACCACCACCACCACCACCACTACAACAACTACTACTACTACTACTACTACTACTACTACTACTACTACTACTACTACTACTACTACTACTACTACTACGTGATTGTAAGTTGTTGCAGTCTAATTGGTTTCACAATATTGACAGCTTTCCAAGCAGTTTGACTTGAACTTGAGCTTTTGAACCTTCGGAAATCAGAAGGCGTTGATATTAGAAATAAACAATATCAGCTTTGATTCCTTAATTATTCTCTTCTTGGTAACGTTATGCGGTGCGGTGTGTGGGTGGGGTGGGTGGGGTTGCGCGTTGCGCTCTACAACGTAAAAACTTGTTAAAAGTTTCTTTAGAAGTTTCTTGTAGTCGAGCAATTCCACATTAGAAACTTTTGCTCCAACACTTTTAATAAAAGATGTTTATTTAACCTGGATATCGCGTGTTATTCGTGCTGAAGAGCTCAAGTCGCTGTTCATTTACTGCTACGGTGGATTAAGAAACGCTGTTTCGTAAACAAAGGAAGCGATAAATACAAATGGATACTCCCAGTGGCGATAACCTTTAACACGAGCTCTTCATTCCAGATCTATTTTGTCACAAGCATGATAACGAAGGTTACGGAACCAGTATTGGTCTAATAATGGCCCATAACACGCGTTATCGATGAAGATGGAAGTTCGGTGGGCCGGTGATGTAACGAGGCTTTATCTGGTGCCCATAATATTCATATGTTATTACAGCCAAAAGCAACTAATTGGCCATTTAGATGTTGTTAGTGATTAAGTTTTATGCTCCTTAAATTACTGGTACAAGAGATGGTCTACTGATTCGAGAATCCCATCGCGACACAGCTTGCGTGACGATAGCATAATCTTTTTCACGCGATCACGCAAGTTTGGAATTCTATACACATATCTTTCCTCGCCGTTATCCACTTTTACACCGTCGTATTTCGACATAACATTCGATGTACTAATCATGCATGTCCTGTAGTAATGGATGAATCCAGTTTTAGCTATGACCCGCCCATCTCTAGCTAAGCTCCACCAACACTTTCCCCGTGTTGGGATCGATCGATCCTGGAACTCCCTGATTATCCCAGCAACAGCACCCAGTCAAATTACTTTCAAAATATTCAACAGCATTCTTTTTCAAATAGTAAATCAATTCGTACAACAAGGCTTAGTCTGTCTTCTTATTCTAGAACTCTACCAATGACAATTCCACGCGCTACACAACTTCACCGCAGTAGAGGGATCCCATATGTCACTCACGTATCTGACGTCATATGTTAGCTGACTTCACAATGCTACTGCTGTAGATTCATCACGAAAATGGAAAACGTCCGTCACAAAGTTGTGCAAATTAATCTTTCTATTTTTAGCCATGCCAGCCCCATCACTAGCTAAGCTCCACCCACCCCTCGCCGTGTTGGGATTGATCGATCCACAAATGCCCTAGCTATCAATTTCCTGAAAACTATACAGGGAAGCTCCTATGGCAGCAACAGCGCCCAGTCCAATTAGTTTCAAAATATTCAACAGAATATTTGTTAAATAGTAAAAGCAAACAATCTGTACAACAACGCATAGACCATCTTCAAATATGCGTTCGTGACGTACTTATCGACGTCATTCATGACGTCATTCATTATGATGTCATTGTACACATCACGCAGTTCATTATGACGTCATATGATGGGTGGATACTCTGGAAATGTGAATTGCATGTCTTTGATGAATTTACAATTTAAACATTCTCCTGAATTTTTTAAAACATGTTTCAATGGAGATTTTGCTGTAGCAGCAGATCGCAGTCAAATACGTTTCAGATTATTCACCAACTTACTTGTAAATCGATACCAACACGCGGAAAACGTGGGCGAAGCTTAGCTAGAAATAGAGGGAAACAGTTTCTCAGCCAATCATATGACGTCTTAATCAATTACGTCACATGTAGGCCAAGTTCATAATCAATTACGTCAAGAATACCACCATGTAGTCAGTATTAAACGTTTAATAGTCCGTCAAGTTGTACGAATTGTGTGTCTTTACTATTGAATAAACATTCTGTTGAATATTTTGAAAGCAATTTGACTGGACGCTGTTGCGGCCATATACAGCAACAGCGTCCAGGAAAATTAGTTTCAAAATATTCCACAGTATGCATGCAAAATTTTCTGGAATCTGAGATTCAGAGAGTATATAGATTGATTGATCTCGACACGGGAAATCCATGGGTGAAGCTTACCCTGAGATGGGCGGGGCATAGTTAAAACATCCATTATGATATGATTCCGTTGAAATTTCAATATACCGTATAAAGGACGTATTGAACATACGTGAATCCAGCTTTAATAAATCGATGAATTTAAACGAGGAACTCTGTTTATTGACCTGAAATTAATATTCTGAAATGACATACTTTATGTTTGTGACAATGAACATATGTTTGAGAAATGCTGTTATATTTACGAGAGCTGTTCACCTGCATCAGCTATTTTGACAAAATATATATTTATTGGTATAGGCCTGCGCTGCCAAGTCGAAATATGTTCACAAAATTTTGATAGGACACATTTTTCCAACATGTATATATTTTGGCATGTCATATATAATTTAGCGTTATAGTTTGCAATGTGTGGGAGCTTTTTGTGAAACACGCCTTTATTGAACATTATTTCCCCGAAAACGCAGGTTACTGGGCTGCAGGTTACAATCTCCACCACCGTCGACACTACTACCAGCACCACCACCAACACCATCACCACCATCACCACGACACACCACCACCATCGCCACTTTTTAAACAACAAGTTTATTAAAGAGTAAAGAGACAATTCGTACAACAATTCGTACAACACGACGGACTATTACGCATTTAAGACGGACTATATGGAGACATTTTATGCCGCAAGCCTACACGTCATGTAGTTGATTGTGCCCTCATATTATTGGCTGAGAAACTGGAATCCTCCATTACGTCAACGTTACGCACAGACAAAACATCTCTCTGGGCTTCTTAATACCATTTTGCTACTGAAATTACTAATAATAGTTCGATCCATTTTAGCCCCGCCTATTTCTAGCTAAGCTCCGCCAACGCTTCGCCCATAGTGGGGTCGATCGAATCGTGAATTCCTAGAATTAATTTGACTGGGTACGGTACGACAGCACACAGTCAAATTAGTTTCACAATTTCACCAGAATGCTTGTTAAAGTAAATCCATTAAAACACGCAATTCCTACACTTGACGAACTATTCCAGCTTCACGACGGAGTGTTTCTCCCAATTATGAGTGTGATGTTACCCTACATGTGACGTCATTGATTATGACGACACATGCTTGAGTAACAGATGGGATTCACCCATTGCTTTATCAGTACAACATATTGCTGTCAACATATTGTGTGATTTGATTTTAAAATACAACACACGACGTTTTTAAATAGCCTATATGTAGGCGTGTGTCGTGATCGAGTCCTGAGGATATAAATTACTGCCCTTCTTATATTTTCTATAATACGCGTTTTTGCGACATCTGAGAAACCAACATGAAAATTGTATGTCAACGAACAATGTTCGTTTGCAAACCCTTGTCTTCCAGATATTTGTCACTTTGTAAAATGGTTTCAGATTTTCCGGATTTCTTTCGGATTATCATACTTTTTAGGCTCTTCCGGTTCTAAAGTTGTGGAATTCTAGTTTACGCTCACACCGTTTCTTTTGTTATTTGCCAAATCGGTTAAGTAGTTTCCTAGATATCCACAGATAAAAAACTTGATCTGAGCCGGAATCAGCATCTTTAATCCGGATCACGGCCAGAGTCTCGAAATCCTCTTCCATCGCAGGTTACGTTCCTTCATTGGGTAATATTTGATACAAATTGGATCAGTAGTTGTTGTCTCGCCTGCGAAGCTGAAACCGAGACATATGTGTCACGGCGGCGATGGCGTCAACAATGTTAAGATTTTGCGTTTAGCAAAACTTCTCAGCTTATATTTCAGGATTGGTTAATCCTATTCGAACTAAGCTTGGATACATTGTTACCTATAAAGTTAGGAAGCAGTATGTTGATACTGAGGTCACAGGGTCTAAGGTCTACGGTCAAGGTTATGGTGACCTTGATACAAAACTCTGTTTTTTCTATGTTAGGATTTTGCGTTTAGCAAATCGTCTTGGCTTATCTTTCAGATTGCTTAATCATATTGGAACTAAACGTGGATACGTTGTTACCTATAATGTTAGGACGCAGCATGTTGACACTGAAGTCACCGAAGCTCAAGGTCATTCTGATCTCTACAAAACATTATTTTTCAATGTTAAGTTTTTAGGCGTAGCATATCTTATCATGTTATATATATATATATATATATATATATATATATATATATATATATATATATGTATTTTTATTTTATTGACGCACTGGCAACGTGCGGCTTCAATTTCCATGTGCTAACTTAGCCGACAGTGCTGCACCCGTTAGTTTAATTTGTTGATCACCATCTCCCGGTCGGGGGATCGAACCGCCATTCTGCAACTCCGCATAGCATCAGCAACCAGGCATCTTTCCACTGGACCACCGCACCAAGACTAAAAGTCAAGGATTGGCCGACCAGCTTTCACATGTCTGATATACTGACACACTGACGATTCATATGGGACTATCTGTGGATGCATCTGTCACAATCAATCCTAGGCTTTTACGCCTATTGTACTCTGCCTCCAGCACGGCCTTGGCAGTATATGTATTTTTATTTTATTGACGCACTGGCAACGTGCGGCTTCAATTTCAATGTGCTAACTTAGCCGACAGTGCTGCACCCGTTAGTTTAATTTGTTGATCACCATCTCCCGGTCGGGGGATCGAACCGCCATTCTGCAACTCCGCATAGCATCAGCAACCAGGCATCTTTCCACTGGACCACCGCACCAAGACTAAAAGTCAAGGATTGGCCGACCAGCTTTCACATGTCTAATATACTGACACACTGACGATTCATATGGGACTATCTGTGGAGGCATCTGTCACAATCAATCCTAGACTTTTACGCCTATTGTACTCTGACTCCAGTACGGCTCTGGCAGTATATGTATTTTTATTTTATTGACGCACTGGCAACGTGCGACTTCAATTTCCATGTGCTAACTTAGCCGACAGTGCTGCACCCGTTAGTTTAATTTTTTGATCACCATCTCCCGGTCGGGGGATCGAACCGCCATTCTGCAACTCCACATAGCATCAGCAACCAGGCATCTTTCCACTGGACCACCGCACCAAGACTAAAAGTCAAGGATTGGCCGACCAGCTTTCACATGTCTGATATACTGACACACTGACGATTCATATGGGACTATCTGTGGATGCATCTGTCACAATCAATCCTAGGCTTTTACGCCTATTGTACTCTGACTGCAGTACGGCTCTGGCAGTATATGTATTTTTATTTTATTGACGCACTGGCAACGTGCGGCTTCAATTTCCATGTGCTAACTTAGCCGACAGTGCTGCACCCGTTAGTTTAATTTGTTGATCACCATCTCCCGGTCGGGGGATCGAACCGCCATTCTGCAACTCCGCATAGCATCAGCAACCAGGCATCTTTCCACTGGACCACCGCACCAAGACTAAAAGTCAAGGATTGGCCGACCAGCTTTCACATGTCTGATATACTGACACACTGACGATTCATATGGGACTATCTGTGGATGCATCTGTCACAATCAATCCTAGGCTTTTACGCCTATTGTACTCTGACTCCAGCACGGCTCTGGCAGTAAATGTATTTTTATTTTATTGACGCACTGGCAACGTGCGGCTTCAATTTCCATGTGCTTACTTAGCCGACAGTGCTGCACCCTTTAGTTTAATTTGTTGATCACCATATCCCGGTCGGGGTATCGAACCGCCATTCTGCAACTCCGCATAGCATCAGCACCCAGGCATCTTTCCACTGGACCACCGCACCAAGACTAAAAGTCAAGGATTGGGCGACCAGCTTTCCCATGTCTGATATACTGACACACTGACGATTCATATGGGACTATCTGTGGATGCATCTGTCACAATCAATCCTAGGCTTTTACGCCTATTGTACTCTGACTCCAGTACGGCTCTGGCAGTATATGTATTTTTATTTTATTGACGCACTGGCAACGTGCGGCTTCAATTTCCATGTGCTAACTTAGCCGACAGTGCTGCACCCGTTAGTTTAATTTGTTGATCACCATCTCCCGGTCGGGGGATCGAACCGCCATTCTACAACTCCGCATAGCATCAGCAATCAGGCATCTTTCCACTGGACCACCGCACCAAGACTAAAAGTCAAGGATTGGCCGACCAGCTTTCAGATGTCTGATATACTGACACACTGACGATTCATATGGGACTATCTGTGGATGCATCTGTCACAATCAATCCTAGGCTTTTACGCCTATTGTACTCTGACTCCAGCACGGCTCTGGCAGTAAATGTATTTTTATTTTATTGACGCACTAGCAACATGCGGCTTCAATTTCCATGTGCTTACTTAGCCGACAGTGCTGCACCCTTTAGTTTAATTTGTTGATCACCATCTCCCGGTCGGGGTATCGAACCGCCATTCTGCAACTCTGCATAGCATCAGCAACCAGGCATCTTTCCACTGGACCACCGCACCAAGACTAAAATTCAAAGATTGGCCGACCAGCTTTCTCATGTCTGATATACTGACACACTGACGATTCATATGGGACTATCTGTGGATGCATCTGTCACAATCAATCCTAGGCTTTTACGCCTATTGTACTCTGACTCCAGCACGGCTCTGGCAGTATATGTATTTTTATTTTATTGACGCACTGGCAACGTGCGGCTTCAATTTCCATGTGCTAACTTAGCCGACAGTGATGCACCCGTTAGTTTAATTTGTTGATCACCATCTCCCGGTCGGGGGATCGAACCGCCATTCCGCAACTCCGCATAGCATCAGCAACCAGGCATCTTTCCACTGGACCACCGCACCAAGACTAAAAGTCAAGGATTGGCCGACCAGCTTTCACATGTCTGATATACTGACACACTGACGATTCATATGGGACTATCTGTGGATGCATCTGTCACAATCAATCCTAGGCTGTTACGCCTATTGTACTCTGACTCCAGCACGGCTCTGGCAGTATATGTATTTTTATTTTATTGACGCACTGGCAACGTGCGGCTTCAATTTCCATGTGCTAACTTAGCCGACAGTGCTGCACCCGTTAGTTTAATTTGTTGATCACCATCTCCCGGTCGGGGGATCGAACCGCCATTCTGCAACTCTGCATAGCATCAGCAACCAGGCATCTT
Source organism: Chaetoderma sp. LZ-2023a (assembly GCA_034401795.1). Classification (NCBI taxonomy): domain Eukaryota; kingdom Metazoa; phylum Mollusca; class Caudofoveata; order Chaetodermatida; family Chaetodermatidae; genus Chaetoderma; species Chaetoderma sp. LZ-2023a. The sequence goes on from CM067367.1 coordinate 77,171,700, forward strand.
TCCACTGGACCACCGCACCAAGACTAAAAGTCAAGGATTGGCCGACCAGCTTTCACATGTCTGATATACTGACACACTGACGATTCATATGGGACTATCTGTGGATGCATCTGTCACAATCAATCCTAGGCTTTTACGCCTATTGTACTCTGCCTCCAGCACGGCCTTGGCAGTATATGTATTTTTATTTTATTGACGCACTGGCAACGTGCGGCTTCAATTTCAATGTGCTAACTTAGCCGACAGTGCTGCACCCGTTAGTTTAATTTGTTGATCACCATCTCCCGGTCGGGGGATCGAACCGCCATTCTGCAACTCCGCATAGCATCAGCAACCAGGCATCTTTCCACTGGACCACCGCACCAAGACTAAAAGTCAAGGATTGGCCGACCAGCTTTCACATGTCTGATATACTGACACACTGACGATTCATATGGGACTATCTGTGGATGCATCTGTCACAATCAATCCTAGGCTGTTACGCCTATTGTACTCTGACTCCAGCACGGCTCTGGCAGTATATGTATTTTTATTTTATTGACGCACTGGCAACGTGCGGCTTCAATTTCCATGTGCTAACTTAGCCGACAGTGCTGCACCCGTTAGTTTAATTTGTTGATCACCATCTCCCGGTCGGGGGATCGAACCGCCATTCTGCAACTCTGCATAGCATCAGCAACCAGGCATCTTTCCACTGGACCACCGCACCAAGACTAAAAGTCAAGGATTGGCCGACCAGCTTTCACATGTCTGATATACTGACACACTGACGATTCATATGGGACTATCTGTGGATGCATCTGTCACAATCAATCCTAGGCTTTTACGCCTATTGTACTCTGCCTCCAGCACGGCCTTGGCAGTATATGTATTTTTATTTTATTGACGCACTGGCAACGTGCGGCTTCAATTTCAATGTGCTAACTTAGCCGACAGTGCTGCACCCGTTAGTTTAATTTGTTGATCACCATCTCCCGGTCGGGGGATCGAACCGCCATTCTGCAACTCCGCATAGCATCAGCAACCAGGCATCTTTCCACTGGACCACCGCACCAAGACTAAAAGTCAAGGATTGGCCGACCAGCTTTCACATGTCTGATATACTGACACACTGACGATTCATATGGGACTATCTGTGGAGGCATCTGTCACAATCAATCCTAGGCTTTACGTCTATTTTACTCTGACTCCAGTACGGCTCTGGCAGTATATGTATTTTTATTTTATTGACGCACTGGCAACGTGCGGCCTCAATTTCCATGTGCTAACTTAGCCGACAGTGCTGCACCCGTTAGTTTAATTTGTTGATCACCATCTCCCGGTCGGGGGATCGAACCGCCATTCTGCAACTCTGCATAGCATCAGCAACCAGGCATCTTTCCACTGGACCACCGCACCAAGACTAAAAGTCAAGGATTGGCCGACCAGCTTTCACATGTCTGATATACTGACACACTGACGATTCATATGGGACTATCTGTGGATGCATCTGTCACAATCAATCCTAGGCTTTTACGCCTATTGTACTCTGCCTCCAGCACGGCCTTGGCAGTATATGTATTTTTATTTTATTGACGCACTGGCAATGTGCGGCTTCAATTTCAATGTGCTAACTTAGCCGACAGTGCTGCACCCGTTAGTTTAATTTGTTGATCACCATCTCCCGGTCGGGGGATCGAACCGCCATTCTGCAACTCCGCATAGCATCAGCAACCAGGCATCTTTCCACTGGACAACCACACCAAGACTAAAAGTCAAGGATTGGCCGACCAGCTTTCACATGTCTGATATACTGACACACTGACGATTCATATGGGACTATCTGTGGATGCATCTGTCACAATCAATCCTAGGCTTTTACGCCTATTGTACTCTGACTCCAGCACGGCTCTGGCAGTATATGTATTTTTATTTTATTGACGCACTGGCAACGTGCGACTTCAATTTCCATGTGCTAACTTAGCCGACAGTGCTGCACCCGTTAGTTTAATTTGTTGATCACCATCTCCCGGTCGGGGGATCGAACCGCCATTCTGCAACTCCACATAGCATCAGCAACCAGGCATCTTTCCACTGGACCACCGCACCAAGACTAAAAGTCAAGGATTGGCCGACCAGCTTTCACATGTCTGATATACTGACACACTGACGATTCATATGGGACTATCTGTGGATGCATCTGTCACAATCAATCCTAGGCTTTTACGCCTATTGTACTCTGACTCCAGCACGGCTCTGGCAGTAAATGTATTTTTATTTTATTGACGCACTGGCAACGTGCGGCTTCAATTTCCATGTGCTTACTTAGCCGACAGTGCTGCACCCTTTAGTTTAATTTGTTGATCACCATATCCCGGTCGGGGTATCGAACCGCCATTCTGCAACTCCACATAGCATCAGCAACCAGGCATCTTTCCACTGGACCACGGCACCAAGACTAAAAGTCAAAGATTGGCCGACCAGCTTTCTCATGTCTGATATACTGACACACTGACGATTCATATGGGACTATCTGTGGATGCATCTGTCACAATCAATCCTAGGCTTTTACGCCTATTGTACTCTGACTCCGGCACGGCTCTGGCAGTATATGTATTTTTATTTTATTGACGCACTGGCAACGTGCGGCTTCAATTTCCATGTGCTAACTTAGCCGACAGTGATGCACCCTTTAGTTTAATTTGTTGATCACCATCTCCCGGTCGGGGGATCGAACCGCCATTCTGCAACTCCACATAGCATCAGCAACCAGGCATCTTTCCACTGGACCACCGCACCAAGACTAAAAGTCAAGGATTGGCCGACCAGCTTTCACATGTCTGATATACTGACACACTGACGATTCATATGGGACTATCTGTGGATGCATCTGTCACAATCAATCCTAGGCTTTTACGCCTATTGTACTCTGACTCCAGCACGGCTCTGGCAGTAAATGTATTTTTATTTTATTGACGCACTGGCAACGTGCGGCTTCAATTTCCATGTGCTTACTTAGCCGACAGTGCTGCACCCTTTAGTTTAATTTGTTGATCACCATATCCCGGTCGGGGTATCGAACCGCCATTCTGCAACTCCACATAGCATCAGCAACCAGGCATCTTTCCACTGGACCACGGCACCAAGACTAAAAGTCAAAGATTGGCCGACCAGCTTTCTCATGTCTGATATACTGACACACTGACGATTCATATGGGACTATCTGTGGATGCATCTGTCACAATCAATCCTAGGCTTTTACGCCTATTGTACTCTGACTCCGGCACGGCTCTGGCAGTATATGTATTTTTATTTTATTGACGCACTGGCAACGTGCGGCTTCAATTTCCATGTGCTAACTTAGCCGACAGTGATGCACCCTTTAGTTTAATTTGTTGATCACCATCTCCCGGTCGGGGGATCGAACCGCCATTCCGCAACTCCGCATAGCATCAGCAACCAGGCATCTTTCCACTGGACCACCGCACCAAGACTAAAAGTCAAGGATTGGGCGACCAGCTTTCACATGTCTGATATACTTACACACTGACGATTCATATGGGACTATCTGTGGATGCATCTGTCACAATCAATCCTAGGCTGTTACGCCTATTGTACTCTGACTCCAGCACGGCTCTGGCAGTATATGTATTTTTATTTTATTGACGCACTGGCAACGTGCGGCTTCAATTTCCATGTGCTAACTTAGCCGACAGTGCTGCACCCGTTAGTTTAATTTGTTGATCACCATCTCCCGGTCGGGGGGATCGAACCGTCATCCTGCAACTCCGCATAGCATCAGCAACCAGGCATCTTTCCACTGGACCACCGCACCAAGACTAGAAGTCAAGGATTGGCCGACCAGCTTTCACATGTCTGATATACTGACACACTGACGATTCATATGGGACTATCTGTGGATGCATCTGTCACAATCAATCCTAGGCTTTTACGCCTATTGTAATCTGACTCCAGCACGGCTCTGGCAGTATATGTATTTTTATTTTATTGACGCACTGGCAACGTGCGGCTTCAATTTCCATGTGCTAACTTAGCCGACAGTGCTGCACCCGTTAGTTTAATTTATATATCTTATCATGTTATATATATATATATCTATGTATGTATGTATGTATATATATATATATATATATATATATATATATATATATATATATATATATATATATATATATATATATATATATATATATATATATATATATATATATATATATAATATATATATATAGGGATTGCTTAACCCTAATGGAACACAACTCGGGTACAGGATGGTGACCATGTCAAAGGTCAAGGCCATTCTAATATTGCTATTTGACCTCTGATTTTTCAACCTTACGTTTTTTCATTCAGCAAATCATTTATATTTCAGGATTGGTTGATCTTATTGAAACTAAAATTGAATACATGGCTACCTATACTATTTGGAAGCAGCATGATAACACGGAGGTCACAAGGTCAAAGGCCAATGACACTGTGACAAACAGGAGACAGGCGAGATATTTAATTCCGCCAAATTCTTGTTTAGATATAGCTCAGACAGGCAGGCAGGCAGATAGGCGGGCAGGTAGGCAGGCAGGCATGCGTTCAATAGGGTAAACTCTCCGCGCGCAAAATTGGCTTTTTCAGTTTGTAGCCTATACTATACGAGGTAAGTAATCCGAAAACAGCAGATTGTCTTAGTTTGCAGATTTAGCAAAACGTTTTAAAATGTTTTCTCTATTGAACACAAGGGATATCGTAAAACCTTCTTCCTCTTACAGGGTGACGCCATAGATATCGTATATTGACTAGATGGCTCACGCACGAACCCCCATTATGGGGTTAGTTATCGTGACGGCCGTTGACGTGAGTTCAGTAAATCGTAATTGCGCATGACCGGGTATTCACTTACCGGCTGACGCAGACGATCAGCTGCATATATCGCATTCAAAATGACTAAATTATCGTGTGGTAAATTGGGAAGAAATTGAACAGGTGCACATTTACATATTTTTATCAGAAATAAAATTGTATTGGCTATATTATTCTGACAATTTATTCGATTACGTAATTGGTTTAGTAACAAAAACGTATTATTTTGGAGACTATGCAACCAGTGAGAAAATACTTATCTCTGAAATGACGCTTTTGATAGGGTCATGAGTGATCTAGCCAGTAGCCTATATAAGATATCTATGGGCGACGGTAATACAACAATGCAGGTTAATATAATCAAGTGGCTTGACAACATTGGCGTTGCTAACTGGCCGTGTAATTGAAGTGGGACATTAATAAACCAGCACTAATGACGTGTTGACATGTTTCATTACTGATGTTCCGAAGCAATTATCCATATCCAGACTCCAGACAACACTTTTGATAGGACAATTATTTACAATGTTCGAAATCTTGTGCTGGTTATTTTGAAACTAATTTGACATGAAGCTGTTGCTGCCATAGCAACATCTTAAATTGTAATTTAGTTTCGAAATATTCACAAATGGATTGTAAGCCTATGATTGCTATTTTCGCTATGTAGAGGAAAGTCGATGCTGTATAACATTTGCGTCTGCCTGCATGCCTGCCTGTCTGCCTGCCTGCCTACACCTATGCCTGCCTGCCTATCGGCAGGCCGGCCCGCTGGCCAGCCGACCTCTTGCATGCCTGCCAGTCTGCCTGCCAGTTTGTCTGCCTGCTTGCCTTCTTGCCTTCTTGCCTGCCTGCCTGCCTGCCTGCCTGCCTGCCTGCCTGCCTGCCTGCCTGCCTGCCTGCCTGCCTGCTTGCCTGCCTGCCTGCCTGCCTGACTGTATGGAAGCTATTGATCGGAATTGACTCAAAATGATGGTCCAATAAAATGAGATTTTCAATCGTTACATTTAAAAAGAAATCAATACATTCAGAAATGGATAATGACGGCAGTACCAGTAGCCAAGGGACCCGCTGTGCGCTATTGTTCTCCTGTCAAAAATGATTGATGGGTATGGGTCACGAGGTCAAGTGCATTTGTTGGAGAACAATAGCGCACAGTCGGTCCCCTTCGGTCAATAATGATTGATGGGAGCATGAGGTCAAGTGCAATTCGCTATTATTCTAAATGAGTGGGTGGACGCTATTGTTCTAAATGAGCGGGTGGCTGCTATTGTTCATGCAGGTGTCCAACTAAATGTCCGGCTACAGGCTATTGTCTGTTATGACATATGCATGCTAATGCATAGATTAATGTATCTTTAAATAGGTATTGACAAGTGTGCATTGATCGTCTTCTTGCTGATCATGTTCAACATATTAATTAGGTTGGTGGTATGCCACCCGCACCCCCCAACCTCTCGTGGGTAAAAGATATTTTGAAACTGCCCCAGTCATTTAATTTTAAAAAACCAGAGCGAAATACGGTGTTACATGCGTAATATATATGGTAAACTAAGCGATGTTGTATGTATAATATTATATAGATACTAATCAGGTATCTGTCGTATTTAAGGGGATATTTGTCTTTAAGGTGGCAGTCATTTAATTATTAAATTTTCAAAAAATAAAATAAAAAAGTGTATTATTTGATCACCGCCCCTTATACTGTTGCCCCAATATAGCCCATTGCAATATGCACACATACTAATGGAATGATATCATGCGTATGCACACGCAGACAGGGCACATGGGGCACACACATGGGGCGCACACAGGGGCACGCACGCACACACACACACACACACACACGCACACACACGCACGCATGCACGCACGCACACACACACACACACCCACAAGGATGCACACAGGGACGCACAAGCGCATGAGGGCATGCGCACGCATGCACACGTACAGGTGCACAACATATAAATAGCAGTATCGCATATTAGCACGTGTGCATACAAGCGAGACCGTTATTAAACCCTCATTGACATACCCTCTCCAACCTATATGCCATTTTTCAGACACCACGCTCTCACAAATTCCGACCACAATGTCTAGATAAATGGATAAACTTCAGAGACGGTCATTCCAATGATACATTTTCAAAAATAGTCTTCTATAGGTCTGCAAATATGAATATGAAGAAATTCGATTCAGATTGGTGGGTGGGTGGGTGTTAGTGGTGGGGTGGGGTTAATGCATGGTGTTAGGTGTAGGTGGTAGTGGTGGTGGTGGTGATGATGATGGTGATGGTGGTGGTGGTTGATGTATGTGGTTGGGGTGGGTGGTCGCTGTCGCAATGTCTAGCCAAATGGTTGGTGGTGTGTGTTGGTACTGGTGATAGTGGTGGTAGTGGTTCTGGTGGTGCTGGTGGCGGTTGTGGTGAAGGTTGTGGGTGGTGGTGTTGATGCTGGTGGTGGTGATGGTGGTGTGTCTTGGTGGTGATAATGATGGTGATGGTGGTGGTGGTTTGTGCAGGTGGTTGGTGGTGGGTGTTTGCTGTCGCAATGTCTAGACAAATGGATAGCCAGCTGAGCCAATCATTCCACTGAAATATTTAAAAAATAGTCTTCTCTTGCTCTGCAAATGGACATTTTCTATGAGAAAATTGAAATTCTCTTGACGAAATTCGAGGGTTAAAGGGTTAAGAAAGTCTATAGTGCCCAAGTAATGGTGTAACCTGAGGTGGTCGCTTAGGACAGGTTTGACTGAATTATATAGTAAAACTCATGGTTTTAACGTATCACTGCTGTGTATCCCAAAAGGATATATTTATGTTTGACTTGTAGTAAACAACAATCTATGATTATGCTACTATGCCCGTAATGTGGCTCTTAATTGTTGAAATGTAACATCATGAATGATAAGCATTCGGTCTCCAACCAACTCCCCACAATACGCTTACTACTGTTAACCTATGAAAACCGTGAATTAAAAATGCGTTAATCTTTAGTCGTAAACAACAATAGCCGGTGAGCGGTTCACGCGTTATTATCGATTTTTAAAAAACTTTACTCCCAGCGAGGACATTGTAATATCTTGCCAAATATCAATCTCATGTCATTTGTTCACCAGAATGTGTTTTTATGTATGCGAGTGCAGCTCAAATAATCAAGTGCTAACTCATGTTCCTAAGTGGGAGGACGCGGGACACTATTGTTCTAAATGATCAAGGGTGCGCTATTGTTCTAAATGATCAGCTGTGAGCTATTGTTCTAAATGATCAGCGGTGCGCTATTGTTCTAAATGATCAGCTGTGCTCTATTGTTCTAAATGATCAGCTGTGCGCTATTGTTCTAAATGATCAGCTGTGCGCTATTGTTCTAAATGATCAGCTGTGAGCGATTGTTCTAAATGATCAGCTGTGCGCTATTGTTCTAAATGATCAGCTGTGCGCTATTGTTCTAAATGACCAGAGGTGCGCTATTGTTCTAAATGATCAGCAGTGCGCTATTGTTTATGCAGGTGGCCGGTGCGCTCTAATGCAGTATAATTAATGTATTTTATAGTCTGCGATTTTATGAAAAAACCATTCAACAGCGATCAGCAACGTGGTTTCCAAAAAGGGTAATAAATCTAGGAAAATTACTGTGTCCGGGTACATACACATGTTGCCGCATGTATAAATGTGCAGTCGCCTGTATAAAATTGCGGTAGCAACATTTTTTGAAAATTTAATAATTAAATGACTGCCACTTTAAAGACATATATCGCCTTAAATACGATAGATACATGATTATTATCTATATAATATTATATATACAACATCGCTGAGTGTGTGTTTTACCTATATATTACCGTGTAACGATGTATTTCGCTCTGATTTTTGAAAATTAAATGAATGGGTCAGTTACAAAATATCTTTTTAACCACGAGGGTGGGGTTGGGGTTGGGTGGGGTGGGGGGTGGGGGTGTTTGGGGTGGCGCACCGCCACCTAATTAATACGTTAAACACGATCAGCAAGAACAGGGAACCAGTGAACCAGAGATAGATAGAGAGAGAGAGAGAATAGAGATAGAGAGGGAGGGAGGAGGGGGGGGAGGGGGGAGGGAGGGATCCGTTGCTCAAATATCTGACGTCATGATCAAATATGCCACGCATCATCTAACATCGCAATCGGAATTGCATTGCTCCATCATAAATAGCAAAATGTCCGTCATAAAAGTCTACGAATTGTATGTCGTAGATGAATTCACAATTTAGTAAACATTCCGTTGAATATTTTCAACCCAATAGCTTTGAAATTTAGATTCTTGCAAGTCACTCTTCAAATTATGAAATCGATGCCAACACGCACACAATGTAGGCCGAGCTTAGTTAGAAATGGGTAGGATATGTACCCCTCTACTCACCACTTAATCGAATCAAACAGCGGAATACAGTCACGAAGTCAAACAAATGACATCATAATAAACTATACGTCACATGTAGGCTGGCGTCATAATCAATTATACCATGAATGGCGCGATTTAGTCGGTCATACACGCTTAATAGTTAATCAAGTTGTAGGAATTTTATGTCTTTAAAATTTAGTAAACTTTATGTTGACTGTTTTGAAACTAATTTGACAGGGCGCTGTTGCTGCCATAGGCAGCAACAGCACCCGGTCAAATTAGTTTCAAAATATTCAACAGATTACCAGTACAGTTTTCAAGAAATTGATATTCTGGGAATGCAGGAATCGACCGATCCAAACACGGTCAAAACGTTGGTGGAGCTTAGATAAGATGGGTGTGGCATAGCTAAAACTGGATTCCTCCCTTGATGCGGGCGTGCATGTACGTATTTATTTGTTGAACAGTTAACATCTTTATGGCTGCCTAAAGTGCGTATGTCTGCATTGCTACGGCGTAGTTTGGCCTCTTTAATTGGGATATCATTTGTAGAGGCGCATGCCCAAGCCCGCATAAGTATGTTGACCAACCAAAGACTTGGATTTTATTTGTCTTGGATTCTGATTACACTAAACTAGGTGTGGAGAAAGAAAAAAATGTGTGGTTTGAGAAAATAGAGAAGCGTGAATGGGGTAATGTTAGGGGTGGGGTGGGGGATGGTGTGTGTGTGTGTGGGGAGAGAGAGAGAGAGAGAGAGAGAGAGAGATCGCGAGAGCGAGATCGAGAGAGTGTGAGAGGGAGAGAGTGAGAGGGAGAGAGGGAGAGTGAGAGAGTGAGAGAGTGAGAGTGAGAGACTGAGAGGGTGAGAGAGGCATATGCAGGATGGTGGGAGGGTGTGTGTGTGTGAAGAGGACAGAGGTGGTGATAGTAAACGAGGAGAGAGAGAGAGAGAGAGAGAGAGCTGGGGGTGCGGGTGGGGAGGGGTGTGTGGGGGAAGCGAGGGAGGGAGACCTATACGTGCACATCTTCGATCTAATCGACCCATCATGCGCGAAGTTCCATTCGCAGGTGCTAGCTACACTACACTATTTCCTCAGTTCCAAAAGGAAAACCTCTTTGATAAGTCGGTAGGTAAAATAAACATGACACCGCTGCTCAAATAATCAGAAAAATATTGGAGACAGCTGACATAGCGGTAACGGGACATATAAATCAGCACAGAATAGCTCAGAAGTAACTTGAAATATTTTCAAAACTAAATAAAACGTTTTGTTGAATATTTTGAAAATAATTGGGTTAGGATGTCTTCCACTCGAATTATGTTCAGAATATTCAACTTAACATTTCTTACATCGTGTTCAAAATTGCACTAACTAACATGTTTCTGTCCATTTTTAAAAAACGTGTTGGCTTATTTATTAGCTGTGTTGTAGATACGTTTGCAGATACTATGATGAATCTCTCTTAGCCTTTGGCCTATCTATCACAACGTCCTCCTATTTGGGGGAAGAAATTGCCCATTTTGAATACAAATCTCATCTTAGCCCATGCTTCGTATGCTACTCTGACAAAGACCCAACTCGGTAATAATATGAACTGAAATACAGTACTTGAACATCACAATCACTAATAGATGTATGTATTTACTCCGCATGTGCGAAACTGGCGCGCTAGGAACCCGTACGTGCGCCCCTGCGTGTGCCTGCGCGCGTACGTGCGTTTGTTCGCGCGTTCAGGCATTAGTGAGCCTGTGCGTGCGCGAGTGCTGCCCGAGTGCGTGCGTGCGTGTTGTAATTCAGACTGCTAAACCAAACAGTGGCTGGGCGACGGTGTGTATTTAGGGATTATTCAAGTACACACGTCCCGTACTAAACCCGGCATCACAATTGTACGTGGCAACGTCTTCTGGAATCTCCAATTACCAATTATTGAGTCGTTATTGTAAACAGCGGGATACCAAAAACAGCTTTCTATAAACCAGAGCTCCTAACGTCCTACACGATACCGAGACTAATCACGTCACGTGTCTAGTGCGCAACGGAATTATTGAGGGTAAAGCGAAGTAACTCAACCTTAGAGCAAACTCCGCTAGATGGCGTTAATTAAGCGGAATGTCCGATCGCTTGTTCTCTGTGGCATTATCTAGATTTTATTTACCTCCAGACTGATAATTTAGTGCCTTAAATGTTAGATTATTTGCATGAAGTGTGGGTGGGTGATCATGGAGGTAGGGGTGGGAAAGAATTTTTCCGAGATAAATGTGACAGGGGATCCGAGAGATGGGGTTGGGGACCCCAACTTGGGGTTCACACAAGATTTAATAAAATAGCGACATTCTCATAGCAGATCTATCGAGAGAAATTCAAACTATTCCGATGTTTTGAGACCGTTTGATGCCGCTGTTGCCGCCACCGCCGCCGCCGCCGATGACGACGATAGGAGGAGGAGTAGGAGTAGGAGGATCTACTGTGTTTCTGTGATGCAGTATTTTGAAAACATCCAGCTGCTACAATACGTCCTTGTTCTTCTTTGACCTCTGTTTCTTATTCTCCACTAGAGTACTTATCTCATGTGGGTTCTTGATTCTCCGTGCACCTAGTCCGTCACTTTTCAGATCGGTACATGGCGCGTTTAGAAGCGTTTGCGCTGCGGTGTCATTCCTGGGCGTGGAAAGTGTTCGCTTCTAGTACAGCAAATTAACCGTTCCCGTTATATGCCCCTATCTTTAGCTAAGCTCCGCCCACACTTCGCCGTGTTGGGATCGATCGATCGCTGAACTGTCTGACTATCAATTTCCAGGGAATTATGCAGGTAAGCTGTTAAATATTTGAAACTAGTTTGACTGGGTGCTGTTGCTGCCTATAGCAAATTAGTTTCAAAATATTCAACAACATCTTTATTAAATAGTAAAGACATAATTCGTACAACAACGCTTAACCCGTCATCAATTAAGCGATCGTGACGAACCTATTTACATCATTCATGACGTCATTGATTATGGCATCATCATACGTCTCGCGTAGTTTGTTATGACGTTTATGATGGCTGGATAAAATGTAAAGGCCCTTACATGCCGGACTCATGCGTGGATATATTTCTGAGATAACCGCGTATTCAAAGATCTGATTGATGGACCGCTTTACTAATGTATTAGCGGACTGATTGACCGGACCAAGAAACTGTTCGACCAAATGACCGATTAACAGACAAACTAACTTAGAGCTTACCGATTTTATCCAACGGGCGTGCCGATATGCAAATGGATATTGGTCCTGCACCATTTGCTAAATGGCGCGTGACCAATAGTCAACAGCGCAATTTGTATATTGGAAGGCTACATTAACACCATTTGTCTCTATCGTGGTCGTCGTCGTCGGTGATAGAGGTGTTGGTGGTGTTTTATTCATATTGGCGCTGATGGTATTTGAGGCAGACAGCGTTCAATTTTAGGTTTAATTCAGTAACGTCCTCGCTTTCAGATTAAATTGTCTTATTTAACGTACGTTCCCATAGAGGCGACGTTTTGGCCCGTCAAAATACGTTCTCAATATTCTGTCGTATTAACATTACCAGAAATTACGGGACTACTTTTAGACAGAAGTCGTAAATTTGACGACATCCTTTTCAGGAAACGAATAAGCTAGAATCGGACGGAATAAATGAAGTCATTTGCTGTCGAGATTATTTCCAATAAAAATAAAGTAAAACTAGATTTTCTCCAGCGAGATCAAGTTTTCAACTAATGGGGCATTATTGCTGCTTCCGTTCTCCGTTTGGCTGAAATTTCAGTATCTCAGTTTCATGACTCATATACAGAACACCTGTTGCGTATTTTGAAACTAATTTGACTGGAAGGTATTACTGCCTATGGAAGCCACCGCTCCAAGTCAAACTAGTTTCAGTATATCCAAGATAGTCTTCTTTACATCATAATACATTTGTGATTTATAGTCTATACGAGTGAAAGGCGTACCGAGATGCACATACACCAAACACTGTCTAAAAACACGACCTGCATCTGTGGCCACGTGATGCTTAGTTCAATAAGAAAGCTTGCCGAAAGGCAGGCTTCGTGTACAGATTTAGTATAATGAACGACCATATAGTTAATATGTTACACCGAAACCACATTCTCATCGGAACTGAGTTATTACCCTCGCACCGTATAAGTAAGAAACTAATGAATTCGGGCCTGTCTGTCTGTCTGTCCGTCCGTCCCTCCCTCCATCCCCTCCCATCCCATCCCCTCTCTCCATCCCTCCGCCCTCTCTCTCTCTCTCGCTCTCTCTTTCTCTCTCTCTCTCTCCCTCCCTCCCTCCCTCTCTCTCTCTCTCTTTCTCTCTCTCTCTCGTTCTCTCTTTCTCTCTCTCTCTCCCTCCCTCCCTCTCTCTCTCTCTCTCTCTCTCTCTCTCTCTCTCTCTCTCTCTCTCTCTCCCTCCCTCCCTCCCTCCCTCCCTCTCTCTCTCTCTCTCTCTCTTTCTCTCTCTCTCTCGTTCTCTCTTTCTCTCTCTCTCTCTCTCTCTCTCTCTCTCTCTCTCTCTCTCTCTCTCTCTCTCTCTCTCCTGCTTGGATCAAAATCAGGAGCTAGGACATCTCGGTAACTGGTGGTCCGATTCGGCTCAAATATAATGTGATAAAACGGGTTGGCGAGGGCGCTTCTCTGACCTCTAATAAGATAGTTATCTGTAAAAAGGCGACGTGAATTGATGTGAATTGGCTGACTTATTGAACTGTCAAGAAGAATATCGGCTTTTTATAACAAGTTTTAGGAAGTTGTGATATATTGTTATAGGTGAAGGTTTTCGTGGGATTGATGGAGCAATGCATGAATCTAGTGTTAGCTATGCTCCTCCCATCTGTAGCTAAACTTCTCCCATCTCTAGCTAAACTCCTCCCATCTCTAGCTATACTCCTTCCATCTCTAGCTAAACTCCACCCACGCTATTCCCCGATCGACCCCTGCACTCTCTGTATCTCAACTTCCAGAAAACTGTTTCATATTGCATATATTGAAACTAATTTGACTGGGCGCTGTTGGCAGCAACAGCTTCCAGCCAAATCAGTTTCAAAATACTTAACAGAATGTTTAGTAAATAAATAGTAAAGACATACAATTTGTACAACTTAAAAGACTATTAAACGTTTAAGACGGACTAATTCGCCATCATTCATGATTCAATATGTGGAGTTGCTGATTATGCCGTCATTTGATTGGCTGAGAAACGGAGTTCCTCCATTGGCACGCTTATTGGACTGTCAATAAGAGAATCCCCTTTTAGAAAATTTTTTAGGACGATGTGATAAATTGATATTGGTGAAGGGGCTCAGGAGATTGATAGAGCAATTTATTACGCCCATTGTATGGCGCGAAAGCTTTTCCCAAAGTCGCTGAGATTACGTACTGAGATTGACTGGTGGAATAAAAAGAATTTTGTTTCCTTGAGATATTCTAATGTCGCATTAGCCAATACTCGGGCCCATTTCTATCAATGCCCTGTCAAAACATTTCACTTAAGTATCTGACGTCATAATCAAACTCTTTCGTGGCGGACTTTTCTATTTCCACGACTGAGTTATACGTCACGTTGATTGTGACGTCAGCTAACACGTGACGTGTTAGCTGACGTTAGCTGACGTCACAATCAACATGGCGTATAACTCGGTCGCGGAAATAGAAAAGTCCGTCACTAAAGTGTAGGAATTGTATGTCTTTGATGAATTTACAATTTAATAGACAATCTGTTGACTATTTTGAAACAAATTTATCTGGGAACTGTTGCTACCCACGTCAAAACAGTTTCAAAATTTGCAACAGCCTACCAGTAGACCTATAGCATAGCTACCGTGACATTTTTCTAGATTCTGGTAATTCAGGTTTCAAATTTTCAGTTCGATTCATGAATCCATTTCCTCAGCCAATCATATGGCGTCATAATCAACAAAGTGTCGTATAAGATGACGTCATAATCATTACGCCATTAATGACTCGATTTAGTCCGTCTAGTCCGTCAGGTTGTACGAATTGTATGTCTTTACTAGTTAATAAACATGCTGTTGAATATTTTGAAACTAATTTGACTGGGCGCTGTTGCTGCCATTGGCAGCAACAGCACACAGACAAATTAGTTTCAAAATATTCAACAGATAACATGTATAGTTTTCTGGAAATTGATAGGGAGAAAGTTCAGGGATAGATTGTTTCCAACACGGGCGAGGAGTGGGTGGAGCTTAACTAGAGATGGGCGGGGCATAACTAAAACTGGAAAGGTCCCTTCCAACACGGCTAATAATTGGGAGAAGATTAGCTAGAAATGGAGGGTCATTACAAAGCGGAATTGACATTTAGAAACCACAAATACTTTACAAATGAGTGGAATGGGCGCTGTTTGCTCTGCACCAAATCTATTCTAATAAACTTGGACACAAAGCACAAAATTACGTAACAAATCAGAAATACAATTACCTATTGATCCCGATGAATTTTATGGGTCATGTCTGTGATGTTTCTGTAAACGGATTTATAGTTAATTATATTTGACTACAAGCGTTCATTGTTTGAAACCAGATCAGTGCAATTAGCTGATGGGATTTCGTTCAAATCTACAGAAAGGAATGAGGCGGTACATGTAAAACCGGGCCATAGATGACCACATTATAGGACCACAAATAATGTATCGATCCGATCTGTGACTCAAGTAACTTTTGTGTTAAACAATTGCGTCACTAGTGAGATGACGTCATAATAATTAATACGTTTAACTCCGTCATAAAAATTGGAAAGTCCGTCATGAAGTGTACGAATTTTCTTTCTTCAATGGATTAATAGTTTAAATCTGTTGAATATTTTGAATATATGTAGCAATGTTGCCCAGTCAAAATAGTTTCAAAATAGTTACCATCATACCTGTATAGTTACATTGAATTTGAGATTCAAGTAATTCAAGATTCAAATGATATAAATCGATCCCAGCAAGCGTAAAATGTGTGTTGAGCTTAGCTATACATGGGCCGGCATATCTAGAAATGAATCCTTCTATTCCTCTCTCGTCTATTTCCTCCGACAAAACTCCGATAAAAGACGTTATCGATATATCATGACATATAACGGTGCGCCACGTGACTGGATGTGTACTACCTCACAGCCAGGGCACGGCACTTTCTATACGATGACGGATACATTAAGAGGAACGTTTTGCTGTAAGTTTTATTAGATGATGTTGTTGATTTCGGTAGCAAAAGCTTCCAGTCAAATAAACTTACAAAATATTCAGCAATATAATTGTATGCCCCTATATTCCTCCCCCGTACCCCGCCCCATCCACAATGGCATTGAGGGCTACAACTGTTTCAAGTGTGAATCGATTTTTAGGAGTCTTAATCCAGTAAATGTGTGTAGTATGTCTATTCGGCAAATATCCTGTAAGACCTTACAGAGTTATCTCCCTTGCGTTGTACAATTGTACGGTTTATGCTTACACCGCTGTCTCTTTGTCTGTTTGAATGGCTATCAATCAAATTAAAGGGGTGCTAATCTCATCTCAGATGTTATATTGTACGGATAGATTATATTGTACCGATAAACACACGTCGAAAGCGAGTAATTGTGATTGTGTTAATTTCATTTTGATTTGAATTCGCTATTATTCCTGCACTGTTGCATTTATGGGTAAATTAGACATTTCCCAAAATGTCACGTTATATGCGTGCCTGCAGCACCCGCTTGCTCACACTTCGCGTGGTCTTGATAATACCACACCCAGCTACAACTTCTGTCAAATTAGATTCACAGTATTCAACAGCTTACCTGAATAGCTAAAAATTTAGATTCTGGGAAGTCAGGTTTCGAAATTTCAAATTTATTCCAATACACTCACAAAGTGGGCGGAGCTTTGCTGGAAATGGGCGGGGCATAGCTTGATTGATTCACTAACCGGCCTATTCGCTTTTGCATTATATTTCAATTTAACTCTCTCGCTGCTACAAGCCACCAGACGATAATTTCTATAAGTAAAAACTCTTGATTTGCTGAATATTTTAAAAACAATTTGACAGAAAGTTGTTGGTTGCTTAGCCACCAACAACTTTCAGTCAAATTGCTACCAAATATTCAGCAGGTCCGGAGATATAACGCTTGGAATATGTCGTCTGCAAAAAAAAGCAGCAGTCACTAGTCAGACGGTTAGATCTCGCGTGGCGACGTCTCGGCCCGACAAGAACACTCGCCATTTTCCTGTCATATTACCACTAGAATTTCTACACCTAGAACGCGGCGGAATTACGTGATGTCGTATTCTAACAATTTTGTGTTGAATCAAAATGACATAAATCCAATTTTAAGCATCGCTCGTCTAAAACAATCGTCATTCGGCCTTCTTCTGTCGTTTTCCACGTAACCTGATAATACTACAGCGAATCTGCGCATAGCGGCCATCTACGTCAGTAGCCACGTGACTGTTATCCAGTAACATGGGTGGCGAAAGTGGAGACTATTTAACAATTTACTGAATAAATGTGGTCAACAAATCTAAATATTCCCTAATTGAATGTCCATTTGCAGGCAAAGAAAATAATATTTTTGCAAATTTCCCACTGTATTCGCTGGCTCGGTCACCGAGCCAGTCATTCCAGTGGTAAATTTTCAAAAATAGTATTCTATAAGCTCGCAAATGGATATTAATCAAGCCTACTGCAACGGACCGGTTCTGGCCGTCTTCGGCACGAAAGGGTTACTATAACAAAGCACTAAATTGCTAGAGATACACACTACACTACAAACACATTTCTCATATCAAAAGTTATAATATTCGGGTTTTAGTGTACTTCTACGAACCTAATTTAATATGCAATAGGCGTCTGAAAAGGCAACCGATGTGAGTGGACTCTCAACTGGCAATACCAATATCGTGTCTGAGAGCGAGTTGCATTTGGAAGAAGTAACGCTATATTGCGCAGCGTGCAGATTTGCGGAGATTCCCTAGGCAATTTACTATGCACTCTTGATGAGAATTATTATAATCTGTGTGCCACGGCGGTAGAGTTAGGGCGAAATTCCGGAAATATGCCTCATGTGTTAAGATTCGTCGGACAAGGTGTTTATCAAAATTTAATGGTGCTGAATCTATTTTTGGTATCTGTATAATAGAGTTGTTTCGAAATTCTAATTTGGACAAAATATGCAAAAAAGCGGTTACTGAGTGAATATTCAATGTGGATGTGGATCATTTACTCGTTTGAAAAATACATTTAAGTTACTTTTGAGGATTTTATATATAATAATTGGTTATGTGCATTCAATTTTATACAACAGTAACATCTTTTTAAAAATACATTTCCAAAACCGGTTTTTCATAAATATGCGGTTTTGAGGTCTTAAGATTATGGTACAGGTTTTCGAACAGTCACGTCTAGAAACTATGGGATTCATTTCGAATCCTAAGATGGTTATCTTATTGAAACCTTTATTTCACATCGTTCACATTCCAAGGCTGCACGAGGAGCCATGTTTACTACAGATACAGAGTTGACACAGAGGGGAGATGAGGTAGAAATGTAGGCTATAGAAGCTGTTTTATGCACTTTCTCCCGAAAACACGATAGCCATATCTACACATATACATCTTTCTTCATATATATTGATACTTAATTAACACTTCAACACTCATATCAGTCAAAAACGGCTTCTGCAGTGGTCTTGAGAAATGTCCATTTGCAGACCAAGAGGACTATTTAAAACAAATTTACCACTGGAATGACTGGCTCGATAACCGAGCCAGTAATTCCAGTAGTAAATTTTCAAAAATAGTCTTCTCCTTGTCTGAAAATGGACATTTCCTATGAGAAAATTGAAATTTTCTTGAGCAAACTTGAGGGTTAGAGGGTTAAAGATGGGTATTATAGAATATTGACACATGGTTACGAATACACTTGGCTTAAAGCTGAAGGGTCATTATGAAATTAAGAAATATATTTAGTAAAAAAAATAGTAAGTGAATTAATTATTCAGGTTTGCAATTTGTATCATGTAAGCGTCCGCCATATTGTTTTGCGGCGGCCATTTTCTTATCCCCACACCTCAAACGTAATAAAAGAGCTCGTCAAATCTACATCCGTCCCCATTCACTTTTTGATGCCTCCCCTGTAAGACGTCTAGCAAGCACCACAATATCAAATTTTCTTCACATAAAATACAGAGAAATCACGAACTGAGGACGCAAGAAGGAAATGAATATGTTTATTATTACGTTCTATCCCATCCAGCATAGATATCCATTCAAAATTGGATATAAATGTGTAGTTATTCTCTCTCAGACGAGCTAGTCCACCTTACACGAACACCAAGACATTTTGGAAATATCAATAACGCTGACGTCATAGATCTATGCGTAGATCAATTCAATTCAATACGATTAGTTTATTTGCATATCAAAGCGAATGAGCCCTAAACAATATGGTCGCGGAAAAACTGCCTCAAAAATGTGTGTATCTTAGGCCCGATTTATAACTCGAACTTTTCATGTGCCGTCCCGGCTAAATTTACCTGAAAATGACAGAGTCCTAACTAGCGTGACAAAAGTTCGACATATAAATCAAATTGTCTGGCACTGGGCGACTCACAGTCGTGCTTTTGAGCTTTCGAGTCGAGCTAGCACTAGTTCGACTGAAGCACGACTTTGATTTAAATGTCGCGCTTTATACGACGGCGATAGAATGCAAGATTTTACGTTTCTACACCGAAACACTCATAAGAATTCACCGTAGTGTAGGGAAGATCGGGGTAATATGTACATATACATTATATTTGGCAACGGCCGATTTTGTTAAAATGCAAAATGATGTGGGAGTGAGCTATCAATACCAGTAAGACTACAACTACCAATATCGCTCTACTCCCACTATCACCATCACCACGACAACCACCGGAAGTCTTTATAGGATGGAAATCCCTCCTTGTTTATAGAGCGCCATTTTTTCCATCATCATCATCATCATCATCCATCATCATCATCATCATCATCATCAACATCAGTCATCGTTACTGTTGTCGTCGTCATCGCTGTTACTACTATCACCACAACCACCACCACCATCACCACCACCACCACCAGCACTACCATGTATCATCATCATCATCATCATCATCGTCACTGTTGTCGTTGTTGTTATCGTCGTCCCCACCATCACCACAACCACAACCACAACCACCACCACCACCACCACCACCACCACCACCACCACCACCACCACCACCACCACCACTACCACTACCACCACCACCATCTCCACATCCATCGCCACCACCACCCCACCTTCTGTTCTTGTCAGTGCTTGTCTCTGTTAGCAGTCTTCCCCATCACTCTCGTGGTCTGATCGGGGTTATATTGTTTTGAGGTTGATTGTGGTTGATAGTTATCCATCACATGTTGAAACAAACACGATATATCCTGGATGGGATAGAACGTAATTATCAACATGTTTATTTGATTTTATGTGTCGTCAGTTCGTGATTTCTCTGTATTTTATTTGAAGAAACATTGATATTGGGGCGCTCCTTAGATGCGTTACAGACACGGCATGCAACAGTGAATGGGACGGATTTAGATTTGACGAGCTCTTTTATTATGTTTGAGGTGCGGGGATAAGAAAATGGCCGCCGCAAAACAATATGGCGGAGGCTTACCTGATACAAATGGCAAACATGAGTAATTAATTCACTTACTTTTTTTTTTTACTAAAATATTTCTTAATTTCATAACAACCCTGCAGCTTTAATTGAGGATTCCACTTTATCCATCAATCATATGACGTCACAATCAACTACGTGCCGTGTAGGGTGACGTCATAATCAATTACGTCATGAATGACATAGTTAAGTTCGTTACGAACGCTTAATTGAAGACGGACTAAGCATTGTTGTACCAATTGTATGTCTACTATTTAATAAACGTTGTTGAATGTTTTGATACTAATTTGACTAGGTGCTAGTCAGGGAGTTCAGGTACAGATCAATCCCAAAACGGGCAAAGCGTGGCTGGAGTTTTGCCAAACACGGGAGGGCATAGCTAAAACTGGATGCCTCCGTTGTTTAGCCAGATTTAGCTAAACAATTCTCTGGAATTCAACCATGGATTAAAATAGACAAACGAAGAATAACATTCAGTTACAAATTATTCAATAAAATGCTCATTAAATTGTACATTGTACATCAAAGACATAGGCATACGATTCGTACACTTTCGCGACGGACTTCTTCCTATTTTCGCGATGGAGCGACGCCAATTTGATTGTGACGCCAGCTAACACGTGACGTATTTGATTATGACGACATATACGTCAGATAATTGAGTGACAGATGCGATTTATGTATTGCTTCTTCGACAAGACAAAACGTTGTGGATTCTGTTTGTGGGGTGTATGGCAATTTTCATTTGACATGAACCGATTTCTATAAGCCTTCAAGCATTTCTAGACATTATAAAAACGTAAATCATTTCTGTATTTAGAGATGATGGTAAGGATGGTATTAGCGCCATTGTGAGGCGATTTCTAGCAAATTAATGATGACAGCTGCGAAATAGAAATGTCAGTTTGTAGAGTTACGGAATTTGGAAGCAGGAGGTAACACGACAAATGTCGCGTTAACCTATTGAACAAGAAGGGAAAAACACTAAGATACCTTTTATGATTTAATAATTATTATTCTATTGAAGATTTTGGTATTAATTTGACTGGAAGCTGTTGCAGCCCTTGGCAGCAACAGCTCCTTGTCAAATTATTTTCATAATATTGAACATGTTCCCAGTGTAGTTCTTTTGAAATTGAGAAACTTGGAATTCATCGGTCAGTGAGATAAGACGTAGCAAAGAGAGCGGTACGCAATATGTTGCCGGAGACAGTTATGGAGTAGAAATGTCAGGAAGATTATTTGAGTGTGATAGACGCCATGCCATTTGGCTGAAATACTGATAGTAACATGAGCAATCAGAGATTGCAGACGATTTCCTCTCGTTTTTGTAAGAAGTTTCCAGATTCTCCGTATTTTTTCGGTTTTATCCGGGGTTTTTTCCCGGATCACGCCCAATGTTGTGCCCTCCTCGTTTAAGGTCACGCTATTTCTTGTGTGAAAATCTGAACCATATCGGAATTGTAGTTTCAGAACTGTCCATAGATATCCAACACCGATCCAGGTCTTTTTTTTTTTTTACTACGGTCATGGCTAAATCCTCTTGCACGCGAAGTTCCTTCCTTCGTTGTGTTAAAATTTGATCAAAGTCGATCGACAATTTGTTTAAACACACCACCAGACGCGACATACAGACAGACAGGCAGATAGGCAGACAGGAAGGCAGGCAAGCAGGCAGGCAGGCAGGCAGGCAGCCAGCCAGCCAGCCAGCCAGCCAGCCAGCCAGCCAGCCAGCCAGCCAGCCAGCCAGCCAGCCAGCCAGCCAGCCAGCCCAGACAGACAGACGGACGGACGGACGGACGATGCTCATTGCCACTGTGCGCAGATAGAGTAGGTCTGTCATGGTGAAACAATCTCCGTCATAGGTCGAGATTAGGCTGTAGAAATTAAATGTTAATCAAAAAATACGTTTACAAACGGTTGCGCCGATAACCAACTGACATATGCGCCATGCAACATTTACAAATGTGCGCGTCAATAACCAATTGGCATATGGGCCTGCGCCGTTTACAAATGGGCACACCGATAGTCAATTGACATATGGACCTGCGACGATTATAAACGGGCGCGTCGATAACAAATAAGCATATCTTAACAAATGGGTGTGTCGACAATCAATTGGTATATGGGCCGGCGCTGTTTATAAACAGGTGCCTCAGTAACCAATTGGCATATGGGCATGCGCTATTTACAAACATGCATGCCTATAACAGACTGGCATATGGGTCCTGCGCCATTTAGAAATGAGCACATCGATAACCAATTGGCATATGGGTTGTACACCGTTTGCAAATGGGCACGCCGGTAATAAATTGGCATACGGGTCGTGCACCGTTTAGAAACGGGCACACCGATAACAAATTTGTATAGATGTGTTTGCACTATTTACAAATGGTCCTGCGCCATTTATAAATGGGCCACATTGGTTATTGGCTGGCTACATGTACACATCGAGGGATCACAACCTTTAGGGATTATTTAATGGAGAAATCCAGTTTTAGCTATACTCCATCCATCTCTAACCACGCTTTACCAGTGTTGGGATCAACCGATCCCTGACTATTTAAATTTAAATTTTCAGAAAACTGCAGGTAAGCTGTCGGACATTTTGAAATTAATTGTGCTGGGTGCTGTCGCTGCCATTAAGTTTCCAAATATTGAAAAGAATGTTTATTAAATAGTAAAGCCATGCAATTCGTATAACTTGACGGGCTATTAAGCGTTTATGACGGACTATTTCGCTGTTGCTGCCATAGCGTAGCTTTATAGAAATTGAGATTCAGAGAGTGCAGGGATCGATCCATCGCAACACTGGAAAAGCATGGGAGGAGCTTAGCTAGAGATGGGCGGGGCATAGGTAAACCTAGATTACACCATTTCAAAGACCTTTCTGATATCACAGCTTATGGGGCCGGCACTGTGCCAATAGTCGCTCAATTAGAATGCGTAAAGAATGACGTACCTAGCTCCGCCAGAAAGGATTTAAAAGTTTTATGGCTCGGATGGAATAACTATTTGTCGATTATCTTTGTCTAGCCACATGCCATCATAACAACACGTTTGTCCGCTAGGCTGATGATAAAAATTTATTTTTTACTGCTGAATTTAGAATTAATATTAATAATATTCTCTCAGGAATGCGCTCTAAATATGTACCTTTATAAAATAATGCTGGCAAAATCGAGATCATGGTTGTTTCCAAGCGGCAGTAATTAACCCCTAGACACGCGTGATGTTTGTTTGTCACGGTTAACAATTTCTTGGCTAAGCCGGGCAAAAATCTGTCTCTTCAGTGGTCTTGAGGAATGTTCATTTGCAGGACAAAAGAAAACTATTTTTGAAAATTTACCACTGGAATGACTGGCTCAGTAACCGAGCCAGCCATTTCAGTGGTTAATTTTCAAAAGATCGTCTTCTCTTGGTCTGCAAATAGACATTCAATTCAATAAGGAAATATTCTGATTTTCTTGGCCAAATTTAGCCATTAACAGGGTTACATCTATGTGTGTAAGTCATACATAACCATTTCCACACTTTTCCTGTCGCAATAGCGAAACAATGAGCCTAAAGTTTTGGCATAAATTTCTTGCTCAATTACCCACAGACGAGACGACGATTTGTCAGCCATTTTGACAGCAGTGATGTCGTCAATCAAGTAGTGGCCCTTGATTACTGTCCTTTGTGCCAAACAATGTAATACAAATCCTTGTAGTTGTTCTAATATTAGCGTCTGGAACGCTCTGGAATCAACATGGGGGTTACAGTGGGGATACAGTTCTGTTATCCCCGCCGATAAGATATATGATTAGTGTGGTGTTGAATCTTTTGACTGGTATCCAATTAAAACTGGTATCCCCGTTTTTACACGGGTACCCATTTATACTCCTGGGTGGAGAGAGGCGACGAGGAGTGAATGAGATTGCTGGAAACATAGGCTTAACTCCTCGCCGCCTCTCTTCACCCAGGAGTATAACTGGGTACCCGTGTAAAAACGGGGGAAGGTACCAATATTAGACTGAAATAAAACCAGCCTAGAATGATGTGAATGAGACCTGGAATCAGGGACTCGATAGACGCCAACCAAACCAATAACTTCTTTGAATCGTTAGAGATTATACTCTCCGTCCAACGATAGTTGCTTATAGTACAGGGCGCGCCATACAGGCACAGTTCTTTGGGCAGAAGGTGTCTCTCTCCAGCCATGAGTATGAATGGGTACCAGTGTAAAAAGCTGGGGAAGTTACCAATATTAGACTGAAATAAAACCAGCCTAGAATGCCGTGAACGAGACCTGGAATTAGGGGCTCGATAGACGCCAATCAAACCAATAACTTCTTCTACAGACATGAGTGAATTAAGGATATTGCCATTCGTCCATTCATCCACACCACGCAGCTTTGTTGCCTGACTTCGACTGTCGTTGATACGTGGACATGTGTAAACGCGACCTTGGCTTCGTCTATGAAGTGAGTCACATTTTAAGTTGTTCAGCAGCTATCGGCGGAAGGTTATCTGGAGGCTTCTTTTCCCCATCATTGAAGTGCGCATCGGCTGCGTAATCCATATCTAGTGGCAGGCCCAGTACGTGGGTGCTTGGTTTTGTGAAGCGCTCTCACACAGATGAGTGCGCTACGGCAAGGTGCAATCTCTTTGTGGAGAGTAAGTAAATATCTTTATTGCTCAATCCAGACATAAGGATACTGCAAAACAACTGCACAAGAAAAACTCCCCAAAACTCCCAATCTACCGATGCTAATCTTATGAGTCTCAACGCTTGAATATGACTACTGACGCGAGAATTCTCTGTGCCTCTACAAGTTCTGAGCAGCCGCGTTCTCGTTTAAAACATCGCTCGTGGTCTCCTGTGAAACGAACAATATTTTTTCTGATGCGGTACAGTGCCACATTGGAAAGCGATCTTCAGATGATACTGAGGCGCGCTAGATGCCGCGTGTTCATTATTGTGGTCCAGGGGGCTTGTTGGGGTTGCGTAGTGTGATAATGATACCTTGGCCAACAGTGCTGATTGAGTGTGGTGGTGTTACATGGATGCACAGTTTACTATGTGAGTGATTGGTTTAGAGATGCTACCACCTGCATACTTAACCCCTCTTGTGTCAATAGCGCTTCAAAGCGCTCAAAATACTACTTTTATCAATTAACTCTTTCATTTGTCAAGAATTTAAAAGAAAATTAAAATATTTACTCAGTGGTCACCATTTGCTGACTAAGAGAACTGGGTCTTTTCGTAAATTTACCCCTGCAATTTAGGAAAATATTTTTTTTAAATTTGGTCTTATAGAGTAATCGTCTAGGAAATCTAAATCTTTGTTTAGTGTGTGTCATTTGCAGGCCAAGAGAAGACTGTTATTGACAATTTACCAATGGAATGATTACCGAGACAGTAATTCCAGTGGTAAATTTTCAAAAATAGTCTTCTCTTGACCTGCAAATAGAGAGACATCAAGACTACTACAGAGGCGGTGTTACCATTTTAACGACAAGTTGACACAAGAGGGTGCGACGAGTACAGATGCTGCTCTGACCACTTTGATAGATGAGTAGTCGAAATGCTTAATTTACTGTTGTTGTAATTTCATAGAAAGCAGGTATTATAAATGTTACCAATGCATTCGTTGACCCAGAAAACCTAGATATAGACATCAAAATTGTGAATTTAGGGTACATGGTTGCAGATATATTGGATTTCGAAGGATTTAGATGGCGGCCATTTTGACAGACGGGGTGCGTTGATCACGTGGTTACGAGGTCAAAATGTCAATATCAGGGGTTTGCCAATGAGCTGCCACTATCGTCAACTAACTGTGAAATAACAAATAGATAATATGTGAATATGTGTTTAAAGGTGCATATTCACAACAGACTGGTTCAAAATAAAATGGTTAAAATTACATACATTTGGAGGCTTAAATTGTGTGCCTAGATGTAATCAACAAAATAAATCTAAGCACATGATGATCTCATTACATATAAATTAATATATAATTGTTTGAGTTGTCAAATTGAATTAGATGCACGAGCCCCTAATACAAATTCACAACTAAACCTAGTAAATTTATTTAGATGGAATGAAATCATCATATTTTAAGATTTATTGCGCTTCATTACAATAGGGTACACACTTTAAGCTTCTAAAAGTATATAATTTCAAATATTCTGTTTTCAAACATTTTGATGTGACTACGCACCTTTAAATGAAGGTCTGTCATTGCATTGTTCATGTAGAATATATGATATGAAGCGTAATTCTAATTGAGTGACCCGATCTGCCGCTCAACCAAGGTGTAGGAACGTATTTTGACCTGAGGGGGATACATTATGGGTGGGACGAAACGAAAAACTTCGATGTGTGTGTGTATGTGCGTGCGTGCGTGCGTGCGTGCGTGCGTGCGTGCGTGCGTGCGTGCGTGCGTGCGTGCGTGCGTGCGTGCGTGCGTGCGTGCGTGCGTGCGTGCGTGCGTGCGTGCGTGCGTGCGTGCGTGCGTGCGTGCGTGCGTGCGTGCGTGCGTGCGTGCGTGCGTGCGTGCGTGCGTGCGTGCGTGCGTGCGTGCGTGCGTGCGTGCGTGCGTGTGCTATCGCTCCCTTTGTCCCACTCACCATGTTCCTACACCTATGCTCAAGTGTATGCCGTCATAATCAAACTGTGTCACACGATAGTTGACGTAACAATCAAATGGCATATAATGTCAGAAAGGAAAATTGCAAATATCTGACGGCAACCATCTGAATTGATGAATCCAGTTTCTCAGTCAATTGTATCACGTGCTAATCAACTACGTCACACGTAGGCTGGCGCCATAATCAATTACATCGTGAATGACACGATAGACACCGTCACAAACACTTATTTTTTGTTTGTACGAATGGTATGTCTTTACCATTTAATAAACATTCTGTTGAATATTTTGAAACTAATTTGACTGGCCGCTTATGCAACATATTCAACAGCTTTTAACTGAATACATCGAGTCATTCGTGATGTAATCGACCCTGACGTCCGCCCACACGGCTACATGCCACGTAGTTGATTATGACGTCATATGATTGACTGAGAAACTGGATTACTCAATCGATTTCAAACGAAATGCAACTTTTGTATCTTTTCTATTAAGTGTATCAAGTTGGTTCTCCTATTCATATTGCTCGTCTAGCTTTCAGCGTTTACCACTCAAGGCGACAAAAATAGCTTCTATATGGGTCTCGATAACACTCCTTTTGCCGACCAAGAGAAGAATATTTTTGAAAATTTATCACTGAAATGACTGGCTCGATTTAACCGAGCTGGTCATTTAAGTGCCAATTTTTCTAATATTTTCTTCAAATGAACATTTTCTCTGATAAAACTTAGTTTTCTTGAACAAATTTGAGTGGTAAAGCGTTAGGCCCATTTGCAGGCCAAGAGAATAGTATTTTTGATAATTTACCACTGGAATGACTAACTCGGTAACCGAGCCAGCCATTCCGGTGGTAAAATTTCCAAATAATATCCAAAATTAGGCAATATTAAAGGATTAACCGATACTATTGTGGCGTTTAGTAGTAAAAGATGGATTACTCATGGCGGTAACTTACCTAGTTCTGATGACACGCCGCTGGCGGTGTGAACACGTCCGGATCGCTTACGCCAGCAGTCGCTCCAAAGAAGGAATTATCTCGCAAAGTATCAACTAAGATGCAAACAGAACGTCAAATATTCCACACGATCATGTGGTGTAGTAGTATTAGTAGTAGTAGTAGTTGCTTTTGTTGTTGTTGTTGTTGTTGTTGTTGTTGTTTTGGTGATGGCGGTTGTGGTGCTGCAGGTAGTATTGGTGGTAGTATGGGTGGTGGTAGTGGTGCTAGTGGTGCTAGTGTTGTTGCTGTTGTTTTTTGTTGTTGGTGGTGGGGTGGTGCTAGTGGTAGTAGTAGTAGTAGTAGTAGTAGTAGTAGTATCAGTAGTAGTAGTTGTCAAGCATTGGTTCGAGGAACCCTGTCATTGACGACGCACTGGCACTAGGATATAGCACAGTCGATATTGGAATGTAATTTTAACATTTTTCAATTTTCGACCTGAGCGAGGTTCGAACCAGCCAATTCTATGGCACCGATTCGCCTAGCGTTTGGGAGCCGAGTAGTCTACCCACTGGCCCACCATCCGGAGGACAAAAATCCTCTTTCTCCGGACCAGCTTTTAACAACCTGACTCACAACCACACGAATTGGCTGTATCTGATAGTGAACATTCCAAACTCGCCATATCTCTAGGCACTGGCATGTATGTCGTTTTTATTATTGTCAAGCATTAGTTATAGGAACCCTACCATTGACGACGCACTGGCACTAGGATATAGCCCAGTCGATATTGCAATGTAATTTTAACTTTTTTCAATTTTCAACCTGAGCGAGGTTCGAACCAGCCAATTCTATGACACCGATGCGCATAGCCTTTGGGAGCCGCGTAGAGTACCCACTGGCCCACCATCCAGAGGACACAAATCCTGTTTCACCGGACCAGCTTTCAACTACCCGACTCACAATCACACGAATTGACTGTATCTGATAGTGAACATTCCAAACTTGCCACATCTCAGGGCACTGGCATGTATTTTTCAATTTTTACAAAACTGTAGTAGTAGTAGTAGTTGTTGTTTTTGTTGTTGATGTTGTTGTTGTTGGTGGTGGCGGCGGTGCTGGACATTGGTGGTAGTATGGGTGGTGGTAGTGGTGCTAGTGTTGTTGTATTTTTTGTTGTTGTTGGTGGTGGTGGGGGTGGTGCTAGTATTATTATTATTATTATTATTATTATTAGTAGTAGTAGTAGTAGTAGTAGTAGTAGTAGTTGTTGTTTTTGTTGTTGATGTTGTTGTTGTTGTCGGTGGTGGTGGTGCTGGAGGTAGTATTGGTGGTAGTATGGGTGGTGGTAGTGGTGCTAGTGTTGTTGTATTTTTTTGTTGTTGGTGGTGGTGGGGGTGGTGCTAGTATTATTATTATTATTATTATTAGTAGTAGTAGTAGTAGTAGTAGTAGTAGTGGTAGTTGTTGTTGTTGCTGTCGTCGTCGTCGTCGTCGTCGTTGTTGTTGTTGTTGTTGTTGTTGTTTTACTATGCGTGTTTGTTTAACCGGCGTGCTTACCGTTATCTGCTGAACCAGATGTGCGGACATTCAAGGGGAAGCAATCCTGGTTGGCTAGCACAGCAACCCTATAGTTGTCTGCAGCGAACACATAGCTTCTGGCCCAAAGGTGATCGCCAAACGCTCCAAGATATGTAGGATCTCTTGCCTGGGCATCACCTTAGAAAGAAACAATATTGACTCAGGATTACTAGTCAGGAAGTTATAACAAATTTGTATTTGAATGTTTGAAACCCGAATGTCTGAATTCGAAAACGCATTTACAATGTAATAAATATTCTGTTGAATATATTTCCAAACTAATTTGACTCTCAAAGTAGATTCAAAATATTCAATAGGTTACGTATATGGTTAAGTTAAATTTGAGTGTTAAATGGCTATGACAAGGATAATAATGGCAATGCTTTTACTGTTTTGAATTAGTGAGTCAGACAGTAGTAATAACAGCATTGCAGAAACTGGTCCCAGGAGGAAGGGTGCATAGTATAAGGAAATGTTTTGCAGGAAGCTGTTGCTTGTCCACGATCACGATACTATCAAATGAAAGGCATGTGAATATGAGTTTTATGTTGTCTACAAATACATACTTGGAACGCAGTTCGAGATCATTGGGTCTACGATTTGAAATGGAGTGCACACACCTTCTACAATTTCTAACCCAATATTCTAAAATAATAATAATAATAATAATAATAATGGATTGATGGATGGATGGATGGATGGTGGTGATGATGATGATGATGGTGATGATGATGGTGGTAACAATAATAATAAGAATTAAAAAAAATATTGTAATATTAAAAATAATAATATATAATAATGATACTACTACTACTACTACTACTACTACTACTACTACTACTACTACTACTACTACTACTACTACTACTACTACTACTTCTACTACTACTACTACTACTACTACTACTACTAATAATAATAATAATAATAACAACGACGACAATGACGACGACGACGACGACGACAGCGTCCAGTCAAATTAGTTTTAATATATTTACCAAATTGTTTGTTAAATAGTATAACATGCATTTCGTACAACTTGACGGACTATTAACTGTTTATAATGGCCGAATGCCATTCATGACGTATTTGATTGTGACGCCAGCCTACACGTGACGTAATTGATTATGACGTCATATACTTGACTGGCAGACTGGATTCCTCTATTGGCTCAATTTGAGGAAAACATACCAATGTGGTGTTAAAGGTTTTGCCGGTAAATATTTTTTGTTGTAGGCACGAATTTGTTTACCATTAAGCTAATTTCAGTAGTCGTAACTATAATTGTGATTCGTTACAGATATAAAAAAGCAACGTGGGTGCTTAATTAGAATGTGAGAATCACTTGTTAATCATGTCACCTCTTCAAAAATGTTATCCCAGAAACTGAAACATAAAAGTTTGTAACTGATATAACCCTTTCATGCCGAAACCGACCACAACGGCCTCTGAGGGGCTCTTGAGGAATGCCCGTTTGCAGGCCAAGAGAGGATTTTTTTTTATTTACCACTAGAATGACTGGCTCGGTAACCGAGCCAGTCATTCCAGTGGTAAATTAAAAAAATATATTCATCTTTTGCCCAGTAAATGGGCATTTATTAAACAAAATGTGTTAATTTTCTTGACAATCAGCATCTCTAGTAGGCTAAATGATAATGTCACAATAAACACATTTATGTAATGTAGGAATGGCTTATGATCATGTCGATAGTCACCTTAGGACTGGCGGTATGATCAGCGAACGAGAAGAAGAAGAAGAAAGGAATGGCCAAACAGAGTTGAAACATTTACATTTCTCGTAAAATTCGCAGAAGATGGAAACCTTTTCAAAAATTCATGTCCGAAAAGTTTGGTACAAACCGTCACACATCATGAGTATAGTCTTTCTTTAATATTGACAATCGATGCAACGGAGTTATCTGCCCAGCAAAGTTCTCTCCCCTAACACCATCTTGCAAAAGCGGACAAAACTCGACGGTGTAATTATGTAAACGA
>CM067367.1:77208758-77256258 GCA_034401795.1 Chaetoderma sp. LZ-2023a
GTTCCTTACATCCTAACAAATTTGTCGTTCGTTGTATATATGGGCTAAATCGTTAATATTGCGCACCAGACAGACCGGAACAAGAGATAATAATTTTGTAAAAACAAACAATTACTCAGTTGGATATCTTGAACATACTCCGATTAGGCGTCGATGAATTGTTTCTGTTGCTGCATATGACAGCAACAGTTTCCTGTCAAATTACCTTCTAATTATTTAACAGTTTACTCGTAGCCCGAAATATAGACTGGGTAGTCAGGGTTCAAAGGCTTCATTCGGCAGTTGCCATGGGTGGGAGCAGAATCAATCAGGCAACCAGGTCGTTTCAAATTAGCTGCATATCTATTCAAAACATTCGTGCCCGATGTAATTTCTGAGATCAAAATGCATTTGATACTATATGCACTATATTTCTATCCAGCCCATAAGAAAGAAACGACTTTGTTGTTTCGTCCCCAAGGAGGTGATTCTGTAAACACACGATAGGGTCACTACTCTCCACCCCATCCCATGGATACGGCCACCACTGTCCATCCTATCCATTGGATACGGTCACCACTCTACACCCCACCCATTGAATACAGCCACCACTGTCCATCCTACACTTTGGATACGGGCACCACTCTACACACATCCATTGGATACCGCCACCACTCACCACCTCCACCCGCATTGGCCAAGAACATCACTCTCGAGGACAAACTTTCCTCGATAACAGTAGAAATGGACTGAACCCAGTATTCTACGCAGACTATCAAGGCGACACAGATCACCAAACGGTTCTAGATGGTTATCAGTTTTAGATACGCTAGTCACGTTAGATTGTTAGGCAATCGAAAAATGGTGATTGTTTGAATGACCATAGGAAACTCAAAAGAAAGACATGCCAGAATGGCATGCGCATGCGCGCGTAATCGCTAAAAGAGATAACTGTAACGTCACGATCCATTGAATTTTCCTACTAAAATGCAGCTATCTAACAACCCTTGTATCAACAGTGGATCAAAGCGCTCGAGATAAACACGTATATCAATGGACCTTTCCGGTTTTAGCTATGACCCGCCCATCTCTAGCCAAGCTCCACCCACACCTCGCCGTGTTGGGATTGATCGATCATCGAATGCCCTACTATCAATTTCCTGAAAACTATACAGGGAAGCTGTTGACTATTTTGTAACTAATTTGACTGGGTGCTATTGCTGCCTATGGCAGCAACAGCGCCCAGTCAAATTAGTTTCAAAATATTCAACATAATGTTTATTAAATAGTAAAGACGTACAATTTGACTGTCTTCAAATATGCGTTCGTGACGTACTTATCGACATCATTCATGAGGTCATTCATTATGTCATTCTATACACCACGTGGTTGATTATGACGTCATATGATAGGTGGACACTCTGGAAAGGTGAATTAACCTTTTAATGTAGGAATCCAGATTATCCACCAATGATATGACGTTATAATCAACAACGTTACGTGTATGCTGACGTCATAATCAATTACATCACGAATGACGCGATTTAGTACGATAAAAACACTTAATATTCCGTCAAGTTGTACGACTTGTCTGTCTTTACTATTTCCTAAACGTTCTGTTGACTATTTTGGAACTAATTTGTCTGGACGCTGTCGCTACCATAGGTTCCATAGGTTCCACCCAGCCAAATTAGTTTCAAAATATTCACTAGCTTTACCTGTGTAGTTTTCTGGAAATAGAGATTGAGAGGGTGTTGGGATCGATTGATCTACTTGAACGTGCCAGACTATTAATAGTTAAAGAAGGGTCTAATAGGATCTTTTATGACGTAACGATTATGACGTCATCCTACACCTCTTAGCTGATTATGACGTCATATGACGTTATTACTCTGGAAAGGTAATCCCGTACCATGCATGATTATAGTCTACATATATTTAGTCACAGCCATGATGATAATCTGGCAAATTCCTTGTTTACATCTATTTTAGGATTGCATATTCCACCAATAATCATGCTATGTTAATATCTATGTCATGCATAAATCCAGATTAAATTCACTTACTCAGTCTTCTGCATTTTCTATTCAGTCCACCCTGTAAACAGCTTGCTATGATTATTACACCGCCCTTCACCCTTTGGTTTGCGGATTATAAGGGCAGTGCATAACGCATTCCTTTAAATCTGTGCATTTTTAGTGAATACATACATGCATCCATGCCTGCTACACCTCCACACCTCTCTCGCTAGCTGGTAGATTTTCGCCAAGAGATTGCACAATGGAGGACTCCAGTTTCTCAGTCAATCAATAGGCTGACGTGCTAATCAATTACGTCATGAATGACCAGAGTTTATCAATTATAAACGCTTAATAGTCCATCAAGCTGTACGAATCGTATATCTTTACTATTTAATACGCATTATGTTGAATAGTTTGAGACTAATTTGACCGGGCTATGGCAGCAACAGCACTCAGTCAAATTAGTTTCAAATTATTCTATAGTTTATCTGTAGAGTTTTCTTGAAATTGATAGTCAGTGAGTGCATAGAACTTAGCTCTGGAGAGGCGGGGAATAGCTAAAACCTGGAGTCCTCCAGTGTGGTAGATATCATCCTCAAGGCGCTGATCCAGATGACGAACATTCATCAGTCGTTTTCTGGTACAGAGGACAGTATTGGCAGGAATCCTATGTGTGTGGAAACTGACTGGGTTTGCAACACATATAGATGACGATTCGATCAATGTCTAGTCAAGGATGCATGGTGTGTATGAATAAACATCATCGGGTCTGTCTCAATCATCGAAATGCAAATATTAATATCCTTTTCTTGCATGCACTCCGCGCATCACAGTCCATCTCCTTATTTAGTTGTTAAGTCTTGGATTATATTTCTGACATCTAACTATCAATTGAGGTAGGTGTTATACATAACCTGTCAATGCAAACAATACGATTTCGAAACTTGTCATCATATTTGTCAGCTTTCCATTCATGTGTCGGGATACTGGGTAAACCTGTCATGCTCTCTCATTTAGACAACACCTTTATCCACTGGCGTGGACATCGATTGCTGCTTGGTGTTGGTGTTGTGAATAAGAGGATTAATCATGCACATACTTCTTTCAGTGTTTTATGGCAAAGACACTTTGCAACTTAGCGTTATGGTGTCCTGTGTGTACCTGATACGCATGTATTCTCTGGTATTAGAATAACATATCCCAACATTGGCCCTCGCTGGTGCACCACCCTCGCAGCTATGTCACCGTCTTGCGTAGTTTGTAATTGCACTTAGTTTGAGATTAGACTATTTGGTCAGAGGTGATTCTTTATGGCCCACGAACCATTTGACGCAACACATGTGTCACGGTATTTATAGATACCGATAGGAAAGTTTGGTGAATCTTGATTTATTGGTGTGTTCTGTTAACAATTACCAAGATACCGGCATTACTGACCTAATGTACATCTTATTCTGCAAAGCAAAGTATATTCGGGCACAAAACATTAGATGATATGCTTTGACTCTTTAGACCACATCGCGAGTGTACGAATTTTATGTTGCAGTTTTGTAACCAGTCTTTTGAATACTTCGAAACGAATTTGACTGGGAGTTGTTGCTGCCATTGGCAGCAACAACTTCCAGTCAAATTAGTTTCAAAATATTCGTCAGCTAACAAGGATAGTTACCTTAAAATTAAGATTCCTGGAATTCAGGTTTCAAAGTGTCAACTCGATTCCAACAGCTATGGTGTTTGTAATCTGTTGATGTCAATGTCAAACAAGGCGATATTCGCAATTATGGTGATAATGCATGCTGATATGGAGACCACCATTCGAATGGGCCATGCACCATTTACCTATGATAATGCAGGGTACCGGGCCAAAGTTGAGTCAATCCCCGTGGAGACGAATCCTGAGATTACGTTAGCTTATTAAGAGAATTAATTAGTCATTACTGACTATCACATACGTATATGCAGTGTTCCTAGATAGTGGATGACTCCAGTTATAGCTAAGCTTCGCCAATGGTTTGCCCATGTTGGGGTTTCCCCTGTTGACGTACGTGGATCTCAATTTTCAGAAAACTATACAGGTAAGCTGTTGAATATTTTGACACTAATTTCCCACAGTCAAATTAACTTCAAAATATTCAACAGCCTGGTTATTAAATAGTAGAGACATGTAATTCATACAACTTGAGGGGCTATTAAGCATGTGTGGCTGACATGACGTGATGGATTGTGACGTTAATCTACATGTGTGGTAGATCATTATGACATCATATATCAAACTGACAGATTGCACCACTTGACCAGGTGTTTGCCCTAATACTTTGAGACCTTGATGGCTCTGTCATCACTAGGGGTTGACGATACCATCTGCGCACCTCTAGGTCTCCTCTCTCTCTCTCTCTACATCTATATCCTGTCGTATGCGTTTACATTACTGTTGTCTCCCACATTTCTTGTCTAGACATTGATGCTATCAATGATTTACATACTCTGCCGCCGTATTCCCCTCCTTCCATTCATGTTTCCTTCTATTATGTGCAATGCTAATGGACGTCCACGTCGTCTTATAATGTGGCAGAGTATCTCATTTACAGCCTTTTGCCAGAACTTTTTTTTCTTCTAATCTAGTTTATTCGGAAAGATTTTTTCATTTCCTTAAAACTGATGCTAAACATTTCCCGCTAACCCCACATCTCTGCTGCCATTATCCATTTATCGTAAGGTGTTTAGAGGTTCCATCCGTCTGCTCCGTGCTGCCATACATTGTTGATAATGGGGTTGGACTATATCCACATCTTACCGGTAGTGCTTAATCTCATGCCTGTTCATATGCCATTCAGCTTAATCATTATTTACTTTCCCATTTTTGATAGGTCTTGATGACTGATGTGAAGTCTGCACATTTACACTTAATGGACCCGCCCATTTCTAGCTAAGCTCCACCCACACCTGGCTCGTGTTGGGATCGATCGATCTCTGAACAGTCTGACTATCAATTTCCAACAAACTACACAGGTAAGCTGCTGGATATTTTGAAACTAATTTGACTGGGTGCTGTTGCTGCCTAAGGCAACAACAGCTCCCGGTCAAATTAGTTTCAAAATATTCAGTAGCATGTTTATTAAATAGCAAAAAATTACAAAGACATACAATTCATACAACGTGTCAGACTATTTGAGATTTGATGACAATCTATATGGAACCTTTTGTGACGTAATGATTGCGACTTCATCATACCCGCACTGGGCTGATTATGATGTCATACGAGGTCAGATGATGGATGGATACCTGGAAAGGTGAATTCAGTCTGCATAATGTATGTCCTGCTTGATAATTTCTCAGGTACTTTTTATGTCGGCCTCTTGCTGATTCTAGGTTAACACAAGGAGGTTGGTTTTTTAATTTTTAGTCGGGGATTATGTATTTTTGGCAACACTGGGGTCTTTTAGGGTCTAGTGACCACCTTTGAACATTTACCGGGCCAGTCATTCCAGTGGTAAATTTTCAAAGATAGTCTTCTCTTGGCTTGAAAATGGGAACTCCTCAAGACCACCGCAGAGCTCGTCTTTTTCCTGCTTGCCCATTATAGGTTTCTGATGGCACAGGCAGTGTTAGTCAATGAAAATGTGACAACGGTTCTTGAATATGGCTTATAGCGAATTGACCTTATAGGATACACATTGTTATGTGGAATGAAGTAGTAACGTCATCGAACCAATGTAATTTAGTGTGTCATAGAACGACTCTTCCATATCAGATATTTTAATCGTGGCCACTGTGTAATACGGCATTTGTACGGCAGGTTGATTTAGCGTTTCACACAAGGCCTTGTACAAGGAAGAATCGTCTGATCTGTAAAATGCCTTAGGTCTACACGAGCACGGGACGATTTAGAATCTGATTTATGTAATAGGAGAAACGAATACCAAACTTGAGAAATCAGTGCTAAGCTATGAAAGCTAAGTTTTTGTCATGTTCACATTTATATCACGCGATATCAATCTCCCTGAGGCACACATAGAATCTTTTAATATGTTGGGTTTCTTTCAAGAGCTATCGTTTAGTTAATGATGTGATAATCAGTAGATCAAACATCTAATCTTATTGTGATACCTGGTATATTCTCATGCACTCCGTGTAATCACCAGGTTGTCTCCTGTTTCCATGCATTAAATTATTCGGAAACATGGGTGCTCTAAAATCTTGATGAAAAAAAATTGTTTAGAGATGCTTTAAGATATTGGCACTTGAAATTTTCAAATAGAGTATGCCTTTTTGATTCTTAAAAGCTTTGTGCAACAAATATTTTTGTAATTCTTACACACTTGGACATACTTGCATATTCCCCAGAACTAAGTTCTCAAATATCTCTTCGTCATAGACGAGCCTATACACTATAGTTTTTAGTGACAAACCAGATTTATGAATGAAGGGATCCATTTCTAGCTATGCCCCACCCATTTTCAACTAAGCTCCGCCCGCTTTAGATGAATAATTAAATCAATTTATTTCCTTTGAAACCTAAATTCCCAGGATTCACATCTCAAGTAAATATACAGGTAAGCTGTTGAATATCTTGAATGCAATTTTAATGGGAACTGTTGCAGCATCTGGGAGTACAAACTCTCCGTCAAATTAGTTTCAAAATATTCAATAGAATGTTTATTAAATTGAAAATCCATCACCAACCTACAACTCGTACATATTCGCGAAGTACCTTTCGGTTTGCGTGATGGAGATACGCCATTTTAATTGTGACGTCAGCGAGCAAGCGACGTAATTGATTACGATGTTAGTTACTTGCGTGACCGACCGTATCCTTCTATTTGTGGACGTGATTCTAAATTTACTATCTCTAATACAGAATCCTATCTGCCGCTCAAGTATATAACGACATTCTTAATTGCTTCATATGTAGGGTGGCGTCACCAATACACAGTGACGTATCTAGCTCCGTAGTGAACATTGAAAAATCCGTCAAATGTATGAATTGTATGTCTTTATTATTTAATAAACATTCAGTTCAATATTTTGAACCTAATTTGACTGGGCGATGTCGCTGCCATAGGCACTAGTAACCCCCTGCCAGATTAGTTTCAAAATATTCAGCAGGTTACCTGCATAGTTTTCCGAAAATTGAGATTCAGCGAGTGCAGGGATCGATTAATCGCAACACGGGCAAAGTGTCGGTGGATCTTAGCTAGCGATGGGCGGGGCATAGCTAGACATGAACCCCTCTATGTCGCCACTACCCACCACCAAGCACGCCCATTTTAGTCTAGGTACAATTCGTTAGAGACGAATCATCCAGGAATATATTTCGTAACATAAAATGGCGCGCACCCACACTGTTAAGAGGTGGTATGTATGTCGCAGACTATGCCCTTTCGAGACAGTGTAAATCCTATTATAGAGGCGTCAATTTCTATCTATGCCACACCCAACGGACCTTTCCAGTGCTAGCTATGCCCCGCCCATCTCTATCTAAGCTCCACCCAACATTCGACCGTGTTGAGATCGATCGATCTCTGAACTCTCTGACTATCAATTTCCAGAAAACTATACAAGTAAGCTGTTAAATATTTTGAAACTAATTTGACTGGGCGCAGTTGCTGCCTATGGCAGCAACAGCGTCCAGTCAAATTAGTTTCAAAATATTCGACTACTATTAAGGCTTAAAGACGGACAATATCGAGGTTTTCATGACGTCATGATTATGGCGGCATCTTACACGTCTCGTAGTTGATTATGACGTCATATGGCGCCGTATGATGGATGGATACATTTGGAAAGGTCCATTCTAGCAAAGCGCATGTTGGAGTTAATTGACATACTTTGAATTCTGAATTCCAAGAATCTTAATTTCAAGGTAACTATAAACGTAAGCTGCTGAATATTTTGAAACTAATTTGAGCTGCCTATGGCAGCAACAGCACCCAATCAAACTAGTTTCAAAATATTCAACAGAATAGTTATGAAATGGTAAATCCCTCAAAGACGTTCAATTCGGACACTTGACGGATTATTCACTGTCCATGACGGAACTAACTATATAGCCGTGTATTGTGACGTCAGCCTGCACGTGGCGTAATTGATTATAACATCATATACTTGAGTAGCAGATCGGTTTCATCCATTAATAACGATATGAACAACAGGTTTGCAAGATAGAATAACATTTATTTAAACATCACATGTGCGTAAAAAACCCTGGTCTCATGATTTCGTATAAACTGTACAAAAAACTAATGACATTATATACAGGCGAGGTGCGTTGATCACGTGGTTACGAGGTCAAATGGTCAATATTAGCGGTCGATCCGTGGAGCTGTGAATTTCTTCGAATTACTGAAAAGTAAAAACATAATTTGAGAAAATTTTCTTAAATCAACAATCGCGTAAAACAGTCCATATTTTCTTTAACGTGTTCTTGCGTTTAGTGAGGGTACTACAATAATATGCTCTGTCTTACACCTTTCAACCTTCAGTCAAAATGTTTTTAAAATACCCATGTGCTTGTATAACACTACTTCTAATTGAAAGTATCTCATTTTTCACATTTCTTTTACCGCCCATTTATATCAATACAGGTGCATTTTATGATTAACACATCTCGAATTAATTTTCTCTCAGATTTTTTCCTGCACCGTGATAATGACTTTTTAACCGTTAAGACCCAAATTTGTCCAAGAAAATTGTATAGCTTCACAGAGAAAATCTCTGTTTGCAGACAGAAAGAAGATTATTGTTGACTATTTATCACTGGGATGACTGCCTCGGTTATCGAGCCAGTCATTCCTGTGATAAATTTTCAAAAAGTAGCCCTTTCTTGATCTACAAATGACCATTTCTCAGGACTAGTGTAGGAGGCGATTTTTAGCTGGCTGAGGTGATAACAAGTTAAGGAGAGTTGTAATTGTTCTATTAATTAGTACGTTAACTATCCGTGGCTTTAATTGTATCAAAGATATCGTAATATTTGCCTATTAAATGCCCATTTGTAGGCCAAGAGAAGAATATTATTTGAACATTTAGTCTACAACTGGAATTTCCTGTCTTGTTTATCGAGCTAGTCATTCCGGCGGTTACTTTTAAAAATAGTCTTCGCCTGATCTGTAAATATAGGGCCCGGTTTCGGACGGCGTCCCAATGAAAGGTTTTTTTTTTCTCTGATGCTATTCGAGCATACATAGTATGCGAAAGTTCAAATTCATTGGTTGGGTGTACATGTTACACAAGACATGTGATTCGTCAGCACCTTACCTGCGAACAGCTGGCCGGAACAACAAACACGTCCGGATTGCTTATTCCGGCAGTGGCTCCGAAAATAGAATTATCTCGCAGGCGATCGACTACGATGAAAAGAGAATGTCAAATTTTACACATGAATCACCTGATGTAGTAGTAGTAGTAGTAGTAGTAGTAGTAGTAGTAGTAGAAGAAGCAGCGGCGGCGGCGGCAGCGGCAGCGGTAGCGGTAGCGGTAACGGTAACGGTAGCGGTAGCGGTAGCGGTAGCGGTAGCGGTACGGTAGCAGTAGTAGTAGTAGTAGTAGTAGTAGAAGAAGCAACAGCAGCGGCAGCGGCAGCGGTAGCGGTAGCGGTAGTAGTAGTAGTAGTAGTAGTAGTAGTAGTAGTAGTTGTAGTAGTAGTAGTAGTAGTAGAAGAAGCAACAGCAGCGGCAGCGGCAGCGGTAGCGGTAGCGGTAGTAGTAGTAGTAGTAGTAGTAGTAGTAGTAGTAGTAGTAGTTTTAGTAGTAGTAGTAGTAGTAGTAGTAGTAGTAGTAGTAGTAGTAGTAGTAGTAGTAGTAGTAGTAGTAGTAGTAGTAGTAGTAGTAGTAGTAGTAGTAGTAGCTGTAGTCGAAGTAAACTCACGCGTTTATTTAGCTCTACAATTGCTGCCCGAATTTGCTAGTTTCTAGCGCGATTTTGTAGATAAATTTTGTACACATATTTTGTATTAGTGTTTCCTTTCAAACTTTATATTTAATTTGTAAATTCTTGCCTTGGTTGGAGCGGATTTTGTGTCTCCATTTCGGTTTCCGCCATTTATTAGGGCTCCTCTTACTATGGTCAGTGCAATACATTTCTCCCCGCGCCAGTATCCTATTTCTATAGTTCGTTGGTTGGCTCATTATATTTGGCAAGATCGCTGGAGTGAGTAGATTTAATTCCTTTGTCATTTGTAAGCGCAAGCCTAGTTCTTTGATTATATACATCTTTATAGACAGTTGGCTGTCCCCGGTCAACTCGAACAGACTAACAAATATATAACTGTACTATCTATTCATATATTTGTTAGTATACTTTAGGAAACCACTTTAATCGGTTAGGTGTTAGTGAACCACTTAATAGGTGGTACAAACTAACAAATAAACGACTGTACTATCTATTCGTATATTTGTTGGTAGACGTCAAGGTGTCAAAAGGGGACACTATTTATTTAGTGTTTAGCCCTTTCCCTGACGTCTTGGTATTATATATTTATATTATTCCCCATTATATATTGTAGTAGTATTGTTTTACAATTTTTTTAAAAACACCATGGCAACCTCCTATACGCATCCCATGGGTCTTAAAATCACGATAAAGGCATGGGGTGTTTCGGCAATTGAGGTGTATCATGCGTTGAAGAACGTAGTTGGGGCAGGCCCACGGGTCCTTCAAGACCTCATTAACGTTTCCAAATCTTTATGGAATGTCACTGTGGTTAATGAAAGTGTGAAGTAAAAGTTGCTCGACGAGGTCCTTGTCGTGAAGGGCGAGGTGTGTAATGTGGAGGAAATAGAATCTGATCGTCTGTTTGTTAAGATGAAAGCTCGGTTAGAGATCCTAGATGAACGGGTTATCAATGAATTGATCAAGTATGGCAAAGTAGAAGATGTCGAACACGAAACCTATCCATTTGATCGAACCTTAGAAAATGGCATCAGAAGAATTTGGTTTGAAAAGGTAAAACAACCTCTCCCAAATAAGGTCACGGTGGATGGTCGATTTATCTTGCAATTAGGGTAGATGGGGCAAATCAAAGAGTGTAGAATCTGCTTAAGCACAGCACATCTTGCAACAGATTGCCCTAACAAAAACAAATGTCTAGTTTGTGGATCATCTGATCATTTTAAGTGGCGATGCCCGCAGAACAAATCTGTCAAAACTAGTGCTGATAAAAGTTTAGAGCAAGTTGTTTCTAAAGAAAATATCATAGAACCAGTAGTTGCTGAGATGGTAGCTGAAGTCCATGTTAATGAGAAGCATGGTGAAAAAACTAAGAATCCAATCGCTGTAGTTGCAGGTGATGAAATGGACGTTCTAGATGAGGGGCTAAGTCTTACTCCAGTAACAAGTCAATCCAAGTCTGAGGGGTTAATTCCACACAAGTTGAAGATGATGATCAATACCCTCTGGAAGAAAGTTTTAATTTAGGACAAGTAAAATTCAGGTTGCAAGATACTGAAACTAACCTTGATTTTCCACTGAGTACACTCAATCTAGACGATTTAAATAATATAGAGAAAGTAATTGGTGTCTCGGATCAATTGAGTGGAACAAAGCGACAGAAAGATGGAGACAGTTCTGAATCAGAAATAGAGGAAAGCGATATAGAAGACGATAATAGGTCAGTGGCTGAATCCGATATATCCATTTAAACACAGAGTTCTAAATCACCCGATGAAATGGTCATGTACAGGTCAGAGGCAGGGGAGGTGTTAGTTCCATATGTGACGGCGAAAGGGGTTAAATATAGGCATCTGCGTCATGATTCAGATATATTAAAATATAAGCATTTGAAAAAAGTTGAAATAAGTAGTACAGCGTTTGAGAGTAAAATAGGTAAATCGTCTAAGAGGGTCGGAAAAAACAAAAACTAGTTAGCTTAATAATGGCGGTTGTACACATCGTTTTATTACTTTTTATGCTTATTTGTACACTCAATTGTAGAGGCTTAAATAGTGACATAAAGCAGCGTTAATTACTAGAGACTCTAAAAAGTGAGCAGGTTGACATTGCTTTGATACAGGAAACAAAGGTTCAGAAGTCAGAATTATACAATAATTTAGAAAAGATTTCTGGATGCAGAATATCCTGTTCGTTATCTCAACATAATAGTGCTGGCGTAGCAATTCTTATACTCTCTCGTTGTTCGGCCTATGTAAATATAATTTCTTCAGTATCAGATGCAAATTGTCGCTGGGTGAGAGCCACAATAGATATAAACAAACACGTTTCACGTTTCTGTGTATAGATGCACTTGCATCTCATCAGCTACGTCGTAATGTTTTAATAAGATGTCTACAACTGCACTCGATAACATCACTGAGAACTTAGTAATGGGTGGTGAATTTAATTGCGTCATAGATAAAGAAAATAACAGGAATGCAACTTCAACTTATACTGATACATCAAATAGACTCTTAAAACAAATATGTGATAATGAAAATTTATTTGACACCTATAGAATATCAAAACCTCATGGTAAAGATCTTACATGTTTTTCGGTAGATAGTAAAGTTGGTTCAAGTATCGACAGAATTTATGTGAATAGTTTGTTAACAGGGTACTGGA
Source organism: Chaetoderma sp. LZ-2023a (assembly GCA_034401795.1). Classification (NCBI taxonomy): domain Eukaryota; kingdom Metazoa; phylum Mollusca; class Caudofoveata; order Chaetodermatida; family Chaetodermatidae; genus Chaetoderma; species Chaetoderma sp. LZ-2023a. The sequence continues at coordinate 77,221,313 of CM067367.1, forward strand.
GAGATATTAATATTAAGCCAGTCGCATTCTCAGATCACAACATGGTTTGTGTATCCGTTGCCAATGCTGACTGGGTAACAAAAGGGGTTGGGTTTTGAAAATTAAACACAGCACTGTTGGGAGAAGAATTTTATAAGAATAATATAGAGTTGTTGGCAGCATTGTATTAATACGAAAGCATCATATAAGGGCATATTGCAATGGTGGGAGGATGTAAATCTGGATTTAAAGTATGTTTCCCGGCAGTACGCTATTAGAAAAGCACGGGAAATACGCAAACGCAAGAAAACACTTCATCGATGACTGATGAAAATTAATGTTAAAGTAAATAATGGTGAAGATAATTATTATGAATTAGTGGTTAAAATTAAAAGTAAAATAAGAGATATAGAACAAAATGAGTTTGAGGGTGCAAAAATTAGAGCAAGAGCCCCAGATGCATGCATAAGGGGAAAAGCCAAACCGATATTTTTGCACATTAGAAAAAGCACGGGCAATAAATAAGGTGATGTGCTCATTAAACATGCCGGATGGTTCACCTGTCTTTACCAACAATGAAATGAGTACTATTGTATGCAATTACTATGAGTCATTGTACAAGTCAGAGGGTATTGATGAAGATGCAAACTTGGATTTGATAGCAAATATAGAGAAAAGGTGTCAGACACAGGCAGTGAATTTTGTGATCAACCCTTAACACTAGAAGATTTAACTAAATCCCTTAAAGGTATGAAACTAGAAAAATCACCGGGGTGTGATGGCCTTCCAGTTGAATTTTACCAAACCTTTTGGCAGCTTGTAGGTCCAATAATGGAAGAGTTAGCCACCGACATTTAAAAAAAAAGACCATTTACCACCAACTATGGCTAGGTCATACGTAAGGCTAATATATAAAGGAGATGACAGACGTCTAATTCAGAATTACAGACCAATTTCACTACTATGTGTAGACTACAAAATAATATCCAGAGCACTAGCATTACAACTTTGTAGTGTTTTATGAGAAATTATTGGAACAGAGCAGACATGTGCTGTACCTAGGAGGACACTTTTAACCAACACCATGTTAATAAGAGACGTTATACAATTGGTTGAGAAGGATAGCACCCGTTCAGCTGTGATTGCCTTGGACAACGAAAAGGCATTTGTCCGTGTGGAATGGGATTTTCTTCATTAACACATAAACAGACTTGGGTAATTTAATAATCAATCGATAAAATAAGTTGTCATTGAATTATAAATTAGTCCTGGTAATTTTAGAAACCTGCACAGGGTTTTACATGGTTATTTGTTCCCGGATAATTTACAAAACCTTACAATAAAGTAAATCGAAAATGCAAACAAGAGTGCCATCTATGTTTCTGTAATTTTCCGGCCGACTATATGTCTTATACTACCCAAATGCTATTATGCCCGCTGATCTTTAAAGAATCAGCCCACTGGCGTCAATGATTGACTTCTTCTGTGTCGGTGATTGACGAGTCACTTTTCAGTTGTTGGATAGTTGCACTCGCCACATGGGCCTACTACCACACCTGGATTGAATAGCAATGCCTTTGTTAAGTTTTGTTTTGCTATCAGATCATTATCAACCTATTGGTTTGTATCTATACCGTTTAAGCGGTATGTATTTTTAGATTGTATTAGTGTTCCTTAGTTAGTTATGGTATTGATTTGTTGTTTTGGTGTACTATTAATCAGGCTTACTAGTTCACCAGGTTTTTTTTCTGGAGGTTTGCAAGCCTTGTTAAAGGAGTTCCTCCGTGAAGTTTGTCCGACTGCTTCACCGTCTGATTTTCAACAAAAAAAAGTAGTAGTAGTAGTAGTAGTAGTAGTAGTAGTAGTAGTAGTAGAAGGCGGGAGCGGCGGCGACAGCAGCACTACCAGCATCAGTAGCAGGAGTAGTTTTTCTGTTTTTCGGGTTATCCGATGTGCTTACCGTTGTCTCGTGAACGAGATGTGCGGACATTCAAGGGAAAGCAATCCTGGTTGGTCAGCAAAGCAACTCTTGTATTGCGTATTGTCCATACGTAGCTTCTGGCAGAAAGGTGGTCGCCAAACTGGCCAAGATATGTTGGGGGTCGGGCATCGGCATCGGCTAAGGAGGAGACAATATAGATAAATCCAGAGACTGAATATGATACGTGGGTGTCAGGTGGGCCCGAAAGAGAATGTGGATTGAACTACCACCGGCTTATGAAGGGATCGAGTTTTAGCTATTCCCCGCCCATCTCTATCTAAGCTCCACCCACACTTCGCCCGTGGTGGGATCGATTGATTCCTCAACTCCCTGACTATCAATTTCCAGAAAACTATACAGGTAAGCTGTTGAAAATTTTGAAACGAATTTGACTGGATACTGTTGCTGCCTATGTTTCAAAAACATACAATTCGTACAACAACGCTTAGTCCATCTTCAATTAAGCTGGCGTGACGACTTAGTTACACCATGCCTGCCGTAATTGCTTATCACGTCTGCATACACGTCACGTAGTTGATTATGACGTCATATGATAAACTGAAATCTTTCATTTTGAAGACGATGTGAGAAATGATGTATTGATTATTTTGGTTATGATTTGATTGGAAGCATTTGCTCTTAAGACCAGAATGTACCAGCATATTCAACATTACAATTTATTTTGTCTTGGAAACCCATTAAGTTATTTTTTAGCCGTAGTGTGTATCGTAAATACGTGATAGAGAATGCTTAGGATACGATATGGATAGTACAAAATCACAAACAATCTATTTGGTCTTTCTGATTTTGACCTCTCAGTAGCTGTACTATGAGTAGCTGGTGACGTCAAGAAGAAAGCTATTGCTGGAAGCTGTTGCTCGCCTTGACAGCAACACCAATGGAGCTGTCCACTGTATCTAACCACCATATGACGTCATGATTAACTACGTGACGTATATAATTACATCTTGATGAATGATGCCATTATGACCTCATGAATGATGTAGATAAGTACGTCACGAACGCAGATTTGAAGACGGACTATGCGTTGTACGATTTGTCTGTCGTTACTATTTAATAAATCGTCTGTTGAATCTTTTGGAAAAGATTTGACTGAGTGCTGTAGGCAGCAACAGCACCCAGTCAAATTAGTTGCAAAATATTCATCAGCTTACCTGTAGTTTACAGGAAATTTTTAATTAGGGCATTCGGTGATGATCAATCGAAGCGTGGGTGGAGCTTAGTTAGAGGTGGCCGGAGCATAGCTAAGACTAGAAAGGTTCATTACAACTTAATGCTGAATATTTTGAAACTAAATTGACGGGGTTCTGTTGCTGCATATGACGGCAACAGGACACAGTCAAATTATTTTCAAAATATTCAACATAATTAAATTTATTAAATCACATATCCATCACGGACATCCAATTCCAATTCGTACACTTGACGACGGACTTCTTCAGCTTTATGACAGAGTATTCTCATTGTCACGTCAGCCTACATGTCAAGTAATTTATTATGAGGTCATATACGTGCGTCTCTGATCGGATTTATTTATTGGTTGGGAAATCGCTTGTTACGATATTTATAACGATATCTTCACGATAAATCATCACATTAAGATGCTATGCCGCGACACCTATGATCTACCTGGAACGCAGTTCGAGAGCATTGGTCGTGTGAGTTGGAAATGAGAGCAAACTCCATTGACGATTTCGTATCCAATATTCTGATAATAATAATAATAATAATAATAATAATAATAATAATAATAATAATAATAATAATAATAATAATAATGATAATATTCGATATTGAATTGCAAATATTTATGATATGAGCATAGGGTCACATATGAATGCTATATACAATCGCTGGGCAAAAATCTATCAATTAAATGCGGTATTTGAAACGAGACTAGTATTCCATTAACACCGTTTGATACAGTACAGCCCTGCACTAACCCGTTTCCAAAACAAAATAAAACGGTCCGTTCAAAATTGTATACATAATTGTATTGGAAGACATTGCTATCTAATGCAATCGACATTTCCATTTTTAGCTATGCCCCGCCCATCTCAATCTAAGTTCCACCCACACCACGTCCGTGTTGGGATAGATCGATCTATGAACTCCATGACTCTCAATTTCCAAAAAACTATACATGTAAGCTGTTGAATATTTTGAAATTAATTTTACTGGGTCCTGTTGCAGCCTATGGCAGCAACAGCGCCCAGTCAAATTAGTTGCAACAGCTCCAGTCAAATTAGTTTCAAAATATTCGACAGAATGCTTATTAACTAGTCAAGACATACGATTCGTACAACGTGTCGAACTATTAAGCGTTAAAGACAAACTATATCGAATCATTCATGACATAATGATTGTGACGTCATCATACACGTCACTTAGTTAATTATGACGTCATATGACGTCAGATGATCGATGGATAAACTTGAAATGTGAATTACGTTAAAATATGCAACAGAACGTTATTTATCCTAACTAAAATGTTTATGTCTTGGTTTTGAAACGTGGTAACCTATTTATGAGTCGTACCATAGTATTCCATTAACGTCCTTTGATAATCTTGATTTTATGCATAATCTGCAACGCGTTTATCATGACAATCGAGGATTACAGTTTAACGATCAATCATATGGCATTATAATCAACTACCTGACGTGTCGAATGTCGTAATAATCAATTACGTCATGAAAGACGTAGATACGTTTCCCACGAACGCTTAATTGATGACGGACTAAGAGATGTTGTGAACTGTATGCCTTTACTATTTAATAAACATGTTGTTGAATATTTTGAAAATAATTTGACTGCGCGCTCTTGCTGCCACAGGCAGAACCAGCGACATACAAATTTAGTTTCAAAATTTTGAACAGCATGTTTATTAAATAGTAAAGACAAAAAATTCGTACATGTTATCGGACTATTAAGCGTTTCTGATGGACTAAATCTCGTTATTCTTGACGTGATTGATTCTAACGTCAGCTTACCTGCACAGTTTTCTGTACACTGAGATGTGGAGAGCGCAGCTATCGATCGACCCTAACACGGACAAAGCGTGGGTGGAGCTTAGCTAGATTCCTCCATTATAAAGGCGTGTCAATAATATGGGGAAACATTAGAAATATTCTACTTACCCTACTGTGGAAGAGGATTTCGGTGACACGGGTTTTGACCCCAGTGATGCTGCGGCCCATATAGCTGAAATATGTCCTGCTGTTCGCCAAGTCATAGGTGTAATTAGCGAATCCCTAGAAATAATACAAATGTTCATAAATGTGCTATAGTAGTAGTAGTAGTAGTAGTAGTAGTAGTAGTAGTAGTAGTAGTGGTGGTAGTGATAGTGGTAGTGGCGGTGGTAGTGGTAGTTGCGGTGTTGGTTGTGCCGGCGACGGCCGCGTTGGCGGCGGCGGCGGCGGCGGCGGCGGCTGTGGTGGTAGTGGTAGTGGTAGTGGTAGTCGTAGTAGTAGCAGCAGTAGCTGTAGTAGTAGATTTTCGTATTGTCAAACATTAGTTCTATGAACCCTGTCATTGACGACGCACTGGAATTAGGATATCATCATTAATGTAATTTTTACCTTGTCTAATTTTCGAACCAGTGAATTCTATGGCACCTTCCGCCTAGCGTTTGGGAGGCGAGTAGCTTACCGCTACACCACCACGCACAGGACACACATCCTATTCACAGGATTAGCTTTCAACTACCCGTCGCACAACCAAACCAAGAATTGATGGTGTACGTTTCAGATATTCTTACTTTTACGTTTTTCTGAGATCCGTTCCGCTATACAACTAGGCACTGGCAAGTATGTAGTTTTTATTATTGCCAGGCGATAGTTCTCTGAACCCTGTCACCCAGTGGTGGTAGTGGTAGTGGTAGTGGTAGTGGTAGTGGTCGCAGTACCAGTAGCCGTAGCACTAGCAGTAGCAGCAGGAGTAGTAGCAGCAGCAGTAGTAGTGGTCGTAGTAGTAGTAGTAGTAGTAGTAGTAGTAGTAGTAGTAGTAGTAGTAGTAGTAGTAGTAGTAGTAGTTGTAGTTGTAGTTTATCATATTATGTTCTGCAATTACTGATAGAATAATTCCGATACAAAATGGCCGAAAGTGGCGCAATGCGTACGGTCCAAATCGGTTAGGACTTGAGAGCGACCTGTTGCCAAACGTGCTTAAATTCGACCGCATTAGCGAGTCACCGAAATTCCTATAGCAGTATGCCGTGTTTACATTAGATAGCTAATCAGAAATAAGTCCGGGGGATCACAAATTTCGTTTTGATCTTGTAAGCGTTCACACTTACACAAGCTACATGGCAAGTCACGTTCTCGCGATCGATCGATTTCCTTAGGATTACTCCTCTGGTGTGAACATCGCCTATGGTTATGGTCATGCTCACACTAGGGAGTTAATCCGGACTAACGCCAGTGTTAATCTGGAGCAGCTCCATGTGGCATTACTTCGGATTAACTCTCTAGTCTTAGATTCACATTGCTCTAGTCTTAACATGATGGGTTAGGACTCACATGTTGCAATCAAAGATTACAGACTAATACCAGTAGTTATTTGTTCGGCTTTCTTCATTTCCTTCCGATACAAATGTTGCAGTGTCTTAAATCATTAGAATATTCTTATGATAAGATTTGAGTCAAATCTGATGTGTACTGCTTTGAAACAGTCCAAGACAAACGAAAAGACAATCAGACAAACTAACCAAACAGACACACATACAGACTCACATAAATTGTGTGCTGCCAACAAGTACAACAGCAAAGACGCCAATTCAATAAGGGAAATAGACGGCATTCTTCTGCCACATGCCCTTTGACAATGAACATTTTGCGATCATTGGACTCGTTCAGACTGTCAACTTCTAACGCCCATCAACCCGACCCAAAAGAACTCGGCAATTTCACTTGTAGACTTACAAAATTAGTCATCCCTTGGCCTTCAAAAATTACAATTCTCTTGATAGGTTTAATTGACCGCTTCGAGGTGTTGTTGATACGAGGAGTTAAAGAAACTGGGAGAACAAGCACAAACACTTCGACATAATGTTTCCAAAGTGGAACCCGCCCCCAACCCCCAGCTTGCCCCTTGGACAGTACCGGCCCAGTACCCTGCTTTATGAGAGATAGGTGGCTAGAAGACAAGAAACGTAAAGAAAAAGGCATGCCACTATCCAAAAAGGTTTGTGAAGGGCAACTTGCAGTGGCGACCTCTAGTGGCGGCAGTATGCGTAACCATACACACTTCACCCGAGCTAGAGTATTTGTACTCACCATTTCCCTGCTGGCCACGCCTGAAGTCCTGTTGAAGGACGCGGTTAGGATTCGCATATGAGTCTCATACTCTCCAATACTGCAACAGAGCGGTTGCTGCGCGAGCGCTGTCGCCAAGACGGCGGCACAGATCACTAAGAACATCATCTTTGTCGTTGTAGCTGGGAAGGCGAACTGCTCTGAAAGTGTCCAAGCAGTGGCCACAAATTTATACTCGTTGTCCAGTTCGGGGTCTCACCTCCTTATCTGGCGTGGTCTTTCTAGTCGTGACAATGTCCAAAACCTTGATCACGCATTTGCAGGATTCAAGTTCACCATGGAGAATAATATCAAGGTTTAATAATTCATGAAAACGGTCAGACGTTTGCTAGATCGTTTTAAACTATTCAACAGGAAAACAATTAAATAAGCCAACATCTTTAAGATACTTTGAAGCTAGTTTCAACCGGACGTGTGGCTACATTGGGAAAAAGACTACAGCCAATTTGGTGGCAAAGTATTCAACAAAATGCTCTGTATGGCTGCTTTGCTATGGCAATTTGTGATTCAGCTGTAAAAACGACATGACCATCCATATCTGACGTCATAGTTAAATATGTCAGTTCTTGGCTGACTTCACGATCAAAATGACCTAAATCTGTCACGAAGGAGGCAATAGTTGACCACTAAGGCGCGTGATTTAATTAAGTGTGAATTTAATAAACATTCTGCTGATTTTTTAAACTGATTTTACTGGGAGCCGTTACTGTCATATGCTGAATATTCATCACCTTGCCTGCATAGTTACTTTGAAATTTATATACCGGGAACTCAGTTTTCCAGTTTTCAACTAGATTCCAATACGGGGAAAACATGGACAAATCTTAGATAGAAACAGGCAGGTCATAGCTAGAAATGGAACGCTCTAGTAATGTGTTGGACCAAGTCATGCTGCTACAAATGCACCAGATTTCTATCCGAGTCTTATCATACACGCGGCCTTGTTGTTTCGTAGCCATAGAAGATGTTCACCATACCAGACCCCTTGGCCCGGGACATTCACGGAGATAAGCTGTGTGTGATTGTACGAAGAATGGTAGGCCTGGTTATTATCTACACTGATAAGTATCCGCACAGATATCACATGGGCCACTTTGCTGCGTGAGCGTGTCTTGAATGCTGGACAGGTTAGTATTGAGGTTAGACATTGTCATCTATTCAATGGCTGTGAAAACCCCCAAAAGAAACACATGCTAGAACGGACAGTAGTCCATTAAATCTGGGACTTTTGATTGGAGGCAATATTGGAGAAATGAAACTTGGCAGATACATTCCACTAACGATCCGGAGTAACATACTAAAGGTCCCCGAGTACCCCGTGTGAGCTAAAGACGCAATACTGGAAATGACGTCATGCCTTTATGAAGCTTCCGAACACCGGTCAATTCGCTATTGTTTTCAGAAAATAAGACATTTTTACAGGAAGACAGGAATAATAGAGAAAAGAGTGTCATCAGCTAGGAATATCAGGATATACAGTCTTTTCAATTTCAGTTCAATTTCTGACATTTAGTCGTATTCAATATGGTAATACATAGACCCGGGTAATCTGTGAAATTGTCAAATTACCTAAAATGAAAACACTGGTTTATTTGCATGAATAAATATCTAATTCATTTCCGTTGTTTGAACTGATAGATGTGCTTATACAACAGTGATCGAAACTGTTACATTTGTTTTCCCCCCAGAAAATTTGACATATGCCGAATGACTGCTGACGGTCGCCGGATTCAGCTCAACTATTGGTACTATAGAATTGTGTTGGTTGTGTGAAAAGAAGGAGCCATATTGACTTTGACAATGACAGTCTCGATAAAATTATGAACACTAGTTTACGGATGCATTGTGTGTCTTGTCTTGATGAATGTGATACAATTGTTAACCAAAAGAGACCTCGGGACAGACTGGATGAATATGAAGTCAGAATTATAGCCGATGTACAGTCAATTCTGGATGCGCCATTAGACCGTAATGATGAGAGGGGTGGGCTGGGGTGTGTGTGTGTGTGTGTGTGTGTGTGTGTGTGTGTGTGTGTGTGTGTGTGTGTGTGTGTGTGTGTGTGTGTGTGTGTGTGTGTGTGTGTGTGTGTGTGTGTGTGTGTGTGTGTGTGTGTGTGTGTGTGTGTGTGTGTGTGTGTGTGTGTGTGTGTGTGTGTGTGTGTGTGTGTGTGTGTGTGTGTGTGTGTGTGTGTGTGTGTGTGTGTGTGTGTGTGTGTGTGTGTGTGTGTGTGTGTGTGTGTGTGTGTGTGTGTGTGTGTGTGTGTGTGTGTGTGGATCAGGGATGCCCGCTCAGACACTGTTATTGATTTAGTGGCTGCTGGGGGCAAATATCACCGCAGCTGCTATACGAAATTCTGTAAAAACCCATCAGGTCATGCACGCAGCCGTCCCGAGTAGCATTTCAACATCTGTTTTCTTTCCTTAAACAAAATGATGAATGCCATTACTCTCTGGAAGAGACGCACCAGAAACTTGGGAACTATCTTTGAAATTCTACATGTACAGAGAAAACACTGAGGCAAAAACTCTTGGACGACTTAGGTGACGATATCATTATAGCATGCCTCTATGGTAGGAGGGAAATTCACCTTTCCAGGGTATCCATCAATCAATCTGACGTCATATGACGTCATAACCAGCTAAGCGGCGTGTAGGATGACGTCATAATCATTGCGTCATAAATGATTCTATATGGGCCATCTTTAACTGTTAAGAGCCCGACACGCTGTACGAATTGTATGTCTCTATTATTTAATAAACATGCTGTTAAATATTTTGAAACTAATTTGACTGGAAGCTGTTGTTGCCATAGGCAGCAACAGCGCCCTGACAAATTAGTTCAGAAATATTCAAAAGCGTACCTGTATAGTTTTCTAGAAATTGATAGTCCGGGGGATCATCGAGGTGTCGGTCGGGCTTAGATAGATATGGGTGGGGTATAGCTAAAATTGGAAAGGACCATTACCTATTTCCAGGTAAAAAGTATCTAAGTAGCTTATTGTATACCCAGACATTAATGGATCCGATGTAGGATCGCGTACGAATCCTTAAGGCTCCTGCTATCACAAGCAGAGCTGATATTCGTTCAATGGCATACAAGACAAAATAGTGTAGACCTGCAGATACCGCTTTTGAAAGTGACACATCTTTTGTTCCATAATGACGTCATGGCTGATGTTTCCAACAGACGGAGGAAATGTGCTGGGGACGATAAAAGAAGAAAATGTGAAGTTTTCTGTCATGCTTTTATTTTTGTCCATGATCCAAGTTCGTCTATCTTCGTACATCAATGGGCACGTTGGGTCACGTGATCTGGTCGAAATACTTTTCAATAAAGGAATTTCTGTTTCTTATGTAGCATCATCATTGTTGCAGGATCAGCCACCAGTCCAATCTGAGGCATTCTGGTAGTTTATGTTGGATAATTCAGATTTTAATGTACGTACACTGACTGGATATGGACGCCTTTTCGGCATGGGTATATAATGTGATTCACAGCCGGACATACTGTTACGAAGGGGGCCTCCACCAAGCACGTAAAGAAACTTCCATCATATGCAGCCATTGCGCACATCCGTAAAGCAATACTGCAGACATGTAATGCTTCGAGCAACACAAAATGTATTAGTTGATTAACAATAGAAGACATTGATAGCGTGAAAGGCTCCAGATCGACTAAGACAGTGAACATGTTTCGGATGTGTTCTAGATGGGTGGTGCGTGGCTTAGGCTAGCCACAACCTAAGTTGGAATGGTTACAGGGAGTTGGTACTTGGCAACTAACTATAATACGAAGTATCAAATTCGAAGCTGTTAGTATTAACGTTCGTGAACTTGCAGATTATTAGTTTAGATACGATATATATTGTTATGATCATTGCTTCTGATGTGTGTAAAGACATGGACAGCAGTCGCGTATTGTTACATTCTATCAACTTTTATTTGCAAAGGTTGTAGACATGATGGCTGCTGCATGCAGCGATGGTGAACTGTTATCGGTAGTGGTACGGCTAGATAGATGTCATCTACTTACGTCTTTTATGGGGCTGTTAGATACATATTACATAATGGGTGGAAGTGGATTCAAAGATTCGTAGTCACTTAGTTACGCTCCTTTCTGTATTAATATGCTTTTGGCAGATCTTTCCTATACTCGGACATTGCATGCACATTTCCTGACCAAGGCAGCACTAGCTGTTGCTTTGAAGACAATTGATATAGATGACGTGTTTGGTGCCTCCACATGCTTGCATTGCCGAGGTATCCTGCAGTAAAACATGGAGAGGCAGATTTGCAAACAAACAGACATACATACGGCATTGCACACAATACACACACCGGCCTTTGACAGCGTGAGCCACAGTGTCTCATGTATACAATTGATGCCATTATGGATCCTGCGAGAATAGTCGCTTCTGATTATAACCCATAAACAATTATATCGAATGTTAAAGCTAGGAATGATGCCATGTCGTGCGCAAGAAATCATTGGAGGTTTATGTTTGTGAGGATAGTCACGATTCGCTAAGCAAGTATTACATACGAACTTGTTCTATTGTAGTTAATCGTGTCGTAATCGTCTAATTTCGGTGGTTCAGACAATCATGTTAAAAGATTTCAACCATATCAGATTGTGTCTTGATATCTCTGGTTATATCTCAGGAAGTGATGGGTGGGAGCAAATCGGAAACAATCGCAGGAAATCGCGGACAATCGCAGGTGCATATGACCTATGATCATGCTCGAGAAAGCATTTCCTGTTAACAACATGATGACCGGCGTTACGTGAAATACGGTCCTAAAATGGCAGTAAATCGTGGCGTGTGAGAGCTTTCTTTCTGCGATAGGATTGCAGGTTAATATATACACATGTAGTTATGACCTATGCATCTTTAGCAGAAATTATCAGTTCAAAATTTGACATACCAACAGACAAATAAAATTACGCTTGTTAAGACTTGAAGCTAAAGAATGCACTAACTTCCGGAGTTGAGTTTTTACAATGTATTGATGATTACCATTGATATTCCAGAAATCAGATGACCTGAAAGTTATCTTCTTCTTATTGGATTAAAGTTGAGATTTTGTGTTGCCTTCAGAATATAATACAACTTCAACCATGCCACTATATATTTATGAAAAATTCCTTTCGAAGCCCGAAATATGTAGGTGAATCTTCTGCAATTAATTTTGTCTAGATCTGATGACAACACCAACTTCCAACCAAATTCTTTGTAAAATATTCTATATCTATATAGTTCCTTGGGAATAGAGGAGTTATATAACATTCCCTGATAACGCAGCTTACTGGGCCGGTACTGGGACGATACCAGGCCGATTCCTTCAATATTGTATTCTACTAATCAGGCGTCGGCCCAGTAAACTGCGTTATCTGGGTTAGTACTGTAGGTTTAGAGATATATTCCTGGTGTAGCAAGGTACACAATTTGTGAAAGATGTACACTCGAAACCCCTCCCTGAATCCTTTCCTGCTTTGTCCTGAAACGGCATAGATTTTGGTGGCGTTCGAACACGCGTATACGTATATGGCACACTGGATGCGTTGTGTTCAGTTTGTAAACTGTGTTGTTGTAAGCTGTTGCTGTCAATTTGACAGGGTCGTTCAGGATAAAAGCAAAACGCAGTTGAAAATTGTATACTGAGTTTGAGCGAAACGCGTGATGGAATCAATTTGTATACCTTTAATTTTGAATTCCCAGAAATCAAATTTAAAAGTAACCATACAAGTAAGCTGTTGAGTAATTTGAAACTAAATTAACTGTATGCGTTTGCTGTTTAAATCCGTCAACGACATATAATTCGCTGGACATTTCAATGTTCATGATGGAGATGAATACGTCAATATGTATTGTGATATCAGCCTAATTGAGTATAACATCCTAAACGTGAATGACAAATAGGATCTTTCCGTTGACTGACTTGTACTTGGCCTGTATTGTCAAGTCGGTTGAGATTTACCAATAGAGCGAACCAAGGATTCGGGATCCTTATCTATCACGACTCTATAGCTCGATCAGTTCGGGAAACGAGGACATACCAAACATGATTTATCTAGTACTACAGTTCACACCTATGAAGCACCCGGCTGGAAATGACGTCTGCAGTGGTCTTGAGAAATGTTCATATGTTGGTCAAGAGAAGAGTATTTTTGACAATACAATACTGGCAGTACATTCTAAAATAGCATTCTCGTGGCATGTAGATGGTTATCCACTAAACAACGTTTTCATAATCAATCTGGACAATACAATGCTTAATGGATGAATCCAATTTTAGCTACGCTCCGTCCGTCTTTAGCTAAGTGTTACCCACGCTTTGCCCGTGTTGGGATCGAGCAATCCGCCCACTAACTGAATGACAATTTCCAGAAAACTATACAGGTAAGCCTAGGGCGGCTACAGTGCTCAGTCAAATTAGTAAAGCCATACTATTCATACAACCTAACGGAATATTAAGCGTGTAGGGTGAACGGAATCGAGGGTTTCATGATGTAATTTATTATGACGTTAGCTTACACGCCACGTAGTTGATTATGACGTCATGCGTTTGACTGAGAAATGGGGTTCCTCAATTAACTGCAATTATGATGTAATCATGTTTAAGTTCGTGCTCTATAACAATCCACATATTAACTTGTCACAAAGAAATATGAGACAATGGAAAGAACTGTAACTAACATTTCCAAAATGAGAACATTGTTCTATGATCAGAAATTCTCTTCTTGCCACGGAAACTTCTAAATGAAAACCTTAAAAGAATATTTACGGATTTAATATAGCTTTATAGAGTTTTTGAAAAAAATCAAATACATATTCGGAAACAAGGCTGATATTTTCAAGTCAATCGAGGAATCCAGTTTCTCAGTCAATCATACCACGTCATCCACGTGGCATGGAGGCTGACGTCCTAATAAATTACGCCATGAATGACTCGATTAATCCTTCTTAAACGCTCAAAAGTCCGTCAGGTAGTACGAATTGTATGTCTTTACCTTATAATAAACATGCTGCTGAATATTATGAATCTAATTGAACTGGCCACTATTGTTGCCATAGGCACCCAGTCAAATTAGTTTCACAATATTCAGCATCTTACTTGTATAGTGTTCTAGAAATTGAGATTCAGAGAGTGCAGGGATCGATCGATCCCAAAACGAGGAAACTGTGGGTGGACCTTAGCTAGAGAATGGGGTGGGTGGGGACGCATGGCTAATCCGGGAGTTCCCCATTTCCAGCAGTTCGCTAACGATTTGTCATCACAGGGTTAATTGGAGATTGAGGAAAACTTATTGATTTATTGTTGTCACCTTTTAAAACTAGTTCCTTTTCAATATGGCGTAGAGCCCCAGAAGTATGTAGCTAGAAGTGTCCAAAGCAAACGTTTTGTAATCGTTTAAACTGTTAAACACTGAAGGTCAAGCGTCTATATTTTAAAACAATTATATAGGACAACTCTTGATTATTCTGACATCAAGTTGACACGAACAAGTTGCTGCCAACAGCTCCCAGTCAAATTAGTTTCAAAATATTCAGGAGACAAATTCATTACATCATACTGAATTTGTCGTTTCTAACATGTAATCGGTAATGCCTTAAGCAACGTCTCGGAGACATTTTGATGTTTCAGGATCAGTTACAAAGTCTGTGAAACGCGTTTTCTATATCAGAGTCTCACATTTTCGTGCTATGACGACATTTAGACAACCTTCCATATCACTGGGTTCATTCAATGTGTAAAAAGAGATACAGAATCACTGGCATATCTCTCAGTAGGGAGATCCATTTCTAGCTATGCCCCGCCCATTATAGCTAAGCTCCACCCACTGTGTATGTGAGTTGGAGTACATTTATATACGTTGAGCATTACATTACCAGAATCCTAAGATATATAGACAAGGCATAAGTTGAATATTTTGAAACTAATTTGACTGGGTGCTGTTGCTGCCTATGACAGCAGCAGCCCCCAGTGAAATTAGTCTCAAAATACTCACCAAATTGTTTATTTGATAATAAATCCATCAAAGATATACAATTTGTACGTTTGACGAACATTTCAATGTGCATGACGGAGCGAGATACTTCATAATAATTGTGACGTCGGCTACCTAGTGGCGTAATTGATCATGGCGTCAGATACGTGAGTGACTGATCGGATCCCTCAGTTGATTCTTAGCACCGTGTAATATAAAACCAGACAATCTAAGTTCCATGGCTTTAGCGAAGAGCGTACAAGAACTGCGTACTATACGCGACATGATACCATATCTGTGAACATCTATTTTCTGACCTTCAGAAACTAGTTAATGACACGGAAATTATCCTTATCATCGAAGGCAAGATATAACATATTTATTTATGTCAGCAGTCTTGGGGACCACATTCATTACTTGACACATAAATCTCAGTGCCGATTGCCCAAGTGCCCTAAGAAAAGGAGATCGCATATCCCTAAGGCGCGAACCTGGTTCGCCAGTTAAGTAGTCTTGGGCTTTGACCACTAAGACCAACCAGACTCATTTGTGCATATATCCTAAAGATAAATTGATATTTTATTCCAAGGTTACATATTTAACGAGGAACCATCTTGCCAATCCGCTAGATAGCTGTCAGCAATGCGCACGGGTTGTATACGTACATATTTATTTTATCATTAACACTTTGATTCCTAATTCCTAGAATCACTTTTTCAAGCTAACTATTCGGTAAGCTGTTGAATATTTTGAAACCAATTTCACAGGGATCTGTTGATGCCATAGACAGCAACAGCTCCAAGTAAAATTAGTTTCATAATATTCAAGGGAATAAGGTATTATAACATTGTAAACGATTTCTGGTGTTTGGTATTACCCGTTCAAAGGGTTAACGGTTATCATCGGTTCGTTATCTTTTGTCAGGATTTTGATGGCGATGTTGATCTTTGACATATGTCACGTGTTTATCTAATGGAGAATTCCAGTTTCTCAGTCAATCATATAACGTCATAATCAACCACGTTGCATGTAGGCTGACGTCATAATCAGTTATGTCATGAATGACCCGGTTTAGTCCCTCTTAAACGCATAAGAGTCCGCGAGCGTGTATGTATTGTATGTCTTTCCTATTTAATAATCATGGTGTTGAATATTTTGGAACTAATTTTACTGGATGCTGTCACTGCTATAAGCAGCAGCATCACCCAGTCTAATTAGTTTCAAAGTATTTAACAGCTTACCTGTATAGGTGTCTGGTACTCGATATTCAGGGAGTTCAAGGATCGATCGATGCCAATACGGACGAAGCGTTGGTGGTGGGGCTTAGCTAAAGATGGGCGGGGCATAGTTAAAACTGGATTCCTCCATTTGTGTCCGTTTTGTCACACATTTCAGAAACATTATATGTTTTTACATGGAAAGTTGCGATAAAGCAATTAAAATTGCACGTTTGTAACAAGGGCTCGGGGTAATTTTGAACAAGGGAACTGAATTATTTGAAAGCGGTGGGAAAGCGCTGTGACTGCGACTTTTGTTCGTTCACAAACGTTTGATGGGTAAATGACCGTGAAACATACAACTACTCGAGTTGCGCAGCGGTATAATGTACATTTGAATTTATTTGAAGAAGTTGTTTAGTTAATACAATTATGACGAAAGGCATGATCAGTTTTCTCGTCCGCACACGCAAAACAAGCTCCTAACAGCTGTTAAACCTTTCACGTGGACGCCTGCAAAACGACATTTGCTTGGTCTTGAGGAAGGTCAATTTGCAGCACAAGAAAAGACTATTTTTGAAATTTTCTCACATGAATGACTGGATCGATAACCATTCCACCGATAAATCCAGAAAAATAGTCTTAGCCTGTAAATAGTCATTCAAGAAACAAATATTTGGAATTTCTTGATCAAATTTAGCCATTAAATGGTTACAACTGATTGCGTATACGGACTGTGAATACGTATTGCTAAATAAAGAAAGTATGTTATCTGCGCATGAAACACGCACACGCGCACACGCACATATACACGCACGCACTCACGCACATACGCATGTACGCTCGCACACACGCGCACATGCGCGAGCACGCGGTGTAGGGTGAACATATTTTTGTCTCGTGATATAGGCTACATCTGTATTGACCTGTCCTTGATACAGGACATCAATTATATGATTTACAACAAAATCCCAGATAACACCAGGCCATCACCGTTAATCCACACCCAATCAGCAAGGTGGGCCATTAATTTTACAAATTCTGATGATTAATTCTTTGTTTCCGCCATCTCTCTGACATTCCTGTGCAAGCTCCGCGCAAATGAGCTGTCCATCAGAATCTAGCGATGAGTTCAGGGAAATTCTCATTTCCGACATTAAAAGATCTTTTAATCCAGTCCAGGTTTTCTCGGAAGTAGCAGCAGCAGAAGCAGCAGCAGCAGCAGTAGTAGCAGCAGCAGCAGCAGCAGCAGCAGCAGCAGCAGCAGTAGTAGTAGTAGTAGTAGTCGTACAATTTGATCTACAGCTATCATCATTATCATATCATTAGTTCATCATTCTCATATTTTCATCTCATCTTTATCCTAGTAGTAGTAGTAGTAGTAGTAGTAGTAGTAGTAGTTAGTAGTAGTAGTAGTAGTAGTAGTAGTAGTCGTAGTAGTAGTAGAAGTAGAAGTAGTAGCAGCAGCAGCAGCAGCAGCAAGCAGTAGCAGCGGTAGTAGCGGTAGTAGTAGTAGTAGTAGTCGTAGTAGTAGTAGTAGTAGTAGTAGTAGTAGTAGTAATAGTAATAGTAGTAGTAGTAGTAGTAGTAGTAGTAGTAGTAGTAGTAGTAGTAGTAGTAGTAGTAGTAGTAGTCGTACAATTTGATCTACAGCTGTCATCATTATCATATCATTATTTCATCATTCTCATATTTTCATCTCATCTTTATCCTAGTAGTAGTAGTAGTAGTAGTAGTAGTAGTAGTAGTAGTAGTAGTAGTTGTCGAAGTGAACACGTTTATTTAGCTCTGCAATTGCTGCCCGAATTTGCTAGTTTCTAGCGCGATTTTGTAGATAAATTTTATACATATATTTCGTATTAGTATTTCCTTTCAAACTTTATGTTTAATTTGAAAATTCTTGTCTCGGTTGGAGCGCATTTTGTGTCTCCATTTTCTAAAGGCATTCCTCTTAGCTGGCCGTTTCCGCCATTTAATAGGGCTCCTCTTACTGTGGTCAATGCAATACCTTTCTCCCCGCACCAGTCTGCTATTTCTATAGTTCGTAGGCTAGCGCATTATATTTGGCAAGATCGCTTGAGTGAGTGGATTTAATTCCTTTGTCATTTGTAAGCACAAGCCTAGTTCTTTAACTATATAAAACTTTATAGTCAGTTGGCTGTCCCCGGTCAACTCGAACAGACTAACAAATATATGACTGTAATATGTTAGTATGCATTAGGAAACCACTTTAATCGGTTAGGTGTTAGTGAACCACTTAGAAAGTGGTTCAAACTAACAAATATACGACTGTACTCTCTATTCGTATATTTGTTGGTAGACGTCAGGGTTTCAAAAGGGGACACTATTAATTTAGTGTTTAGCTCTTTCCCCGACGTCTTGGTGTTATATATTTGTATTATATATTGTAGTAGTATGGGGTTCCTCTTTTTATAAAACACCATGGCAACCTCATATAAGCGTACCCTGAGTCTTAAAATCAAGACAAAGGCTTGGGGTGTTTCGGCAATTGAGGTGTATCATGGGTTGAAGGATGTAGTTGGGGCAGGGCCACGGGTCCTTCAAGGTCTCGTTAATGTTTCCAAATCTGTATGGAATGTCACCGTAGTTAATGAAAGTGTGAAGGAAAAGTTGTTCGACGAGGTCCTTGTCGTGAAGGGTGAGGTGTGTAATGTGGAGGAAATAGATTCTGATCGTCTATTAGTCAAGATGAAGGTTCCATTAGAGATCCGAGATGAACGGGTTATCACTGAATTGATCAAGTATGGCAAAGTGGACAAAGTAGAACACGAGACCTATCCATTTGATCGAACCTTAGAAAATGGCATCAGAAGAATTTGGTTTGAAAAGGTAGAACAACCTCTCCCAAGCAAGGTCACCATAGATGGTCGATTTATCTTGCCATTATGGTACAGGGGGCAAATCAAAGAGTGTAGAATCTGCTTAAGCACAGAACATCTTGCAACAAATTGCCCTAACAAAAACAAATGTCTAGTTTGTGGATCATCTGATCATTTTAAGTGGCGATGCCCGCAGAACAAATATGTCAAAAAGGGTGCTGATAAAAGTGCAGAGCAAGTTGTCTCTAAAGAGAATGTCATAGAACCGGTAGCTGCTGAGATTGTAGCTGAAATCCATACTAATGGGAAGCACGTTGCTAAGGAAAATGGCATCGAACCAGTAGTTGCTGAGATTGTAGCTGAAGTCCATGTTAATGAGAAGCATGGGGAAAAAACTAAGAATCCAATCGCTGTAGTTGCAGGCGATGAAATAGAGGTTCTAGATGAGGGGCTAAGTCTTACTCCAGTAACAAGTCAATCCAAGTTTGATGACAGAGAGGCTAATTCCACACAAGTTGAAGATGATGATCAATACCCTCTGGAAGAGAGTTTTAATTTAGGACAAGTAAAATTCAGGTCGCAAGATACTGAAACTAACTTTGATTTTCCACTGAGTACACTCAATCTAGACGATTTAAATAATATAGAGAATGTAATTGGTGTCTCGGATCGATTGAGTGGAACAAAGCGACAGAAAGATGGAGAGAGTTCTGAATCAGAAATAGAGGAAAGTGATATAGAAGACGATAATATGTCAGTCGCTGAATCTGATATATCCATTCAAACACAGAGTTCTAAATCACCTGATGAAATGGTCATGTACAGGTCAGAGGCAGGAGAGGTGTTAGTTCCATATGTGACGGCAAATGGTGTTAAATATAGGCATATGCGTCATGATTCAGATATATTAAAATATAAGCATTTGGAAAAAGTTGAGCTAAGTAATGCAGCGTTTGTGAGTAAAATAGGTAAATGGTCTAAGAGAGGGTCGAAAAAACCAAAATCTAGTTAGCTTAATAATGGCGGTTTTACACAGCATTTTAATACCTTTTATGCTAATTTGCACACTCAATTGTAGAGGCTTAAATAGTGGCATAAAGCAACGTCACTTACTAGAGACTCTGAAAAATGAGCAGATTGACATTGCTTTGAAACAGGAAACAAAAATTCAGAAGTCAGAATTATACGATAATTTAGAAAAGATTTCTTGATCCAGAATATTTTATTCGTTATCTCAAGATAATAGTGCAGGCGTAGCAATTGTTATACTCCCTCGTTGATCAGCCTATGTAAATATAATCTCTTCAGTATCAGGTGCAAATGGTCGCTGGGTGAGAGTCACGCTAGATATACAACAAACACGTATCACGTTGCTGTGTATATATGCACCTACATCTCATCAACTACGTCGTAATTTTTTCAAGGAGATGTCTAAAACAGCACTAGATAACATCACTGAAAACTTAGTAATGGGTGGTGACTTTAATTGTGTCATAGACAAAGAAAATGACAGGAATGCAACTTCAACTTATACTGATACATCACATAGACTCTTAAAAGAAATATGTGATAATGACAATTTAGTGGACACCTATAGAATATCAAAACCTCATGGTAAAGATCTTACATGTTTTTCGTTAGATGGTAAAGTTGGTTCAAGGATCGACAGAATTTATGTGAATAGTTTGTTAACAGGGTACTGGAGAGATGTTAATATTAAGCCAGTTGCATTCTCCGATCATAACATGGTTTGTGTAGCCTTTGCCAATACTGACTGGGTAACAAAAGGGGTCGGGTTTTGGAAATTAAACACAACACTGTTGGGAGAAGAATTTTATAAGAATAATATAGAGAGTTGTTGGCAACATTGGATTAATAGGAAAGCATCATATAAGAGCACATTGCAATGGTGGGAGGATGTAAAACTGGATTTAAAGTATGTTTCCCGAAAGTATGCTATTAGAAAAGCACAGGAAATATGCAAACGCAAGAAAACACTTCATCGATCACTGATGAAAATTAATGCTAAAGT
This sequence comes from Chaetoderma sp. LZ-2023a, assembly GCA_034401795.1. Classification (NCBI taxonomy): domain Eukaryota; kingdom Metazoa; phylum Mollusca; class Caudofoveata; order Chaetodermatida; family Chaetodermatidae; genus Chaetoderma; species Chaetoderma sp. LZ-2023a. The sequence continues at coordinate 77,242,687 of CM067367.1, forward strand.
AAATAATGGTGAAAAGAATTATTATGAATTACTGGTTAAAATTAAAAGTAAAATAAGAGATATAGAACAATATGAGTTTGAGGGTGCAAAAATTAGAGCAAGAGCCCAGATGCATGCAGAAGGGGAAAAGCCAACCCGATATTTTTGCGCATTAGAAAAAGCACGGGCAATAGATAAGGTGATGTGTTCATTAAACATGCCGGATGGTTCAACCGTCTTTACCAACAATGAAATGAGTACTATTGTATGCAATTACTATGAGTCATTGTACAAGTCAGAGGGAATTGATGAAGATGCAAAATTGGATTTGTTAGCAAATATAGACAAAAAGGTGTCAGACACAGGCAGTGAATTTTGTGATCAACCCTTAACACTAGAAGATTTAACTAAATCCCTTAAAGGTATGAAACTAGAAAAATCACCGGGGTGTGATGGCCTTCCAGTTGAATTTTACCAAACGTTTTGGCACCTTGTAGGTCCAATAATGGAAGAATTAGGCACTGAAACTTTTGAGAAAGGCCAATTACCACGAACTATGGCTAGGGCATACGTAAGGCTAATATATAAAGGAAATGACAGACGTCTAATTCAGAACTACAGACCAATTTCTCTACTATGTGTAGACTACAAAATAATATCCAGAGCACTAACATTGAAACTAGGTAGTGTTTTAGGAGAAATCATTGGAACAGAGCAGACATGTGCTGTACCCAGGAGGACAATTCTAACCAATACCATGGTAATAAGAGACCTTATACAATTGGTTGAGAAGGATAGCATCCCTTCAGCTGTGATTGCCTTGGACAATGAAAAGGCATTTGACCGTGTGGAATGGGATTTTCTTTTTAATTCTTTGCAATCGTTTGGGTTAGGCTCAAACTTTATTAAATGGGTAAAGATTTTATATACGGATATCAAGAGTAGCTATTTAGTGAACAATCAATTATCCAGAGAAATTGTCTTAGAACGTGGGGTTAGACAGGGGTGTTCCCTATCGCCATTATTATTTGTTATTGTGATGGAATCACTTGGCATAGCATTGAGGCAATATAATAACTTTCAAGGCATATGTATTCGTGGCATAGAAAGACCACTTAAGCTGTCACAATATGCTGATGACACAACTGTGTTTACCAGTTCAAACAATGATTTTGCAATTTTAAACCACGTACTAGAAAAGTTCCAAAATGCATCTGGTTTGAAAATCAATAAAGGAAAATCCAAAGGATTATTTTTGGGGCCATGGAAGGGGAGCGGAATGACCAGCCACTTGAAATCAATTGGTCTAATGATACCATTAAGATTTTAGGCATCTATTTTGGCAGGAAACCGAATACAATACAAAATTGGAATGAACGAGTATCTAAGCTTAAGAGAATATTAGCAAATTGGAAGCGTCGTCGTCTTTCAATCTTTGGTAGAGTGTTTGTTGTCAACAACTTGGCATTATCTGGGCTATGGTATACAGCATCAGTTGTACACATGCCAAAACATGTAGAAAAGGAGGTTAATGAGTTGATATTGTCATTCATATGGGAAGAAAAGAATCATTTAGTTTCCCATCGTGTTCTCAATAATGCTAAGTTAGAAGGAGGACTTGATTTAATTGATATTAAAGTGAAATGTGTTTCTTTAAGGTTAAAATTTTTGGATGATCTTATTACATCAGATGAGACATGGGCATGTGTTTCACGAGCTCTCATGGAGAGAATTGTAGAACCATTTCTGGCGGAGCATGTTTTTACCTCAAAGAAGCCACCTCCGAATAGCCAAATGATACCAGATGTGTTTAAAGATCAAGTTAAGGAGCTAGAAATATTTGACAGATATATGCCTCCACCTACGTGCTGGAAGGAAGTACTAGAACAGCAATTGTGGGGCAATAGTAATATATGTTATAACAATGCAGTACTTTATCTACCGTCCTTTGCAAAATATGGCATTCAACATTTATCTGATATGATACACCCTCAAACATGTAGATGGATTTCAATGCAAGAAGTAGCTAGAAAAACACATATGAGGCATATAGATGTCCAGCGGTTGCTAAATAAAATAAAACATGCTGTACCAATTGAATGGTTTCGTCTGCCAAATGTAAATAATAATAGTTTGACTCCACAACCCGCATTAGTTCTTGATGATGAGATGTTAAAATACAAGATGAGATCCAAGGAATGGTACCATATTATGAGACGAAAACAAGTAACACCTCCCATAGCAATTAGGAGATGGGATGACTCAAGCTATCAACCATCCAGTTGGAAAAATGTATGGAAAATCTTACATTCTCCATACATACCAAATATGGCTCGTGATTTATTGTGGCGATTACTACATCGACGGCTATGGGTGGGACACTTGACATACAAGTGCAATATTACGACTTCTGATAGGTGTTACTTATGTCAAACAGACGAGGAAACAATCGAGCATTTATTTGCGGAATGTCCAATATCGTCACAATTTTGGGACTATATCAGCCAAATCTTGGCAAAATTTGGAGCGAAGCCCATTGTTCTAGACACGCATGTAGTCTTATTTCGAGAATTTGGATCAAGCGGTGTAAATATCATAAAGTCTGAAAGGACTATTTTAATAACAATACTAACCATAGGTGTTTGGGCCATTTGGAAACATCGGTGTGCACAGACGAAAAATCCATCTATGGGCAATCACAATAGAGCAATAAAGGCAATATTTCGTTCATTGCTGCTGAATCATATTCCTTGCGATTTATTTTAGATTAAAGCAGCATGGCAAAGAAAAAATATTCAAGGACATATGGTGCAAAACAAACATAGTTTCAATAGAGTTGGGAGCTGTAAAAATAAATGAGCCTGCACTAGCTTAAATCCTTTAATTACTACAGCTGATTTATCTGTGTCTTTTAATTAATCTGTGTCATGTAATTCATTTTAGTCTGCACTTTGATATTGTTATGTTTAATAATTCATGTTAACAAATAAACAGACTGGGTTATTTAATAATCAATCGATAAAGTAAGTTGCCATTGAATTATAAAATTGTCCCAGGAAATTTTAGGAATTTACACAGAGTTTTATAGGGCTATTTGTTCCCGGGTAATTTACAAAACCTTACAACAAAGTAAATCAAAAATGGAAACAAGAGCGCCATCTATTTCCATCTATTTTTCTGTAATTTTCCTGCTGACTATATATGTTATGCTACCCAAATGCTACTACGCCCGCTGTTCTTTAAAGACTCAGCCCACTGGCGTCAATGATTGACTCATTTGTCATTGATTGACGAGTCACTTTTCATTAGTTGAATAGTTGCACTCGCCACACGGGCCTACTACCACACATGGATTGAATGGTAATTTACAAAACCTTACAATAAAGTAAACGGAAAATGTAAACAAGAGCGCCATTAATTTTTTTGAAATTTTTCTGCCGACTATACGTATTATACTACCCAAATGCTACTACGCCGGCTGATCTTTAGAGAATCAGCCCACTGGCCTCAATGATTGACTTATTTGTCATAGATTGACGAGGCACTTTTCATTTGTTGAATAGTTGCACTCGCCACACGGGTCTACTACTACACCTGGGTTGAATAGTAATGCCTTTGTTAAGTTTTGTTTTGCTATCGGAGCTTTATCAGCCTATTGTTTTGTATCTATACTTTTTAAGCCATATGTATTTATAGATTGTATTAATGCTCATTATTTATCATTGTTTTGGTGTAATATTAATCAAGATTGCTAGTTCACCAGGTTTTTTTCTGGGGGTTTGCAAGGCTTTTTAAAGGAGTTCCTCCGTGAAGTTTGTCCGACTGCGTCAGCGTCGGTTTTTCCAAAAAAAAAAAAAGTAATAGTAATAGTAGTAGTAGTAGTAGTAGTAGTAGTAGTAGTAGTAGTAGTAGTAGTAGTAGTAGTAGTAGTCGTACAATTTGATCTACAGCTATCATCATTATCATATCATTATTTCATCATTCTCATATTTTCATCTCATCTTTATCCTAGTAGTAGTAGTAGTAGTAGTAGTAGTAGTAGTAGTAGTAGTAGTAGTAGTAGTAGTAGTAGTAGTAGTAGTTGTCGAAGTGAACACACACGTTTATTTAGCTCTGCAATTGCTGCCCGAATTTGCTAGTTTCTAGCGCGATTTTGTAGATAAATTTTATACATATATTTCGTATTAGTATTTCCTTTCAAACTTTATGTTTAATTTGAAAATTCTTGTCTCGGTTGGAGCGCATTTTGTGTCTCCATTTTCTAAAGGCATTCCTCTTAGCTGGCGGTTTCCGCCATTTAATAGGGCTCCTCTTACTGTGGTCAATGCAATACCTTTCTCCCCGCGCCAGTCTGCTATTTCTATAGTTCGTAGGCTAGCGCATTATATTTGGCAAGATCGCTTGAGTGAGTGGATTTAATTCCTTTGTCATTTGTAAGCACAAGCCTAGTTCTTTAACTATATAAAACTTTATAGTCAGTTGGCTGTCCCCGGTCAACTCGAACAGACTAACAAATAAATGACTGTAATATGTTAGTATGCATTAGGAAACCACTTTAATCGGTTAGGTGTTAGTGAACCACTTAGAAAGTGGTTCAAACTAACAAATATACGACTGTACTCTCTATTCGTATATTTGCTGGTAGACGTCAGGGTTTCAAAAGGGGACACTATTTATTTAGTGTTTAGCTCTTTGACCGACGTCTTGGTGTTATATATTTGTATTATATATTGTAGTAGTATGGGGTTCCTCTTTTTATAAAACACCATGGCAACCTCATATAAGCGTACCCTGAGTCTTAAACTCACGACAAAGGCTTGGGGTGTTTCGGCAATTGATGTGTATCATGGGTTGAAGGATGTAGTTGGGGCAGGGCCACGGGTCCTTCAAGGTCTCGTTAATGTTTCCAAATCTGTATGGAATGTCACCGTAGTTAATGAAAGTGTGAAGGAAAAGTTGCTCGACGAGGTCCTTGTCGTGAAGGGTGAGGTGTGTAATGTGGAGGAAATAGATTCTGATCGTCTATTAGTCAAGATGAAGGTTCCATTAGAGATCCCAGATGAACGGGTTATCACTGAATTGATCAAGTATGGCAAAGTGGACAAAGTAGAACACGAGACCTATCCATTTGATCGAACCTTAGAAAATGGCATCAGAAGAATTTGGTTTGAAAAGGTAGAACAACCTCTCCCAAGCAAGGTCACCATAGATGGTCGATTTATCTTGCCATTATGGTACAGGGGGCAAATCAAAGAGTGTAGAATCTGCTTAAGCACAGAACATCTTGCAACAGATTGCCCTAACAAAAACAAATGTCTAGTTTGTGGATCATCTGATCATTTTAAGTGGCGATGCGCGCAGAACAAATATGTCAAAAAGGGTGCTGATAAAAGTGCAGAGCAAGTTGTCTCTAAAGAGAATGTCATAGAACCGGTAGCTGCTGAGATTGTAGCTGAAATCAAAACTAATGGGAAGCAGGTTGCTAAGGAAAATGTCATCGAACCAGTAGTTGCTGAGATTGTAGCTGAAGTCCATGTTAATGAGAAGCATGGGGAAAAAACTAAGAATCCAATCGCTGTAGTTGCAGGTGATGAAATAGAGGTTCTAGATGAGGGGCTAAGTCTTACTCCAGTAACAAGTCAATCCAAGTTTGATGTCAGAGAGGCTAATTCCACACAAGTTGAAGATGATGATCAATACCCTCTGGAAGAGAGTTTTAATTTAGGACAAGTAAAATTCAGGTCGCAAGATACTGAAACTAACTTTGATTTTCCACTGAGTACGCTCAATCTAGACGATATAAATAATATGGAGAAAGTAATTGGTGTCTCGGATCGATTGAGTGGAACAAAGCGACAGAAAGATGGAGAGAGTTCTGAATCAGAAATAGAGGAAAGTGATATAGAAGACGATAATATTTCAGTCGCTGAATCTGATATATCCATTCAAACACAGAGTTCTAAATCACCTGATGAAATGGTCATGTACAGGTCAGAGGCAGGAGAGGTGTTAGTTCCATATGTGACGGCAAATGGTGTTAAATATAGGCATCTGCGTCATGATTCAGATATATTAAAATATAAGCATTTGGAAAAAGTTGAGCTAAGTAATGCAGCTTTTGTGAGTAAAATAGGTAAATGGTCTAAGAGAGGGTAAAAAAAACCAAAATCTAGTTAGCTTAATAATGGCGGTTTTACACAGCATTTTATTACCTTTTATGCTAATTTGCACACTCAATTGTAGAGGCTTAAATAGTGACATAAAGCAACGTCACTTACTAGAGGCTCTGAAAAATGAGCAGATTGACATTGCTTTGATACAGGAAACAAAAATTCAGAAGTCCGAATCATACGATAATTTAGAAAAGATTTCTGGATCCAGAATATTTTATTCGTTATCTCAAGATAATAGTGCAGGCGTAGCAATTGTTATACTCCCTCGTTGTTCAGCCTATGTAAATATAATCTCGTCAGTATCAGGTGCAGATGGTCGCTGTGTGAGAGTCACGCTAGATATACAACAAACACGTATCACGTTGCTGTGTATATATGCACCTGCATCTCATCAACTACGTCGTAATTTTTTTAAGGAGATGTCTAAAACAGCACTAGATAACATCACTGAAAACTTAGTAATGGGTGGTGACTTTAATTGTGTCATAGACAAAGAAAATGACAGGAATGCAAGTTCAACTTATACTGATACATCACATAGACTCTTAAAAGAAATATGTGATAATGAAAATTTAGTTGACACCTATAGAATATCAAAACCTCATGGTAAAGATCTTACATGTTTTTCGGTAGATGGTAAAGTTGGTTCAAGGATCGACAGAATTTATGTGAATAGTTTGTTAACAGGGTACTGGAGAGATGTTAATATTAAGACAATTGCATTCTCTGATCATAACATGGTTTGTGTAACCTTTTCCAATCCTGACTGGGTAACAAAAGGGGTCGGGTTTTGGAAATTAAACACAACACTGTTGGGAGAAGAATTTTATAAGAATAATATAGAGAGTTGTTGGCAACATTGGATTAATAGGAAAGCATCATATAAGAGCACATTGCAATGGTGGGAGGATGTAAAACTGGATTTAAAGTATGTTTCCCGAAAGTATGCTATTAGAAAAGCACAGGAAATACGCAAATGCAAGAAAACACTTCATCGATCACTGATGAAAATTAATGCTAAAGTAAATAATGGTGAAGATAATTATTATGAATTACTGGTTAAAATTAAAAGTAAAATAAGAGAGATAGAACAATATGAGTTTGAGGGTGCAAAAATTAGAGCAAGAGCCCAGATGCACGCAGTAGGGGAAAAGCCAACCCGATATTTTTGTACATTAGAAAAAGCACGGGCAATAGATAAGGTGATGTGCTCATTAAACATGACGGATGGTTCAACTGTCTTTACCAACAATGAAATGAGTATTATTGTATGCAATTACTATGAGTCATTGTACAAGTCAGAGGGAATTGATGATGATGCAAAATTGGATTTGTTAGCAAATATAGACAAAAAGGTGTCAGACACAGGCAGTGAATTTTGTGATCAACCCTTAACACTAGAAGATTTAACTAAATCCCTTAAAGGTATGAAACTAGAAAAATCACCGGGGTGTGATGGCCTTCCAGTTGAATTTTACCAAACGTTTTGGCACCTTGTAGGTCCAATAATGGAAGAATTAGGCACTGAAATTTATGAGAAAGGCCATTTACCATCAACTATGGCTAGGGCATACGTAAGGCTAATATATAAAGGAAATGACAGACGTCTAATTCAGAACTACAGACCAATTTCTCTACTATGTGTAGACTACAAAATAATTTCCAGAGCACTAACATTGAAACTAGGTAGTGTTTTAGGAGAAATACTTGGAGCAGAGCAGACATGTGCTGTACCCAGGATGACGATTCTAACCAATACCCTGGTAATAAGAGACCTTATACAATTGGTTGAGAAGGATAGCATCCCTTCAGCTGTGATTGCCTTGGACAATGAAAAGGCATTTGACCGTGTGGAATGGGATTTTCTTTTTAATTCTTTGCAATCGTTTGGGTTAAGCTCAAATTTTGTTAAATGGGTTAAGATTTTATATACGGATATCAAGAGTAGCTATTTAGTGAACAATCAATTATCCAGAGAAATTGTCTTAGAACGTGGGGTTAGACAGGGGTGTTCCCTATCGCCATTATTATTTGTTATTGTGATGGAATCACTTGGCATAGCATTGAGGCAAAATAATAACTTTCAAGGCATATGTATTCGTGGCATAGAAAGACCACTTAAGCTGTCACAATATGCTGATGACACAACTGTGTTTACCAGTTCAAACAATGATTTTGCAATTTTAAACCACGTACTAGAAAAGTTCCAAAATGCATCTGGTTTGAAAATCAATAAAGGAAAATCCAAAGGATTATTTTTGGGGCCATTGAAAGAGCGGAATGACAAGCCACTTGAAATCAATTGGTCTAATGATACCATTGAGATTTTAGGCATCTATTTTGGCAGGAAACCGAATACAATACAAAATTGGAATGAACGTGTATCTAAGCTTAAGAGAATATTAGCAAATTGGAAGCGTCGTCGTCTTTCAATCTTTGGTAGAGTGTTTGTTGTCAACAACTTGGCATTATCTGGGCTATGGTATACAGCATCTGTTGTACACATGCCAAAACATGTAGAAAAGGAGGTTAATGAGTTGATATTGTCATTCATATGGGAGGAAAAGAATCATTTAGTTTCCCATCGTGTTCTCAATAATGCTAAGTTAGAAGGAGGACTTGATTTAATTGATATTAAAGTGAAATGTGTTTCTTTAAGGTTAAAATTTTTGGATGATCTTATTACATCAGATGAGACGTGGGCATGTGTTTCACGAGCTCTCATGGAGAGAATTGTAGAACCATTTCTGGCGGAGCATGTTTTTACCTCAAAGAAGCCACCTCCGAATAGCCAAATGATACCAGATGTGTTTAAAGATCAAGTTAAGGAGTTAGAAATATTTGACAGATACATGCCTCCACCTACGTGCTGGAAGGAAGTACTAGAACAGCAATTGTGGGGCAATAGTAATATATGTTATAACAATGCAGTACTTTATCTACCGTCCTTTGCAAAATATGGCATTCAACATTTATCTGGTATGATGCACCCTCAAACACGTAGATGGATTTCAATGCAAGAAGTAGCTCGAAAAACACATGAGGCATATAGATGTCCAGCGGTTGCTAAATAAAATAAAACATGCTGTACCAATTGAATGGTTTCGTCTGCCATATGTAAATAATAATAGTTTGACTCCACAACCCGCATTAGTTCTTGATGATGAGATGTTAAAATACAAGATGAGATCCAAGGAATGGTACCATATTATGAGACGAAAACAAGTAACACCTCCCATAGCAATTAGGAGATGGGATGACTCAAGCTATAAACCATCCAGTTGGAAAAATGTATGGAAAATCTTACATTCTCCATACATACCAAATATGGCTCATGATTTATTGTGGCGATTACTACATCGACGGCTATGGGTGGGACACTTGACATACAAGTGCAATATTACGACTTCTGATAGGTGTTACTTATGTCAAACAGACGAGGAAACAATCGAGCATTTATTTGCGGAATGTCCAATATCGTCACAATTTTGGGACTATATCAGCCAAATCTTGGCAAAATTTGGAGCGATGCCCATTGTTCTAGACACGCATGTAGTCTTATGTAGAGAATTTGGATCAAGCGGTGTAAATATCATAAAGTCTGAAAGGACTATGTTAATAACAATACTAACCATAGGTGTTTGGGCCATTTGGAAACATCGGTGTGCACAGACGAAAAATCCATCTATGGGCAATCACAATAGAGCAAAAAAGGCAATATTTCGTTCATTGCTGCAGAATCATATTTCTTGCGAATATTTTAGATTAAAGCAAAATGGTAAAGAAAAAGTATTCAAGGACATATGGTGCAAAACAAACATAGTTTCAATGGAGTTGGGAGCTGTACTAAATCAGCCTGCACTAGCTTAAATCATTTAATTACTACAGCTGATTTATCTGTGTCTTTTAATTAGTCTGTGTCATGTAATTCATTTTAGTCTGCACTTTGATATTGTTATGTTTAATAATTCATGTTAACAAATAAACAGACTGGGGTAATTTAATAATCAATCGATAAAGTAAGTTGCCATTGAATTATAAAATTGTCCCAGGTAATTTTAGGAATTTGCACATAGTTTTATAGGGTTATTTGTTCCCGGGTAACTTACAAAACCTTACAACAAAGTAAATCAAAAATGGAAACAAGAGCGCCATCTATTTCCATCTATTTTTCTGTAATTTTCCTGCTGACTATATATGTTATGCTACCCAAATGCTACTACGCCCGCTGATATTTAAAGACTCAGCCCACTGGCGTCAATGATTGACTTATTTGTCATTGATTGACGAGTCACTATTCATTTGTTGAATAGTTGCACTCGCCACACGGGCCTACTACCACACATGGATTGAATAGTAATTTACAAAACCTTACAATAAAGTTAATTGAAAATGTAAACAAGAGCGCCATCTATTTTTCTGAAATTTTTCTGCCGACTATGTGTATTATAATACCCAAATGCTACTACGCCCGCTGATCTTTAGAGAATCAGCCCACTGGCGTCAATGATTGACTTATTTGTCATAGATTGACGAGGCACTTTTCATTTGTTGGATTGTTGCACTCGCCACACGGGTCTACTACTACACCTGGGTTGAATAGTAATGCCTTTGTTAAGTTTTGTTTTGCTATCGGAGCTTTATCAGCCTATTGTTTTGTATCTACACTTTTTAAGCCATATGCATTTATAGATTGTATTAATGCTCATTATTTATCATTGTTTTGGTGTAATATTAATCAAGATTACTAGTTCACCAGGTTTTTTCTGGGGGTTTGCAAGGCTTTTTAAAGGAGTTCCTCCGTGAAGTTTGTCCGACTGCGTCAGCGTCGGTTTAAAAAAAAAAAAAAAAATAGTAGTAGTAGTAGTGGTAGTAGTAGTAGTAGTAGTAGTAGTAGTAGTAGTAGTAGTAGTAGTAGTAGCAGTATTAGTAGTAGTAGTAGTAGTAGTAGTGGTAGTAGTAGTAGTAGTAGTAGTAGTAGTAATAGTGGTAGTTGTAGCAGCAGCAGCAGCAGCGGCAGTAGTAGTGGTAGTAGTAGTAGTAGTAGTAGTAGTAGTAGTAGTAGTAGTAGTAATAGTAGTAGTAGTAGTAGTAGTAGTAGTAGTAGTAGTAGTAGTAGTAATAGTGGTAGTTGTAGCAGCAGCAGCAGCGGCAGTAGTAGTGGTAGTAGTAGTAGTAGTAGTAGTAGTAGTAGTAGTAGTAGTAGTAGTAGTAATAGTAATAGTAGTAGTAGTAGTAGTAGTAGTAGTAGTAGTAGTAGTAGTAGTAGTAGTAGTGGTAGTAGTAATCGTCGCTGTCGGTGTCAGCTGTTAAACCTTTGGCTTGAAACTTGCGATAAAGTACTGTATCGTATTTTCTGCAAGTGTAAAGAACATGATTTTCGTCGTCTATGTCATTGCATATGCTACACAATCGGTCACTTCTTTCAATATTTTCCCATCTGCCCGTTTCAATTTTCAGTTTGTGATATAGAGTCCGGAAGCAATATTACACTCTTAAATTATGGATATTTTAATATTTTCAAGATTTTGGACACTATTTGATGTCTTTTTGTTAAGGTTTTTAATTGGGCTTACTAGTCAATAATGGATGTTTTTCGGTCTGTAAATCGTGTGCATTCGAGCAATCCTGTCTATTTAGTGTCTAGCAACTATACTGATATCGTGTCGTTGTAGTTTCACTGCTTTGGGTAAAGCAAAAATACAGACGTGTTCAACGCAATGTATGTATTCTACGCTCTATCAATAGTAATGCGAATTTGTTGAATTTGTCCATTTTTCAAGGTTTTTGATATTCAATGTGGGCGATTTGCTTGTCAGTTTGTCTTACTATGGACGTTTTCACATGCCAGTGTTAATCCGGAGTCACGCCATACTTCAGTACGACGTTACTCTGGAGCATCTCTCTAGCGCGAACACAGTTAGACTTTACTGGTCAGTCTTGACGATATATCCTTATGACTTTCGTATTGGTCAATGCCATGACGGTCATATTGTATTAGGTATTTTTCGTTTTAAGATCGGATTCTATATATCCAATGTTCAATAACATTCAATGTGATTATGACTTTAGTTGTAGCTGTTTTCATAGCCATGGAACATACTATTAGCGGAACATTTCGTACAACATGCCCGTTTCGCGTGCCCGTTAAACGATGCCTGCCGAATGTGCCAGCTTAAAGGAGATCATAAACGAGAATTAGATTTTTTTCAACCAGCTAAAATAACAGTTTTATCATATTTTATTAATTAAAAAGAAAGTCGATCATTTTCACAAATTTTATCATTGGTAAGTTTCTTTTAAAGTTGTGAATTTTGACACGCCACGAAATTCAACCCATGGCGGTATCGCGTGAATTGTACGTCAAACGCTTTGATTCTGATTAGGCCTGACACGTCTTTTCAGATTATAGGAAACTGGCGTCTAACACACGCTGTTCTGTATATTAACTCCAGGTTCAAGCTTCCAGTTTAACAAACAATTTGTGTTTATCTTATATCTCATTAACATGTAGGTGTTTAACATCCCCGTGTGTCATGCCTGCTTCCTATGCCTGCTTAATATCACGTGTAATATGTATGTTTAATACTACAGTTTGCGAAGGTCGGCCAAGCCTTACACCCTCCCGACCTCCCATCCCCACCCCTGCAAAACACTCGTATAACGAAGATACTACCTATCAGAGCAACTAATTAATTAGCCATCACAGCGACATGCGTTTTATCACACCGTAACAATACTGACTCGCAAACACTATGCCGTCTTTCAGCATGCGGATTTTCTCAGTCAAGTATGGTAATTAAAACATTTTGATAATGAGAAATTGAGTCCTAATTTCCTTGATTTTAAAACATTTGGTTGACATGGCGTTTAAAATTACATATTACTGGCAATTCTTAAAATTCTAAGTAACTTATTAGTGTATAATTAAAGCGACGTTTCCTAGACGCAATTTTAGTAACAATATGTTAGGCGGTGTAATTGCACCGTAGCTACTCAGTATAACAGAAATAGGCTATTTCCCGAGTTTGATACTAAAATTCCTTGCTCACTCAGTCAATACCAGCACGCGAGGAGTGAAATACCTAATCAAATAAACCATTTACCCGTCTAGTATAATAACTATCACGTGAAAGCCTGGCTTCGCATCAAGCTAAGAGAAAGCTTATTGTCTAGCCAGCCAGACTAACCCAAGTCATATTCCTAATTGACCATCACCCATTCAACTAAAGCGCATTCCTCCTCGCAACAATATGAACGTAGTAAATCCTGTATGTAATGACCTGCGTATGAGCTATCAAAGAGTGGTTACTAAAGAGAAGTGGTCGCTAGATAAAGCTCAATTGTTATATGTAGAGACATTTGGTGGCGGAAAGATGGCGGTTCTTTAAGACGGGTGGTTTTACGACCACCCGTCTTT